>CM060963.1:201047640-201535140 GCA_030765045.1 Tenodera sinensis
TCTGAAAGCGAAACTATCGATATCTGTATATGAAATACATCTACTTTGTATATTTAATAAGTAGTAGTTAATACTATAACATTCTAATAAATTCAATTTGTCTTCTCGGGTTTGAATGTCTACTTTTAAAGGTGTCTGTATCATAGTGTCAAGGCCAACATAACACTAAAAGTTGAAGGTACAACTATCGATTCTCGTATATACAATCGAGAAACAAAAACGCGATTAAAATATCGAGCCCTAATGACGATAACATGCAGTGTAAATTATTAAAAACATTTAATGAATGTTTTAAACTTACACATATGGTCGAGCATAAATAATCGTATGTAACTTGAGTATAATGGCAAATATGATGCTCGTATGAATATAGACTCGTACTATAATGTGGTCACTTTTTATATGTTGCCGAAGCGAATCTGATGGGAACCAGCTCTATATGTCTTATAAAATGAAGACGTTATGCCATTATATGATAAATTACATGCTGTGTGGTTTATCTTGACTCTGGCCTAAAGAAAGAGAAAGAGATATGTTGAAAAGAGACACAGATAGTCATCCCTCTTTGTCCGTTGTTATGGGGAAGGTGGGAGAAAATTCGACTGCTTCTATTCAATCAGTGCTAGACTGAAGAGGCAAGGCAAGTATGAACAGATTTCTGACGTTTCTGCACGCAAAACTGTGAGCATGATGGAAGAGACTTCCAGTTTTATGGTGCTAGACAAGCTAAACCACCGAACGTACCTATAAGCTGCATCAGTCTCGTTAGTTGCAAGTCTGTACATAAACTTCTGCTCTAATATTATTCCTAAAAACATTGCTACAGTATTGACATCGCTCATAATTACTTTCTCTACTGGTAAGTAGGGGAAGTATTGTATTCCACCCAAAAATTCGATGTCGAGATTTCACCGGAAATATATGTTTTGAGACTCCCCGAATAAAAAAAAAAAAAAAAAGCATTTTTAGAAAAAGGTCCGTGTGTGTGTCTGTGTGTGTGTGTGTCTGTGTGTCAGTCTGTCAGTCTGTGGACAGCATAGCTCAAAAGCGAAAAGTCGGTTAAAAACCAAAGTTGGTATTTAAGTTTAATGTCTTTCAAGGATGTGACATGAAGATTTTGTAGAAAATAGCCCCACCCTAAACTACCCTTTACATGGAAATTTTTTGAAAATTTTGGTTTTCTTGAAAATGGCTCTAACGATTTTGATTAAAATGCCATATGTTTGAGATATTTGTATGACAAATGAAATGTATATCTTGAATTTTCTAGCTATAGCCCCTCTAGTCGTATTTACTCTGGACGACTTTTGCATAACTGGTAAACCGTTAGAGATAGACCAAATCATACTATACAAAAAATGTAGATCTTGCTAAAATACACAATTTATGTCTCAATAAATTTTCTTGTAGGGTGAACCATTTCGGAGATATTCCTTGTTATGTGTGTGAGTTTCGGAAAACTTAGAACTTTCGTGAAATGGATCATCGTTGTTCATTTTTTTATATGTTAAGTGTGCAAGGACAACAGAATCTCAAACATATGACTATCGCACAAAGCCTACTGTATTCTAACATTCCCCTTGCACCTACAAGGAAATAAGCAATAAGATAATTTGTACAAATGTTTATCTCAACTAACACGAAGAAGGTATAGGGATAAGAGTTTATAAGAATGGTTAGTACAAGAGTAGAGAAAGTCATGTGAGTGTAACACATCAGATTTTTTTTTTTTTCTCTACTACATACAGTAAATAGGGAAACTACTGTACTCCGCCCAAAAAATCGATATTAATATTTCATTGGAAATGCGCATTTTGAGAATAAGTTTTACTTTTTACTTCCTCTAACTAGAGGAAGTATTGCATTCCACCCAAAAATTTGATGTCGAGATTTCACCGGAAATATATGTTTTGAGACCCCCTGAATATAAAAAAAAAAAAAAAAAAAAAAAAAAAAAAAAAATAAAAAAAAAACATTTTCAGAAAAAGAACAACATGAAAATAGCCAATCAGCATCTGTAACGTAACAATATGGCGGACTGCGCAGGCAACATGTAGTCAGTTGTTTTGTATGTACGGCTCTTGGCACGTTTAATGTGATGGGTATTTTAATAAAACGTTTAATTTTTTGTATAAGATTCATTAACGATTTTTCGTGACCATTAACATATATTACTGAGATGGTTATTATATAGTTATATTTCATAAATAATAAGAAATCCAGTTAACAGTATGTTTACACGTGTTATGAAATGAGTTAAAATCTCCTGTCCATCCTTACTAAGATTAAAACCATTACAATTGTTCCTTATCTCTTTCACATTTGTCTCATATTTGTGTCCTGGTGTGTAATTTTGCCTTCGACACTAAGTATAATTGAGAAATAATTCGTGGAAAATTACGATAGTTTTCCGGGTCCTCTAACCTTAATTCGTTTTGTAGTAGACCCAATATACCTCGGCCCGTGTCCTGTAACCATGGCAACGTCTTTTACTTCTAATACACCTTTTCTTCCTACTGAGACAGACTCGTGGAAATATATCTCAAACATATACTTAATATAGCAATCGCTAAAGTAATATTTGTGTCCGCCATGTTTATTTCTGACGCTTGCTACGTGAACTGTCATTTGTATTGGACCAAAATGAATCATAGTGGGACAGACAGACACTGTTTCTTTTGTGTGCAATTCCATTGGATACAAAAAGTTTGGTCAAAAAGTTACCGTGGGACACGGGCTTTAAGTCTTGTATTAAGGTTACGTGTGCCAACTTTGGTGGAAATCGGTGCAGCGGTTTAGAAGCCTTTAAGAAACGGTACGCGAGTGTATATATAACAACAATAACAACAATAATAATAATGATAATATAAACAGTTACACTTCAGTGTGTTCACTGAAATAGGTAAGCAGGTGAACGTTTCCGTTAACTGTTACAGATAGGTACATTCAGAATAATTCATGGTTGAACCGTTCAAGTAGTTTAATAAGCGATTCATATTACGATACGATCATGATTGAAGTAGCCTATCTACAGGCAGAGAACGCTTTGGAAAGCAAAGATGGGGTCAAGGCGAAACGTGTCACAGTTATTGGCGTGAGACCACGCCTAACTGCGCTCGCTATACCTACTCTGAATGTGATTCATGTAGGACAGGAAGTTGAACAAGCGTTTCCGACATACGCTACTTGCCTAGTATCTAAGACTGCAATTGTTGTCTCATTTGGCATTGGTATCTACTCTTGCATAAAACGCTATTTAAAAACCTCTGTTTCTTTCAAAGTATGTTACAAAGCAATTCTTCCACTGCTGCTCTGTTTTTATGACTATAATTATTACCCACCACTACGATGGTTTCCACCACTTCAGCTGTCCTGATGGGAGCTGTGCAAATGTTTAACAATCACTAACTCTTGGTGTCGAGCCCAACACTGAAGCACCTTCCTTTGTAGCTATAAGAATTGGGTTGGACTCGACCGTCCAGCGGTTTCCGATAGTTCAGGCTGGTGGAATAGGTACATCATCCTTCGTGGTCTAGGGGTACTAGTGTCTGATTCCCAAGGTCGTGGGAGGAAAGCGATGAACTTTTCGGGCGTAGAAATCCTAAACATGGCTTCCTTCGAAAGGGAAGTGAAATCGGTGGTCCCGTATTGTAGATTTAGGACATATAGAAGAACCTCAAGGGTTTCTGAACTAACATTAGTGGTGTTTCACGCCCGTATATAATAGAACACATAATTAGGCTCCGGCCCGGGTTGCAAGCGACACTGACCACGTTCCACCTCACCCACGATACCTGTGGTGTGCAGAGGTGGAGAACGCAACGGCCGGGAGGTAGACCTTGGCGCAAAAAAAAAGTTGTTGTGGCGTGAGGTTAGTATATTTTAATTTTTTCAAAATTACGATTTCTACATCATATGCAACACTGATTAATTAGTGTAGTGAAAAGAAAATTAAAATTTTACTCAAAAACGGTTGAAGATGTCTGCATGAAATTTAAAACTCACTCAAAATTGTGACAGGGCAGCATATGATAACTTTTTGAAAACATTTAGATAACAACTGCAAGTTTTAGAAATGTTGACTTGTGGGTATCCTTATATATGGAATTTCTCCTTCTATACAGGAGGGGGGGGGGGGTCAGTTTTAGGCAACATAGCACATTCCCTGGGATTCAGGTTGAGTACCCCAGTAACTGTTTTGCTGGTATATTGTTCGATGCCTAGTTTAATTGGCATACATTTTTGTATGGCAACAGGCAGAAGTAGGAATTATGCTACTGTAAATCAATAGATTACCTCCTCAAGCTGGGACACCTAGTTTTAGAAACCACTAGACAGCAGAGGTAGTCATTTTGCGTGCAAAATTTAACAAGAAAGCGTTTAACCACATCGCTATTGTCCGTCAGAAGAATAATAGTCAGGCGTGGTCACGATTTCACACGTTTAGTTCGGAAGCCGGAGATCATGCGTCAGTTTATGGTTTGAACCGAAACTACACGTTTCCTATTGTGTGTTTTTTGTATTGTTTTCTTCTCTCCAATTCTACCGTGAAGATCAGATCTGAAACGGCGACTAAATATTTTAAATATATCCTGTTTCGAATTTGAGAGTTTGTCTGCCTTTGTTAATGGATTTCCTTCTGTAATTTCTGTATATCACGTTTTTTCTTCTTTTTGCAATTTGTTTGTAGTTGGAACCAAAGACAACACTGTCTCACTGCTGCAGCTCGCTAACAGGTGGTTCAACACTCGTAACAACGCTCACTCTAGCCGCCTATCGACATTGAAGTAATCGATGCGCAGATCTTTGCTATCGTTTTCTTTTAGATTGCTGTTTGACTTCAAGGGGTTTCCATATGTAGAACTTTGAAGCGTTATGAGTCTCTTCCTGTTTCATTAGCTTCAACCCCCCCCCCCTCTTGCTTGAAATACGCTAACATCAACAGCATATTCCCTACTTGTCACAGTATATTAATCAAGCGTTAAAAAAAAAGAAGAAAAATATCATATGATGTTGTATACTCACATGACCTTCTGTACTCGCTCTTGTACAACATTTTCTTACAAACGCTGTTACTCTAGGCCAAGGCTTGCAGCCCAGCCGCTGCGTCCCCCACCTCTGCCCACTATAGGCGTCATTGGTAGGGTGCAGTACTGGTGGGTGGAACGTGGTCAGCGCCCCGAGCCCTCCCGGCCAGTTATACGGCCTTCCCAGCCTGGGGCCGCTACTTCTCCATCAACTAGCTCCTTAATTGGTCGCCCCGGACCTAACGAGGCTGAGTGTACTCCGTGCCAGACTTCCCAGAAGGGATAAAATCCCTATGCTGGTAACGGGTATCGAACCCGGGTCCTCCGCGCCAGAGGCAAGCGCCCTATTCTTCTATCTACTTAATGTTAATCGAGGTAGACATTTGTAGAAATGGTTTCATTACCTATAAATTTCCGTAGGTACAATGAGAATAGGAGAATATAGTGGCTTAAGCGATGGTCAACTCTTTTAGAGCTGGTCACTACGTGATGGCCTTGAAAGTCTATTCTATTTGCACAGCCAAGAGATTAAAAAGGACGAATAACTACTTCCCGTTTGAGAAAATCATAAATACTTAAAAATACAAACCAGTAACAAGGAATGTCTCGGAAATGTTTGTTGATGAAACAAGCAAAGTCAGCTTTTTGAGGCCTCTTTTAGCCTGTTATTATAACTTTCGAGGGCTTAGGAAGAAAGTGCTTCAATGACACTTTAATCAAAATCACTAGAGCCATGTTTGAGAAAGTCAAAATGTTGTAAACTTTTCCATACAAAGGATAGTTTGGAGTGGGAAGATGTTGAACACGAATTTCCAGAGAAATCTCGGTCTCAAAGTTTTGGATGGAATGTAATACTTCTGTGTCTACTGTGTACGTAATAGATCTATTTTTATAACATTGTAAATGCGTTTGTTCAAATGTTAGCATGAAGGGATCTCAGTACCCGCTCGCTTGTACTTAGCTAGCGACAGACAGACAGACAGACGGTATTGTGTTTGCATCATATCTCACCACAGAGTTGTCGTGCTGCTATTAATTAACGTAACAAGTCTTGCACAAGATCGGTTGTGGGAGCACAGTAACCCAGACTCTCTTTTGTTTACTGCTGCCAGAAACTGGGCTAGGTGCGCGCCAACTAGAGGAAGACGAAAATTATACTCATGCTTTTGTTCTTTCATATCGGGCGCTCTGACTTGAGAAACAATTCCTTCACTCTAGGAAGTAAGTAGAGGAAGTATTGTATTCCACCCAAAAATCATTTCTAGAAAACGGTTTGCGCGGTATTGCAACAGGAGTTGGCATCGGTGAAAACTATAATAAATACTCCTATAAACATATGTCCGGAAACAAATACCTGTTGACATATGAGCCATTTTACAACAATGTGCAATGTATGCATATTTTGGCATATACCAACGTCTTTATATGTCCCCATAGGTAGAAATCCAATGGATTGAGTTCCGGAGAACGTGGAGGCCATGCTCCTGGACCTCCTCGACCAATCCATCGTCCATTAAACGTTTGGTTTAAATAAAAACTTGGATAAATACATAATTTGGTGTTTAAGTTCAGCAAATTCCAGGGCTGCGACATGAAGATTTTCATGAAAATACCCGTACCCTTTACATGAAAAATTTTTCAATGTTTTGCAGCACGTTAGTGAAGGTTTACCGGAAACTTTTGGGGGGTAATAATCTTGAATGTTCTGGGAATAGGCTGAGAAGTCCTCTTAATTCTGGATGAACTTTTATGACATGTAGGTTTTCTCAAATCATACAGTTTAACAGAAAAGAATAGTGATGTTATTTCCGAGGTATTCTCTGTTATTGGTTTGAATATTCAAATAGTTATAATTTTCTGAAGGAAAAATCGGTATTCTTCTCTCTCTCTCACCTACCCCCCCCCCCCACCACATACACACGCGCTCTCTCTCTCTCTCTCTCTCTCTCTCTCTCTCTCTCTCTCTCTCTCTCTCGGCCATATTCAAACCCACCGCTTGTTATATGGGTGAAATCACATACTCGGCCGTGCATTGTTTGTACCAGCTCCTGAAGGAAGTGTCCGACTGTAGATAAGTTTTAAAGCATCCTCACTGCAACAAGAGGAGCAGAAAACTTCCTAGAGCTGATGAAAGTGTGATATGTGAACGATTCACCATTCAATTGAATATCATCGTAACATTGTGACCTAGAAAGTGAAACTGGTTACAGACATTTACATACACTTATGGAGGGACTTTTAACTCTCTACTGTGCGCAAATATTTCCATTAACTCTATCAGCTTTATTCCTCTGATTTATGTAGAACGCGAGATAGTTTTGAAAGACGTAATGCAGCTGAAATGATGGATTTTAAACCTAACAAAAACAACAACAAAAACATTTTATTGAGAAGATGGTTTTAATAGTCAAAAAACTTTGATGCGCTGTTTAGCAAAAATTGGACAGAAAATTACTAGTAAAGTAATGAGTATTTTGAGATATAGTAGCATTTCACAAAAAAAAAAAAAAAAAAAAAAAGTAAAGTAATAGACATATAATTAACTTACGTATTATACTGTCCGTTTGCACAATCGACTTTCTTTTATTTTAAATGATTTACAACCGACGGGAGGCTGAAGAAGGAAAATAGGCTTACAGAGCATCGCTTCCCAAGCGAAACAAAAACACGAGCGTAATGCGCATAACCACAAGAAATTCCAAGGTCTGCACACTACGGTGCAGTGGCTTTCGGGAACGGAACAAATGAATGGGATTACTACAGAAGAGAAGGGAAAAAGACACCGGAACGGATTCTTATTAACTAGGTTATGACAGTGACCTTTATTGTGTTGCGAGGTCTCGTCTTGAAGTTAGCAGGCAACTTAACGAGTACTTTCACAATTCTGATTAGTCCTCTTTAAATTTGTCACTAATACATTACTAATAAAATAGTACATACAAGGTGACTTCTTGATGTTAAGTTGAAACAGAACTCCCTCTACAGTGCATGGTTACAGAAATAAAAAAATAAAATTGGTCCCAGGGACCCACGTGTGGTATTCGTGGTCAACGAAGCGGCGTCTGGGGGAGTTTTCTCCGGGTTCTCCGGATTCCTCCGCCACTCACTCCAACAATTGCTCCCTCATCACCTTTCCAACCATCAATTTCGCCTGCACTTCATATCATCCTCTTCCTCACTCTCAAACTGAACACTTCACTCTGTCCGGTCCATAGGTTCCTGTGCTCCCCGACAGGCGTCTGACCCTAGGCACTGACTTGTAAGTCCTAGGGGGTGTGCGTCCTACATAAGGGGAGGGCAATCAGGTAAAGAAGAAGAAGAAGAAATTTGAATATACCATAACGCGAAATTGGGCACTCTGACCCCTTACACCCTGTGCACCAAATTGTATTTCAAAATGTCAACTAGTTTATATTGCAAAACCTTTTTATCATTTTTAACTGCCCGAAATAAAGTGTTATATGCGCATAAGAATTTTATGTACAATTTTTACTTTCTCTACTGGTAAGTAGGGGAAGTATTGTATTCCACCCAAAAATTCGATGTCGAGATTTCACCGGAAATATATGTTTTGAGACCCCTGAATCCAAAAAAAATGTATTTTTAGAAAAAGGTCCGTGTTTGTCTCTCTCTCTCTGTCTCTGTCTCTCTCTCTCTCTCTCTCTCTCTCTCTGTGTGTGTGTGTGTGTGTGTGTGTGTGTGTGTGTCTGTGGACAGCATAACTCAAAAATGAAAAGTTAAAAACCAAGGTTGGTATTTAAGTTTAATGTCTTTTAAGGATGCGACACGAAGATTTTGAAGAAAATAGCCCCACCCTAAACTACCCTTTACATGGAACATTTTTCGAAAATTTTTATTTTCTTGAAAATGGCTCTAAGGGTTTTGATTAAAATGCCATATGTTTGAGATATTTTTATGACAAATGAAATGTATATCTTGAATTTTCTGGCTATAGCCCCTGTAGTCGCATTTACTCTGGACGACTTTTGCATAACTGGTAAACCGTTAGAGATAGACCAAATCATAGTATACACAAAATGTAGATCTTGCTAAAATACACAATTTATGTCTAACTAAATTTTCTTGTAGGGTGAACCATTTCGGAGATATTCCTTGTTATGTGTGTGAGTTTAGGAAAACTTAGAACTTTCGTGAAATGGAACATCGTTGTTCATTTTTTATATGTTAAGTGTGCAAAGGTAACAGAATCTCAAAGCTTTAAAACATTTGACTATTGCTCAAAGCCTACTGTATTGTAATATTCCCCTTGTACCTACAGGGAAATAAGCAATAAGATAATTTGTACAAATGTTTATCTCAACTAACACGAAGAATATATAGGAATAAGAGTTTGTAAGAATGGTTAGTACGAGAGTAGAGAAAGTCATGTGAGTGTAACACATCAGATTTTTTATGTTAAATCACCCTTTTAGTGATGCTGAAGAAAGTTACATTTCAATATCAGATGAAAATCCAGAACTGTTGTACATTTTTAATACACACATTTAAAAAAATAGACATATTTAACTCACTTCAGGTCAAAGGTGCTAGCACTTTTTAATTTATTTTTCCCCATGCGAGTCTACACACACATGTAGTATTTCATTGAGTTTGGGCAAAACCTCATGCAACTGGGACATTTTCAGGATGTAAAATTCAGTTTTCAGAAAGGGGGCCTTTTATAGTATTTGGCAATATAAGTGATGTTTAGAGGACCGAGGAAAATTTTGAGGATTAGTAAAACACTTAACAAACGTGTAATGCATACAATTTTTAGGAGATAATTAGTAATTTAATATTGTGTATGTGTGAAATGTGAAATACTAATCTTGAAACATAACCTCCATCTTTCCATGGCGTCTTGATGGTTCAACTTAATTAGCATATAGCATCTTTCGTATGTCCCTTTAGATTTTTCAGGTATGAGAGAATTACAGCCTATTTTCCAGTTTTCTCCGAT
Source organism: Tenodera sinensis (assembly GCA_030765045.1). Classification (NCBI taxonomy): domain Eukaryota; kingdom Metazoa; phylum Arthropoda; class Insecta; order Mantodea; family Mantidae; genus Tenodera; species Tenodera sinensis. The sequence goes on from CM060963.1 coordinate 201,057,628, forward strand.
TGCAGAACCAACACTCTCGTTCGAGTTAGCCGCCATGATTACTATGAGCACGGCCTACTCTGTTTATCTCGTGGAACGTGTATTAAGATTCAGTGACTCTCTACATGTCATTATAACGAAAGTTGAACTGATTCCAAGTGCTTTATTTTTTAAATTATAATGTATGCATTAATAAGAGGGCAATTATTCAAGTGTACAAAATCAAGTAGGTTTGATTATATTTTACATCTGTATTAAACAAAATATTGTTAAGTTTAAGGTGTGAAAATGCTGGCGACTTAGGCCTTAAAAGTACGTAATATAGGACGGCGTGTTAAGTTGGTAGACGTGAATACGAGATAATTCATTTACATACGTCAACATATGAAATCGTACCTACTATCTAAAAAAACTATTATCAGAGGTAAACGCTACATCTTACCAGGATTTGGTAGCGTTTCGTCAGCAAGAAGATAGATAATGCTAAATGTAACCTAAATATATTTCGTGAAACAATAATTATGTTGTCATTAGCTTTTAAATGTCCCACAACAAGACAATCAGGCAGAAGTTATATAATGATTTCGCAAAGAAAGGAAAAATAAATATTTCATCTTTGTTAAAAACGACAGTTTACCTACAATAGATGAGATTAGCCACCAACGAGCGCACGAAAGTTTGTGATTGCGTGATTCTGACTTTGATCATGCGACCTGTTGGTGCAAGTCGTTCTCATTTTCTGCTACTAATATTTACAAATAATATTCACGTTTAAAGAAAACGGCATATTCCTCATTAATCGCTTAGCATTTCGACACATTAATTTATTTCTGCAAATCTTTGGTTTTAATTTTACCAATGACGATAAAAGAACGTGTTATGCTCACATGACTTTCTCTACCCTTCTTGCAAAAGCTCATTCTTCTATCTACCACGTTAATCGAGATAAACATTTGTAGTAATTGTTTTATTACATATTTGCTTGTAGGTACAATGGGAATATAGTACAATAGACTGAAGCGATAGTCAAAACTTTTGAGAGCGTGTCATTATGTGATGGCTTTGCAGAAAAAGTTTTCGTATTTTAAAATGCAAACCAAAGGCAAGCGCAAAAAAAAAAAAAAAAAAAAAAAAAAAAAAAAAAAAAATGTATGCATTACTTTCTCTACTGGTAAGTGGCCTCTCTGAGGCCCCCTGAGTCCAAAAAAGGCATTTTTAGAAAAAAGGTCCATATGTGAGTGAACAGCATAACTCAAAAACAAAAAGTCGGCTAAAAACCAAAGTTGGTATTTAAGTTTAATGTCTTTCAAGGATGCGACACGAAGATTTTGAAGAAAATAGCCCCACCCTAAACTACCCTTTGCATGGAAAATTTTTCGAAAATTTGGATTTTCTTGAAAACGGCTCTAACGATTTTGATTAAAATGACATATGTTTAAGATATTTTTATGGGAAATGAAATTTATATTTTGAATTCTGTGGTTATAGCCTATGTAGTCCTGTTTACTGTAAACGACTTTTGCATAACTGGTAAAGTGTAAGAGATAGACAAAATCTTACTATACAAAAAATGTAGATCTTGCTAAAATACACAATTTATGTCTCAATAAACTTTTTTTGTAGAGTGAACCATTTCGGAGATATTCCTCGTTATGTGTGTGAGTTTCGGAAAACTTAGAACTTTCGTGAAATGCAACATCGTTGTTCATTTTTTATATGTTAAGCGTGCAAAGAGAACGGGATTTCAAAGTTTTAATAGAGTTGACTATCGCACAAAGTCTACTGTATTCTTATATTCCCCTTGTACCTACAAGGAAATAAGCAATAAGATAATTTGTACAAATGTTTATCTCAACTAACACGAAGAAGATATAGGAATAAGAGTTTGTAAGAATGGTTAGCACAAGAGTAGAGAAAGTCATGTGAGTGAAACACATCAGATTTTTTCTAACGAGATTTATATATTTTATAAGATTTTGTAAATCTCTTAGTTTACTAATTATACAAAAGTCATTCAGACTTTCCACAGAAAATTAAAGAAATACATTTCTTTATAATGAAAATATCTAAAACGTATTGCATTTTAATCAGCATTTCGTGAAGATGTACCATCTAAGGCAACGTTACAGTGAATCCAAAAGCGATTTTTTCCCTTAATAATGAATTTCGCAAAGGACGCCTAAGAACTACTGTTACTGATGAAAATAATGTCGCTGTTCGAGCAATGCTTATGAATTTATTCGGGAGACCCTGAGTATTGGTATCAGTCAAACACAAAACATTTTATATCAACAGTTAGACTGAGAAAACATTTTTGTCGATGGATTCGACATAAACTGTCTCCCAATCAAAAACAACTCACTGATTGGTGCAGAAAAACTAGGGGAAAATTCCAAGGCAGCGCTTCAAATTCGATTTGGAATACAAAAATCAGTTTGGCTCATTGAAAACGTTAGTGATAAAACACCCAAAAGGAAAAATAATTGCACATCATGACAATGCATCGTCGCATATAGCAAGACTAACAAATGAGTATCTGGATGCCCCAAAGGTCAGCGCCCTGGACCCTCCACGATATAGTCCTTACCTAGCATCTTTAATTTCTTTTCGTTTCCAAAAATTAAAGATAAAAGTCAATTTTTCGTCATTAGATGGAGTGGAAAACGTGTGTTCTAAAGTGCCTCAGAAAGAATGGCAGTATTGCTTTAAGGACTGGTTTCAGCGTATGCAAAAATGTGTTGATGTTAAAGGGAAATATTTTGAAAAACAATTAAATCATTTAAACATTTTAAAACCAATCTTGTTTGACTTTCTAAAAATGTTCTGTGTCGCTTCGTACATCTTATAGGTGATCATTCTTATAAGAACTGAAAGTGTACTGCAAGCTTTTCCTAGCAAGATGGTTGTTCCCGTGAAATGACTATTAAAGCACTGTGAAAGGCTTGACTGGAGCGTGAAACAGTTGAAAACTGCAAGTGCAGGGAGGAAGCCAGTCAGCTACCTGCCGGCCGGCCTAGTGGAGCGCAGCACCAGAACTTGACCCAAGAAACTGGGCTATCTGCCTCACAAGTGGATCGTCGCTTTCCTGCACCGTTTCACTCGACCCCCGACCTCTCTACTCATGCAATTCTTCGTTTCCGAGCAGATAATATTCATTTATATTAATACAATTCATGTCATAGTGTCTTATGACATTTTACATATATTACAGAAGCGTTTTATAGTGATCGTTTATCGGCAATCTGTAGCGCCTAAAGACCGCGCTCGGATTAGCATGTGCTTGGCGGTGGTCGTAAGAGAATTCTCCGTTTAACATTTCAGCGACTGACGGCAACTTAACGCTTTCCATTGTTATCACAGAAAGTTATTTTAAACCTTAAATTTATTGATACTTCAGAAATTATCAGATATAATACTTGAATAGTTACAGTTTCTGGTTGAGGAAAATCATTAAGGAGGAGAACGAAGAATATTAGATATTAGTGAGTGATAGAAATTAGAAAATGAACCTAGTTGTTCGGCAACCACAGGATTTGAACATTTGGGCGTCAGGGAATCCAGCAACTTAGTGTAGCGGTTTATAAATGAGGTTAATAAAAGGAATATTGTCGAATTTCAAGTGTAAACAATCCTATTTATAGCGCAACTAATGGCCTATCATGTATTCTTATTGAAGTGGAGATAAACATTCGATAACGCAGTCCTAGCATTAAAAAAGCCTTTTATAACGGCATAAATCGTGCGAAATGTTAGGTACATATTAGAATTATGTTGTGGGTTCCGGGAAATTGGCATAGAAATGCAGGGTGGTATTGGGGCACCTTTTACCGAACATGGTGTTGTAGAAGCTGACATCTAGCTTGGATGTGTCCACACATGACACATTTGTCACGCCCAGCGGAACTGCGCTGGAAGAAAGTGGCTAAGTGGTTTGTAAGAATCATGTCAGGGCGCATCTTGCAGCCTTGTCCACGTGCACCCGACCTTGCGTGCGTGCGTGCGTGCGTGCATCAGGATATTCCGTCCCACATAGCACGCTCCTCCCGGAAATACTTAACACTCCTTTATTAAATGTTTACTTTTTGTTTCACGTCATGGCCGTCACCCACTGAGGATGTTCGACGCAGCTCCGAACGAAACATCTGAAAGGAGAATTTCCACTAGACCACAGCCCACAAGACCGAATAATCATTTTTTACTTTATTTCAGGTTATGTTAGGTGTGTTTAAGTAAATATTCAACAAAATCTCAATAAACACGCGAGCGACACGAGAGTTCGTTCTTAATTAATTCTTAACTTATAATTCACGTTACATTTTCAGGATATGTTCGGAAAGTATAATTCCTAGGCCGTCTCTTAAACAGAGATTAGCCTCATCGCCCGGCCTCTGCGTCCTCCAGCCGCCGCCAGGTCCACGAAGGAGTGCAGGTCACCACGCCGACTCCCCCGGCCTTAAGGCGACTACTTGACCTTTTAGGGAGGCTACTTTTCTTCAGTTGGTCCCTCAGGGACCTAACGAGGCTGGGTGCACCCCGTACCAGACCTCCGTGTGCGCTACGCAGGCAGGAAGTAAATATTCAAAGAAAATCTTAATAAATATGCTAGCTATATCATAGCGCGCTATAAATAAACTTGTAATTCAGTATCTTGTATCACGTCAGGTTAGGTTTAACAAACATTTAGTATATTACCAACGCTAGTGTGGGTTGCTTAGCATTCACTTTTTCCTTAAGCTGTGTAAATATGAGTGGCAGTATGAGGAATATAGACAGGTCGTGTATTGAACTATGTATTCGCGGGCAGTTGTTCACTTTGTAGACAATCTTGGATACTATATTACGGCAAATAGATTCTAAATTGTCCGACAAAAAATAAAACCTACGTTAAATAACTTTGTCCTGAATCACTGCATGTAATATGGAGTGTGAGGGGGAAAAAACCCTTTGGTTGAAATATGTGGAGCGAAATAAACCAGAGAAAATGGACTACTGGAAAAAAGATTTGCGTGAAACGTCTAGGAATACTAAATCTTCTTTCACGGTTAGTCTTCGTTTATTAACTTAACATATCCAATGTTTTCTCGGTGATTGTCAACGGATTTCCATGCATACAAATGTAAATGTAGACATTTTTTAAGCCGCTTAAAAATCCCAAAATCAGAGATAAGGAATTTTATGTCCTAGATGGCAGGATATCTCTGCACAAGTTTTCCATACATTTTTAGCATAACACATGTAAACATTCCTCCGGTAGACTCTTGCCATGCCTGTTTCGATATATATTCGGACGCACTACAGGACCCTATCTGTCTTAGTACATACATTGATAACCAATTTACTTTTTAAAGCTTCTAACCATCGCTAGACGATGGGAACGGCGTCGTCCAAAAGATTCGTAACTGTTTCTTATTTAGTTCCTGCAATATTAAAGACTAAAATGTCCCCTTGCAATTTATCTGTATAGGTTTAAGGGTACACCGACGTGAAAACGATGATTTTCTAAAGTATTGGAGTTAGAGACTTATTTTTTTGCACAGGCATTATTAGCAACCAAAGAAACGTGTGCACCAAATTGCATTCTGTGTAATCACATTCTTGATATATTAATTAATTTAAAGCAACTTGATTGGGTATAATCAAACTCTGTCTCCTCTAGCAGAGTTGATTTTTTAAAATTGTATCGTATTACTTTTGTAACAACTTAGTATTTTGATATAGTGAGTAGTTTTTCTTAAAAATATTTTTAATACCGCAAAGTGTAAAAATGCCATAAAACAGCCCACTAATTTATTAATTTTTTTTAAAGGTATAAGCAATATAAAAATGCCAATACTACATTTTATTACCCATATTCTGATCTATATTGGAAATAATTTTTAGATCTCTAGCAAGATTTTTGTGGGAGAAGATACATTTTGAATATAAGAAAGTAACAAAAAATCGTTTCGGAGAAAAATGAGTTTAAAGTTGAAATGGAAGGCAGAGGCAGAAGCGTACCACTTTTAAAATGGCATGCAAAATGTGTGTTCCCCCCTCCCTAAGGGATTACAACTTTGCAGATATATTCTTTAAGAGTGGTGCATTTTTTTTACAATGAAAGTCCAAAAATGGATTTTTGTGACCAAATAGGTTAAAACACCACTTCGGTTGGTATGTTTGAGGCAGGTAAGCTTTGCCATATGCACGCCGCTAATGAGGCAGGCAGGTATGCCCCGCACAACCTGTTGCTTACGGTATGTGAAATTTGGCTAATAACTTTATTATTCCGTTACGCCACGACCTGATGCTGTACTATACAGTTAGCTGCGGGCGAGTGGCCGGCCTGTGTATAGGAAACTGCCACACCCTCTTGACCATCAACCCCCTATCTGATGTCCTCGACAAGGTCGCACAGGGAAGGCAACTTAATAAAAAATATGAGCTATTGCACTCATATGACTTTCTCTACTCTTGTACTAACCATTCTTACAAACTCTTATTCCTATATCTTCTTCGTGTTAGTTAAAATAAACATTTGTACAAATTATTTTATTGCTTATTTCCTTGTAGGTACAAGGGGAATATGGGAATACAGTAGGCTTTGTGCGATAGTCAAATCTTTTAAAGCTTTGAGATTCCGTTCTCTTTGCACACGTAACATAAAAAAATGAACAACGATGCTCCATTTCACGAAAGTTCCAAGTTTTCCGAAACTCACACACATAACAAGGAATATCTCCGAAATGGTTCACTCTACAAGAGCATTTATTTAGACATAAATTGTGTATTTTAGCAAGATCTACATTTTTGTATAGTACGATTTAGTCTATCTGTAACGGTTTACCAGTTATGCAAAAGTAGTCCAGAGTAAATACGACTACAGGAGCTATAGCCGGAAAATTCAAGATATACATTTCATTTGTCATCAAAATATATCAAACATATGACATTTTAATCAAAATCGTTAGAGCCATTTTCAAGAAAATCAAAATTTTCCATGTAAAGAGTAGTTTAGCGTAGGGTTATTTTCTTCAAAATCTTCGTGTCGCATCTTTGAAAGACATTAAACTTAGATACTAAATTTGGTTTTTAACCGATTTTTCGTTTTTGAGTTATGCTGTCTACAGACTGAGACACAGACACACACGGGCCTTTTTCTAAAAATGCTTTTTTTGGATTCAGGGGGCTCAAAACATATATTTCCGGTGAAATCTCGACATGGAATTTTTGGGTGGAATACAGTACTTCCCCTACTTACCAGTAGAGAGAGTAAAATGCAACACATATACAACCACTGAAACGATTCCAAATAAATGCACATACGTGAAATAGAATAGCCGCTACGTAACCATATTATTTGCTTTAAACTGAACAGTTGACGCCCTACAAGATATGCCTGTACTGCCAACTTAACAGCTGCAATTAACACGGATACCATGCGTGTATTTTAGGGACAGTTCCTGGCAGTGAACAAACAGAATGTCACCAAAAGTTACCAGAGAGTACTATAATGGAGGAAATATGTGACAGGTTTTGGTGAATTCCATTAGCTTGAGTTAGCTAGAGCTGAAAAGATAGGTACCTACCGTTATTGTTGTGCCTAACTGACAAAGGATTGAGCGGCGGGGGGTAGATACCTTTTGTTACACAAATGTGAATGATTCAACTGTTGGAATGTCTGGTTTTACTGCTTCTTGCATGCAGCCCTCAAACCGAATATCCCTATGTTTGGACTAGTCATTCAGTATTGGTATATTGCGATACAATTGCAGTAAGCGTATCATTGCTTGGAGGACGGGAAACAGTAGATACGAGATTCTCCTAACCACTTGACGCACTTCGACGATAGTAATAATAGAAATAGGACGGCGACATTGAAAAATTCAATGACATAGGCGAGATTTGAACCACGGAGCTTCCGGTCTCCGTCTCTTTGCTCTAATTGTTCAGTTTGATTCTATCCTTCCAATCTTTGCCCTACACAATTAATGACCATTTGTGTACCAATGGAATTCTTGTTGGTTGAGTTCACTGGAACGCCTAGTTGTCTTATATACACTGACTCACATCCAATAGCTTTTCCTCAACACTTAGTTGCTTGACTTCTTATCCCCCTGGTGCTTCTTACATTACACATTGATTTTAACACGTGGGAATTGTTTATTGCAATCTTCCTATCATTTCTGGTATCATCCGGTTGCCCTACGTGGGATTAGCAGTGTTACCATTAGAGCTAAGAAAAAGGAAATGTAGGGACAAGGAGGTAGCAGTAGCAGCAGCAGAAATCCAATCAGATTAATGGAGCATGACCCATTCAGTTGGACAATCGCAAGTTCGCCGGAGTCTCATCCTGAGGTGATATTTAGAAACGTTTGTGCGGTTCATCGAGTAAGGAGGTCCATTAGTGACCGACCGCGCGTGGAACCGTATCATCATGTGGCAATTAAAAGGGCACAAGTCACTCTTTGCGAAACCTGCAGTAGCTCCAAGTTCATAACCACTCATTTACTATTTTAAATAAACGAAGACACAGTGAAAAGAAATCTAACGCCTTGTATTCGAGGTCGAGTTTTCACCGGAAATTATGCTTTGAAGTCCCTGAAACCAAAACAATTTTTTTTAGAAAAAGCTCTGCTCGCCTGTCTATGAAGAGTGACCCAAAACGAAATGCCAGTTAAAAATCTGATGTGTTACACTCACATGACTTTCTCTACTCTTGTACTAACCATTCTTACAAACTCTTATTCCTATATCTTCTTCGTGTTAGTTGAGATAAACATTTGTACAAATTATCCTATTTTTTGTTTCCTTGTAGGTACAAGGGGAATGTTAGAATACAGTAGACTTTGAGCGATAGTCATATTTTTTAAAGCTTTCAAATCCTGTTCCCTTTGCACGGCTAACATAAAAAATGAAAACGATGTTCCATTTGACGAAAGTGTAAGTTTTCCAAAATTCACACAAATGACAAGAAATATCTCTGAAACGGTTCACTCTACAAAACTGTATTTAGACATAAATTGTGGTTTAGCAAAATCTAGATTTTTGTATAGTAAGATTTGGTCTATCTCTTACGGCTTGCCAGTTATGCAAAAGTCATCCAGAGTAAACAGGACTACAGGGGCTATAGCCAGACAATTCAAAGTATAAATTTCGTTTGTCATAAGAATATCTTTTAACAAATCGTTAGAGCCATTTTCGATAAAATAAAAATTTTCCACGTAAAGAGTAGTTTAGGGTGGAGGGATTTTCTTCAAAATCTTCGTGTCACATCCTTGAAAGACATTAAACTTAAATACCAACTTTGGTTTTTAACCGACTTTTCGTTTTTTAGTTCTTCTGTCCACAGACTCACACACACACACACGCGCGCGCGGACTTTTTTTTTTTTTTTATTCAGGGCACCTCAAAACATTTCCGGTGAAATCTCGACATTGAATTTATGGATAGAATACAATTCTTCCTCTTCTTACTTTACGTGGTAGAGAAAGTAAAACCCAAATATGGTATTTAAGCTCAGCATCTTGCTGGGATGCGACACGAATATTTTCAAGAAAATCAACCAACTCATTATACTTTCTGTAGAATATATATATTATATACATTAAATATATTATATATATATTATATTAAATTAGTATATGTTTGGGATATTTTCGTCACAAATGAAATGTTTATCTTGAATGTTTTGGGAATAGCCTTTTAGGTCTTTTTTATTCTGGATGACGAGATGGAGAAAAACTATTAAACAAATAGTATAAATCTTAGTAAAACACAGAACTTCTTGCACTTTTATTGTAAAATTAATCATTCCCGAATTTTCCGTATTGGTTTGCGTTTTAAAATATGTTTACTTTTCTCAAATAGGGTCGTTATTCATTGCTTTTATCTATTGGCCAAGAACACAATTTCAAGGCTATCGCATAGTGACCAGCTCTTAAAAGATTTGATTATCTCTTAAACCTACTCTACTGCCGTATTTCAGTTACACATAAGAAAATTAGCAATAGGATAATTTCTGTAAATATTTATATCGATTTATATGAAGAAGGGAAAAGATAACAATAATTTGTACAAGAGTGTGTGGAGAAAGCCATGTGAGTGCAACACATCAGAGTTTGTTTTCTGTCGTGCTTGTGCTAATTTCATTGCGCATACTTCCATACTCTTTCCATGACATCGCTAGAAACAGTTGAATGATGGCTACTTAAACATGACATTTTGAAAATTTTAAACAATAATAACGGATATCTCGGAAATGGCTGGTGCCATTAAAATATTTGAAATAAAGTACGCGATTTAGAGAGATCTGTATTTCTTGGTAGCAAGCTTTTGAGGTGTCACGTAATGTTGTGTGACGTTTCGTCATTTAAGGAGTCTAAAGTTTAGGAGTTCAAAATTCTCGTTTTTACTGGTCATTCTGACGATGATATTGCAGAGTAAGTTCGGTGGGTACAGCTCCCACGTGCAAATCCGCGAATGTAACCTTCAACCTTGTGTAGAAACAGGGAACCACTTCTGACGTCGATCCAAGGACGGTATTGTTCGGTACAACCTTAACGGATGTATGACTCATTAGATTTGCACGCGCTTTCAAGAAGACTCCACCAAAACACACGTGTACCTCACCTCTTGCTCCTGAACTTGATACCAGAAAGATTAAAATGTATAATACTATATTATTTTATAATTTTTTATATGTTGAGGAGAAGCAATTAGTTCTAAGTCAGTGTAGCTATGGCAATTAGGCGTTTCAGTGAACGCATCCAACAAGAAATCCATGTCCGGTACCTGTACCTCGGGAGGTCAAGGACTCAGAATTGCTTGCAGAAACACGAACATAATATAAAGTGCTGAAAATTATAAATTAAAAATAATTCTTAGAATTTAGCAAGTCACAGAGTAAAAAAAGTGTTTCAAACGCGAATGAGAAATTAAGATTTGGCTGTGTATAATGTGGTCGCGCCGTGGCCGAGTGGTTTGACCGCTTGACTCTCACCAAAGTGATCCGGCTTCGATCCCAGGCGTCCGCATGTGGGATGTGTGGTGGATACATCGGCGCAGGGTTAGATTTTCTCCGGGTTGTGCGGTTTCCGCCGCCATCATTCCTCCAATTGCTCCATCATCACATTTCCTATCATCTTTCGCTATCATTTCATACCTACGCTCTCATACCAGGCTTCGGACTGATCACCCAACCGTATATACTGGCCGGGGGGGGGGGGCTCAGGGCGCTGACCACGTCCCACTCTCCACCACTGGACCCCACTCATGACACTTGTAGTGGGCAGAGTTTGGGTATCCAGTGGCCGGGCAGTAGGCCAAGGCTACACTCAAAGGACTGTAGTGCCACCAGACACACAATGACTTTAGTGTGGTAGTCATGAACTGAGCGGAACTTATGTTGATAAAAGAGCGCGCATTTCTAAAATTAATGTTTCTTTTTTTTCCTGTCTTACTGTTATCGACAGTCCATAGCATCTAAAGACCGCGCTCGGGTTATGCACACTTGGCAGTCGCCGTTTGAGCGACTCACGGCAAGTTACTCTTCTCTTTGTAATTATAGAAATAGTCCAGAAGTTATCAATATAACACTTCAATAGTTACTATTAAAATTCACAAGCAGTTCAATTCTTTACCCTTAGTCAACTCATTTGAAATATATTATTTATTAGCTTCCATTAAATTTATCGACAGCCAACTTAACTAGTGCCATATAGCCGCCGACGGCAGGTTTATCAACGAGGGAGATATTGGAGACGGCATCAAAAGTCCGAGGTTCACTTCGACACTTCCCCTTTGAGACAAGGGACTCGCTCAACTAACAATGACGTGATTCATTCAGATTGACTGGAGGTAACGGCCGAATAAATCTGATTCAACATTGAGCATTCCAGTCGAAGCTTGGAAGCAGTGTTGCCATGTCTGCCAAAGTAAAAGCAGAAGATTTGATTTGAAAAAGTAGGAGAAAACAGTATATTTTTAACAGGCAATTTTACTTAGTACATACATATTTATGATACAACAACAACAACAATAATAATAATAATAATAATAATAATAATAATAATAATAATAATAATAATAATAATAATAATAATAATAATAATAATAATAATAATAATAATAATAATAATAATAATAATAATAATAATAATAAACACTCGCTCCAAAATTGTTGCGCTGTAGAGTTACTGCCACATGCAATGTCATTATTGCGCAATAGCCTCCATTCTCTATCTATTTGTTGGATTTCTTGAACTGCTTTCACCAAATTGGGAAACCGAGAAGCAAGTGACTGTGCAATTGACTGTATTTTAGCTGGTTCTAACACTTCCAACATTGTAAGAAGAGCATCACTTAATGTAAAACGACTTAGTATGTCTCGAACTGACTCAACGTAAAAATTAATACAGTGTAATTTGAAAACTTGTACATATTTGTCGGGCAGGGATGATTTTGTCATAGATATTTGAACTTTGGCACCAAAATACATGTTTACCACAGAAAGAAATGCTTTTGGATCCCTGAATTCAGCTTTATCTATTTCAGTGGAATTCAAATGTATCAGTCAAGGATAGTTCGCAATGCAGAAACAACAGATGGGGTATACTGTTTACATATACAGGTGATTATATTAATCTTTTGTTTTTATACACGAGGGAAATGCTTTGTCTGAAAATGTTTTTCGGAAGAGCGAATTATATGATGTTAAGGAAAATAGTTTTTAAAAATGGAAAACACAGAAAAAGCCGGAGATTTTGAAGTGAGTTCAGATTGTAGCAGTAGATCAGTAGATTTGTGAAAAGCAGATCTCCTGCAAAATTAGTAGACCTGGCAACCCTATTTGGAAGATCTATTGAACAACTGATATAATTTGGTGATTAGAGAAGCGGCAAGTGAAAACGGTACGAGTAATATCTGCATTCCAAACCGTAATATAAGTTAAATTATAAACCCTAAAAAAGATGGAAAGATGTTGCAATCAGACCGGAAGCTCCACCTTCTTCTTCTACGTCACTAAGTTTTTCTAAACTTTTGCTGCTCTCGTTACATGCTAATAATAGGGGACCCGCAGCGTCCTGGTTGAGACGAGTGTCATTTCACGGTGTGCTTAAAGTCATTAAAGTGAAAACTCAGTCTGCTGCTGCTGCTGTTTCCATAAAGTTCTGGTCAACTGTTGTACCCTAGTTAGTGTTTACACTACTTGCTCACTGGGGCAAACTGCTCAATGAACGTACATACATACATACGCACGTACGAGCAGTTGACTAGCACTAGCCAGTCAAGAGGAAGCGACCACACTTCTCTCTCTCACTCACTCGCACTCAATCATATCGCGACGAATGCATTTACTTGTCTTGGGGAACCGTAAAGGTGGGAGGTGGCTTCTAACACGCAAGTTAGGATCGAGGGGTAGAAAACAGAGGACGACTCTCTGTCCCACCTTTGCCACAAGGACGGAGATGTGTAGGTACCTGCTTGTCTTCTCATTTTCGTTTAAAAGTAACTCTTTCTGTCATAATGCAAAGTGTACGTTGCCGTGAGCCACAGAAACGGTGACCGCTAGATCTATACACTCTCGTATATGAGAGCGCGGTCTTTAAGCTTTGCAGCTGCCGATAATTGATCACAATAGACAGTTCTGTAAAACCACGAAGGAAAATACGCGAATTTTAGAAATACACCCTTTTTTATAAACTTAACTTAAGCATACTAAACATCACTGCCAGTAAAGTTCGTACTTACCTACATGGAGCAATCCTAAGGCTGCTAGTTCGCCTTAGAAAAACTACTTTTAGAATATATATTTCTAAACATTTTTCCCATTCTTATATTCAGAACCTTCTTGCATGACACAGTAACAGCATGTAAAGGGTGCTTTAGAATGGGGCTATTTTCTTCAAAATCATCGTGTCGCATCCTTGAAAGACATTAAACTTAAATGCCAACTTTGGTTTGAGTTATGCTGCCCACAGACTGAGACACAGACACACACAGACCTTTTTCTAAAAATGCTTTTTCTGGATTCAGGGGACCTCAAAATATATACATTTCCGGTAAAATCTAAAAGTCGAATTTTTGGGCGGAATACAATACTTCCCCTGCTTTACTATACGTAGTAGAGAAAGTAAAAGGAACTAAACATTCAGAAAATGGCGTGTCATATGCAGCATGTTATTTAAATCCCATTTTGATAACAATAAAATGTATAACAGCTCATTCGTATATCAATGGATGTGGAAAGAATGGAGCTTTCAGTACTGAAAAGGGGGAAATCAATTTTTTGACTTCAGAAACTACAAGATGCCCTTAAAAATTGTGGTATTAATATTTTACCACGATTAAATGCCAATGAAGTCAAAACCAAGCTTGGTGCTACAGAAATATATTAGCCTAGTAAAGTAAGAATTTCACGGCGGCATTCTGTTAACCAGGAATGGTGCACTCGGCTATTACTTTCCTACAGGCTGTTTTCTACCTGTGGTCTATTGTGTTACTGGCTTTATCCCACTGAGAGGCATGTTGTCACGTGACCGACCTGTGCATGTTTATAACTGTTCTTTACCTTCTGCTCTGCAGGTATATTGTACTCGGAGCACTCTTGCTGATGGATCTCTTGTAAATAAAGTATGTGCCAAAATAAACAACGCACAATTATTATCGACTACTTCATACGTACTTTGTGATTCTTTTGTTTAACCAGCGTCGCCAACTGAAATCGCTGAAAAACGTCTTACACATTGCAATGGATAAACAACCAAAGTAACACTCCATTTCAATTTGACAAGCGTGTTTTTAACAATTATTCTCTTAATTATTAATTCATTTTGCAGAATAAAGGTTATTTGTTAATGTTATAGGTAAACTGGGCTTTGTTTGAGATTATAAACTGGTTTTCTGTTATAACAAGAGTTGGCAGTGCTGAGTAAGTCGAACTACACTAATCGAAATGGTTATATTTCAGTTTTTTAATGATTTAGCGTTTCCTGGCCAAATCTTTCCGATATTTTATTTATGAAATAGTCCAGATAAATGTCATTAGACGATCTGACTCTTGTTAGGTTAGGTTAGACGTCTTATATTGTGATTATTTGCTGTCCAAGGTTCCACAGCAATGAAATATGTATTTATGTGTACACTAGTTGGACAAATGTGTAAAGGCATACAAGGCAACCAGCTAGCACACAAGATAGCAAAGGAGGCAGCAATAACAAATCAAATTTATCACTACAAATTACCCATCCAAACGGCGACAAACCAACTAAAGAAAGAATCAACCAAGGAATGGCAACGGAAATGAGAAGAAACTTCAAAAGGCACAACTACGAAGGAATTCTTTTCAACAATAGAAAGCAGATTAACATCGAAAATCAACCTCAGGAGAAATATGACAATAGTAGCCGGCCATACAAACATTAACTCATAACTTCATAGACTGAAAATCGAACACAGTCCCGAATGTTCCTGCAATAGAGACCCCCAAACAGTGGACCACCTGATATACGAGTGTACTGCAAGACGGAAACTGGCCAACCCACAAATCAGTGTTTATGTAATAAAATCATCTGTTGCCTCGATTAATATGAAGTAGGCAGAAGATTAAACATTTGTAATAATAGTCCATACTGAGTGAGTAGAGAAAGTCATGTGAGTGCAACACATCACATTTTTCCTTTCTCTTCTACGCATACTAAGTAGAGGAAGTAGTGTATTCCACCCAAAAATTTGATGTCGAGATTTCACCGGAAATATATGTTTTGAGGCCCCCTGAATAAAAAAAGAACATTCTTAGGAAAAGGTCTGCGCGCGCACGCGTGTCAAGAATTCGGTTAAAAACCAAAGTTGGTATTTAAGTTTAACATCTTTTAAGGCTGTGACACGAAGATTTTTAAGAAAATTGCTCCACCCTAAACTACCCTTTTAAGGGAAAATTTTTCAAAAATTTTGATTTTCTCGAAAATGGCTCTAATGGTTTTGATTAAAATGCCATACGTTTAAGATATTTTTATGACAAATGAAATGTATATTTTGAATGTTATACTATAGCCCATGTAGTTCTGTTTATAACTGGTAAACCGTTAGAGATAGACCAAATCTTACAGCACAAAAAATGTAGACCTTGCTAAAACACACAATTTAAGTGGAATTCTGTCAAATGGAACATCGTTATTCATTTTTTAACCGTGCAAAGAGAACGGGATCTCAAAGCTTTAAAATATTTTACTATCGCTCAAAGTCTACTGTATTCCCATATTCCCCTTGTACCTACAAGGAAATACACGCTAACATAATTTCTGAAAATGTTTATCTCAACTAACACGAAGATAAAGGAATAGGAAGGAGTTTGTAAGAATGGTTAGTACAAGAGTAGAGAAAGTCATGTGAGTGCAACACATAAGATTTTTACTTTTTTTTTTTTAGTTTTCCATTATTACTGTACATTTAGAAGCTATTTAATCAATTTGTGCTGTTTTAAAACAAGATTTGATTTACTGACCGACTTGAAACTAATACATAATTTACATTGTACGATTGGCAGTACTTTAGTGTCGTGCGCTTGGAATTTTTAGGAACAGCCATTAAATCATGTCCACTATATGGGTAAGTAACGGAGAAAGTAAAAACATCTAGTTTTTTATGTTCCATTTATGTACCTATGTGCTGCCTTTAACATTATAAGGTCATATAGGCGGCTTATTACCTTTGAAACAATTGCTCAATAGCAATGATGTTCACTCGCTTACAGTGGTGTTTCTTTGGGTTTGTATTACTTCTGATGATTACGATAAATTCAAACATATGCACACTCACATTCACAGAGGAATCCTGGCGCCCTCCAGTCGCAAATTGAACCTGGGACCTCTGCATTTGAACTAGAATTTTGTAGCATGAGGAGAAAGATAAAGTCCAAAGTAAACAAAATAAAGCGATTACACCATCTGATTGCTGCTTCCAGCCTGGAGAAAACGTATGATGTAACAAGCATAACCAATAAAATAATTTGTGAAGAATGCAATTAGTATAAGAAATGACTGAAGTCGTTCTTCAGAGGGCGAGGCAAGGAGTTCGGAACGTACAATCATCGGCAAGTGTGTCTAAAGACCAGAAAATGGACTTTAGAGCGTACCTACCCACTGTGTCGTTAGTCAAGTGTTTCACGCCTGCAATTTAACACCTCCTTGCACTAAAGTAAATACATATACCCTTCTCTTTCACATACCTGGTAATACAGGAAGTACTGCACCCCACCCTCACAGTCTGGTGTGTAGCTTTCACATGACTTTCTCTACCCATTCTTAAACACACAATTCTTAAAAAGGCTTACTCTTTGTTTGTATTTCACCTTAATCGAATTAATTTTATCAATACCTTTATTATATGTTTCCCTGTGGGTGCCATGGAAATAAGGGAATAGTCTAGTATTTTAAGATCTGGTGGCTATGTGATGGCTTTGAAATCCCATCCTCTTTGTACGACGAGAGAGGGGGAGGAAGGAGAATAATGACTTTAAATTTAGTATTGGAAAAGTCAAAACAATAACGAGGATTATCTTGGAAATGATTAATTCCACAGAAAAAGGTTTTAGACCTAAATTGTGAGGTTTAAAGAGATCTACAGTTTTTGTGTAGTAAGATCTCTCTCTCTCTCTCTCTCTCTCTCTCTCTCTCTCTCTCTCTCTCTCTACCAGTTATGCAAGGCATTCAAAACGAAGAGGACTTCAGAGGCTGTTGCCAGAAAATTCAAGATATACATTTCATTTATCACAAACACATTTAAAACATATGGCAATTTAATGAAAATCGTCATAGCCATTTTTAAAAAAATCAAAAAATTTTGAAAAATGTTCCATGTAAAGGATAGTGTAGGGTGGGGAAATTTTTCTGGAAAATCTTCGAGTCGCATGTTTGGAAGATACTATGGGTGCTTTTAACCGGCTTTTCGTTTTTTTTTTTTTTTTCGGTTTGTTATTTTTGCGGATTTCAAACCGTGTATCTACATATTTCCTGTGAAATCTCGGTATCGAATTTTTGAGTGAAATGTACTATTTAAAACGAATTCTTTGTGCGTGCGTGTTTATGTCGATAGATTTACTCTTTTGTAAAGCCATTCAATGAACAGTAGCATAATATAAAATTTTGACAAAACGATAAAATGCAGTCCTTTTTTCCAAACTTTTGCGCAAAAATATAGTTCTTTCTACTGACGTTAACACAGTCTACAGTCTTTCGTGATATTACAACTCACAACTCACACTTCTCGTAGCCTTCACTCAGTCCTTTCACTGTCTCTCTTAACTTTCTCTATCTCTCATACACTAATTCTGACGATACAATCACTCGTTGCTCATTAAAACTTAATTTCGACGCGACATATGTTTCACCAGGGATACACAGCTGTCTCACACTCACTGACACCCTCTAACCGACTTATGTCTGTAACCGTAATTCTGTTTCTGCTGTTGCCTCGCCTCTTTACATACGTCCCACGACCTTTCTCATGGCTACGGCGCCAAGTGACGTAATTGTCCTAGTCCAGTTATGGCCCATGAAGTAAAACCACAGTAGCCTAATACATCCACATTTTAACCAGGCAAAACAAAGTTGGTAGTTTAATTCATAGAAAAGATACAGCTTTATCATGATGGTATACAATGTTAGCCATGTATCACACTACCAGACTATGTAACTGCAATTCGCGCTCTAGCCTGTCCTCGTTAGCCACGGAACTTTCTCGATCTCCACAAACGCGCCGCCAGATGTTTCTCTAAGGCTCCGCTTCATTGTTAGTCACGTGTTCGCTTACGTGAGTGGTGTGGGGAAGATTGATCTTGCCCCTTTGTTCGTCGGCGTGGTATGTGATGTGAAGTAGTTCACCCCGACCGTCCTTTGTTGTTCGCCGAGCCTATTGACTATTCTAAAATATCATGTCCGATAAATAAATAAGTAAATAAATATAACGAAATGTGCATGATTTGTTGTGAGAATGTTGTTCATTGTGAAGAGAAACGAGGCAGAAGGGGAAATGTGTCAGTTTGTTATGTTTATGAGCCACAAAGCTGGAAATTGCCCGCCCCTCTGAGACGCACAAAGCGTGAAATAAGGAGCTGGTTCCAGTGCATGCTTTGTTGTTATTTGCAAGTGATATAGCTACCTACTCTTGATGAGGCCACAGTCGGAACTAATGACTCCACTTGTTGAAAACCGAATACCAAAATACGTACGTAGCTTTCCAACAAAATTACAGGAAGAAAAACACTGCGTTTGTTGCTACAGTAGCTCGAACGTCACAGAAGTTACTTGATAAAGCAATCTAAATCTCTGTGTTCCTTTTAGGAATGGAAACAGCACTTCATTTTATGGGACGATGTTGGACTATTTGGGGACTGTTTCCCTGCAACATGAGTTGATGGGCAATTTAAAATAATAAATAATTAAGGAAAATGGAATATATAAGGTAAGTTAATGAGAATAAATGTATCAACAGACAAAAGTAAAAATAAAAGACAAATTTGAAGAGAAAGTTATAAACGGTAATTAAAGAATGAACAACACCACACGTCAAAAAATAATGTGTAAATAATTTCAGAGGACTGTCCAATGGATAGGATGGGATAGGACCCAAGTTTCATGAACAGCCCAAGATGTATGCTTCAATAATCAGAAAATTCATATTCCTGTAAAGGTTAGGTTTTACTGGGTATCATCTTGAATATATTTCTTTGAAAGACAACTCATCTACTACAAATTTGCTGTAATAAACGACTTTTTGTTTTTGAGTTATATTATTCATAGTATTATATATATATTATATAATACATTTATATTATATACATTTTTACTTTGTCTACTACGTATAAGTAAGTAGAGGAAGTATTGCATTCGACTCAAAAATTCGATGTCGAGATTTCATAGGAAATAGATGTTTTGAGGCCCTCTGAATATAAAAAAAGCATTTTTAGAAAAGGTTCCGTGTCTGAGTGTCTGTCTCTGAACACCAAAACTCAAAAACGAAAAGTCAGTTAAAAACCAAAGTTAGTACTTACGTTTAATGTCCTTCAAGGATGCGACACAAAGATTTTGAAGAAAATTCTCCATCTTGGACCACCCTTCACATAGAAAATTTTCTCAAAAATGACTAACGATTTTTATTAAAATGGCGTATGTTTAAGATATTTTTATGGCAAATAAAATGTATATTCTGAATTTTTTGGCTATAGCTTGACTACTTTGCAAAACTGCTAAACCGTAAGAGGTATATCAAATCTTACTGTACAAAAAGTAGATCTCGTTAAAACACACGTTAAGTCCAAAAGCTTTTTTTTTGCAAAGAGAACGTATTTCAAAGACGTCATATGGCGGCCATTCTTAAAACAATTGCGTATTGCTCAAGTCTATTGTATTTCCGTTGCACCTACAAGAAAATATGGAAGTCGAGATAAAAATTTGTAGAAGTTAACATGAACTATATAGAGGAATAAGTGTTTGTAAGAATAGTTAGTGCAGAAGTAGAGAAAGTCATGTGAGTGCAACACAGATTTATTTTTTTCCAAAAATTCTTCTTTTGGGTTGAGATTGTCTTAAACCCGTATTTTGGATGTAGAATTTTTGGGTGGAATGCAAAACTGCAGGCAATTAGTGGAGAAGGTAAACAAACATTTGAAGCCACAAAAAAAAAAAAAAAAAAAAAAAAAAAAAAAAAAAAAAACCAAGAGCTTTTGTTTTGCTATGTCATTTGTTTGACGGAGGGAGTCGCGACTGGTCGGTACTGGTAGATGTAAATCAGAGACACGAAGCCGGAAGAGATGAGAGGCGTTTGACTGCTCTGCGCCGATCAAGATTTCTTGAAATTCTGGCCACCGGGCATCGACCTCTTTCCGCATAAACATTTGCATCAACCTCTTTCAGTGTCAGGGTGAGCCGCTCTTTAGCAGCTGTTTCAGCAAAATTAAACACTAGCCCACTCAGCAGCAATATACCATCTCTGTTAAGTAGGCGAGGTATTCAATCAACAATTTGATGTTGAGATTTCACCAGAAATATATGTTTATGTAATCCTAGCATAGAAACGGCTCATTATGACGGCATAAATCGTGCGAAATTACCTTCTTTCTGGCACCAGTGCTAGAAAATGAATGACGGAATTACCATGGCAACAAGACAGCAATGACGTCATCACAGCCACAACATAATTTTCTCCAATGTGCCTGTAAGAAAACCTGAAATCTTCTCTCTGGCAAGCTCAGCAACATTAAAACGCAAGGGTCACCTCATTCACAAAGCTTTTCACATTCCTTTTCGTAAATGTCTTGATTTTCCTGGAACTAATAAACTCTCAGCATTCTTGGCTTTGTTCAAAATGTCAAGCGAAATACAATCCATATTTTCAATAGTTTTTTCATTACCTTCCATTTTCCTCTATAAGTGTCAAAATAAATGAAACATGTGCTTAGCAACCATATTACGTCATACATATCTGATCTCTGATACATTATAATTTTTCATTTAGCAAATTTATTAATTTTTAGTATTTTAAAGTTAAATTTGCATGAAACATTGTATGTAACACGTGTATAATGTTTACATTGTGAGACTCGTAACGTTTACTTTCACTCACACACTAAACATGTACTCGTGTCACAATCAGTCACATGGTACACTAGTTACATAACTGCCAAGAGACCCAAAAACATCCGAACCGTTGCGCGAGTTTTTCCACTGCGCATGCGCAAACACGATAACGCAGCTGCTGCACACAAGGTCATGCGGTTGACTTGATTTCCTCTGCTCTGAAAGTGCAGTATTGAGCTAACGCACTGTCATGTGGTTGAGTTATTACAGCGTGCTTTATTATTTTGTTGTGTACTTAATCACATGGCTCATCTACTGCACAGTGTGCATTTATTTATGATTCGTATGTGTTAACTCAGCTCGCCAAGTGAAAGTGTGATTTGCAGAAAGATTTCCAGGTAATCTGTGATTTCTGTCTCTGGGGTAAATTAAAGCCTAAAGTGTACAAGACAAAACCACGCACCCTGGAAAAATTAAAGCAAAATATCCGTCAGGAAATTGCCAGCATTTCTCAACATGAACTACGGCGAGTGATGGATAGTTTCCTAAAGAAGTGCCAAAAATGTATGTATGGATAACGGCGGCGCCCAGTTGTAGCGCTGAGGACGCGTACAGGCAGAACACAGCGCAGCCGGTTCACAGTCTTTTGGAACACCCGTTATTATGTGCTCAGCTGTTTTATATCCAATTTTCAGATTTCCCATAAATTAACACATAGCAATAGAGAAACTACCAGTATATATTTACCACTGTGTGTGGCAAACTGTTATACAGGCACACGTGTAAGCGCGAACATTCCCGCATCTCTCTGGTGTCATGTTGGATGCATACTGCTGCAGGCGCTCAAGATTAAAAGCCCTGTCCTGCCATGAACCCTTATACGTTATTTAAGATATCACAGTGAATCATGGGCGTCGCGAACGGGGTGCAGGGGGGGGGGGAGGAGCCGCGGCCCCCCTTGGAAGTTTGTGAACTTAATGTGCAATCAATTACTGACTATTAAACTATTATTTTAATTAAGAACAACTGTTATTTAGCACAAATCAATACGGTTATCTGCAACAAATATAAATTTTGACAATAAAATAACGAATTAATAATATAATATCTGATTGCAAACTTCCAACATGTGGCCCCCCCCTGGAAAAAAGTCTGCCGACGCTCATGCAGTGAATTTTTTTGCGGAATGTGGATGCGTGGTTTCAATGTTCACTAATGTGCTTTTATAAAGTATGTCTATTAAGGAGTATATGGGTTTCTTTTTTCTGTGAAAAAGTCTAAAAATCCACCTGAAATACGCTTGTTAAAATATCAATGTTCAGCATTATCTGGATTTGTTTTACCTTCGTTTACGTCCTACTAGTTGAGAGTTGGCGGACGCAAATAACGGGTGTTCCAAAAGACGCGGATCACTTGGTTGAAGACTATCTGCCACAGTTATTTTATATGGTTTTAACTTCAGCAATTTAGTCGCTCTTTGCAAAGAGCCATAAGAAATGCCTACCTGTTGTAAAAGACGTATAAGCGATTTTTGGGGGAATTCTCCAAACAATGACCGATGTCGTCTAATGTTTCTTCGTTAAGAAAGTACGCCATATTTTAGATTTCTGAGCCTGAACACTTCCTGTGGCCTGAAATGTATTGTAAAGTTTATGGATTGTTGTACAGCCTGGTACTTTTACACTTGGAAATCTTTCTGTAAATCGCACTTTCACTTGGCGAGCTGACTGAGTTAACACATACGAATCATAAATACACGCTGTGCAGCAGCGCACTTGTTATAATGCAGCCGCACGATATCGCGTCAGCTCAATACTGCACTTTCAGAGCAGAGAAAAACAAGTTATCCGCGTGACCCTGTGTACATCAGCTATTGTTATCGTGTTTCCGTCTGCGCAGTGGAAAATCACCGCGCAGCGGTCCTTATGTTTTTGGGTCTCACTATCTCTCTGTCTCTCTCTCTCTCACACACACGTACACACACATATATTTAAAATGTTGGTTTTCTAATTTGTATTCAGGATTCTCAAAACGCGCATTATGTGTGAAATCTCGATATGTGTTTGGGTTGAAGGACTGCCTCTATTGTAGGCTAGTGAATGACAATGTAAAATGTTACAATCACACTGCTTTCTCAGTTCATTCTCATCTGTTTACCCAGTTATTCTTCGAATTAATATAGGTTTTTTTTTTTTTTTTTTTTTTTTTTTTTTTTTTTTTTTTTTTTTTTTCCTATTTGCTTTAAATTATTTTTTTCCTTTTGTTTGAGGTTTAACGTCTTTTTACTGGTTGCATCATATTCGAGATGACTAAAATAGGTGAAATAATGCTGAGGTTAGAGTTACGCAACATTCATCTTTCAAGATAAAGGAAAACCTCAGGAGGAAAAAATAAGTTAAGCAGGTATTTTACCGTAACCGATATTCGAACTCAGGGCCTCTTTAATGTGAGGCAGACACGCTACCATCATACCATTGAGGTGGGCTAAATTAGATAATTGTGACTGTTCCGTTCATGCGTGACTTGGTTGAAATCAACCAAGCATGTGCATAACAATTTCAAATTTCAACCAGTGGCGGTCTTCATTCGCGATTTATTACATTTCATTATCACTCCCTCTGCTTTTCTTATGTTGTAATCAGTTTAGAGAATCTAGCTGCACTGTTCTACAGATGCGCAACAGCTTATGTAATTTGATGCAACAGAGCCACTCGGTTTAAATGTAAAAAATGACTGACTCTCACTTCGGTGAAGGTGAAATAGATGAAATAATTCAATTTTAACAGCAGATTCTCCAACTTTTGAAATTGCCAACATCTTAAAGGATTGGAGCTTCAATACGATTATCTTGGAGGCCATGCCAATACCTGCTTGTGTGTTTTAAAACACCAGCAGTACGTTTGTTGGCATAAATAGATAATAATTACTATGTTTAAGATATTTGAATGATATTTCCTGGGAATAGACTATCAAGTCTTCTTCATTTGGAAGGAATTTTGTCTACCTTTGTACAAACGGTAAACTTTAAGACGTTAACCAAAATGCAACTGTGGCACTTACCATTTCTGAGTTATCAATTATTATTGGTTTACGTTTTTCTATACTTTGTCATTTGATACTTAAAATTCCGTCGCTAATCAGTTGTTTCTCGTGATCTCTTGAGAACAGTATGGAATTTCAAGGCCAGTTTCGGTTTCCGGTGGACCCTGGTATCTACTACGAAAATATGTGATGGAAATATTTCAGCAAAAACCTCCATTAACACGAACCACTTCAGAAAATGCCTTGTAGACGCTATTATAAAAATAAACGACGCAGGTAGAGAAAGTTATGTGAATGTAATAGATTAGAATATTTTTACTTTCTTTACCTAGTACGTAGTACGTAGAGAAGGTTTTGATATTAGGTAGTGAGATTTCAATGGAAATACACGTTTTAAAGTCACCTAATACCAAAACAAAAATATCTTTCAAGGAATATTTCTAAGGAAATCCCCGCCCCAAGCTATCCTTTACATGGAAAAATGTTCGAAAAATTTGATTTCTTTGAAAATGACTAACGATTTTGCTTAAAATACATGTTTGAAACATTTTTATAAAAAATGAAATATATATATTGAATTTTCCGGCAATGGACTGAGGTCTTTATTCTGAGTGACTTTTGCATAACTGGTAAAACCGTAAGAGATAGACCAAATCTTACTACACAAAAGTGTACACTTTAAAACACACAATTTATGTGAAATACATTTTTATGGTATAACCATTTTTCAGATATTATTTATTATTGGTTTGAATTTTGAAATACTTTTATTTTTCTCAAATAGGAAGCCGTCTTTCGTTTTTTTTTTTTTTTTTTTTTTTTTTTTTGTGTGTGTGTGTCCGGGACATGCAAAGAGAACGGAATTTCAAAGTCATCACATAGCGATCAGCTCTTAAAAGATTCCACTATCACTTAAGCATACTGTAGTCTCGTATTCCCATTGTACCTACAAGAAAATAATTTCTAGAAATGCTTATCTGAATTAACATGAAGTACATGCAAGAATACGCGTTTGTAAGGGTAGAGAAAGTCATGCGAGTGCAACACAGATTTGTTTTTGTATTCAAAGGATCCCAAAATGTATTTTTGGCCAAATCGCCGCGTACTAAGTACCCCTTTCAGAGCTGCCCTCTGTACAACAAGAAATATAGGGAAAATTTAAATAGAGTAAATGTTGGATAATTTCTTATAAAGGTGTTTGACATTTTATGAAGTTTTTCTGAATACTAGCGGTAAATTTATTGGTTATACTGGCTGGACAGGTAGTTTTTTTTTTTTTTTTTTTTTTTGTTTTTTTTTTGTTTTTTTCCTTTACCTGATTGTTTAACCTCCCCTTATGTAGGACTTACAAGCCAGTACCTTAGGGTCAGACGCCTGTCGGGGAGCACAGGAACCTATGTACTAGACAGTGAAGTGGTCAGTATGAGGGTGAGGAAGAGGATGATATGAAATGCAGGCGAATTCGATTATTGGAAAGGTGATTATGGAGCAATTGATGGAATGAGTGGCGGGGAAACAGAAGAACCCGGAGAAAACCCGCCCTGACGCCGCTTCGTCCACCACGATGGGGTCGATCCCGGGCCGGCTAGGTGGTAGGCGAATGCTCTAACCGCTCGGCCACGGCGCAGCCCTTGGATAGGTAGTTAATGAGCGTAAACAGTAAAGTAATTCATGATTTAAAAAACTAGCTGTTATATTACAAAACTATAAGCTATTATGGAACCATTTTGTTCATGTTATTGTTGATTGTGTTAGTATTGTTTATGCGCTTTTTAAATCTTAATTTGTACATTTAACTGTGGCACCGGGTAATACCCATTTGCAGTGAACAAGTAAATACTGCAGAAAGTAATATGGGGTGTACGTCAAGATTTTTTTAAGGTAGCATGGAATATATCTGTTCAACCTCACGGGTACGCGAGGACTTCCTAGGAGGTACATAAAGTTTAAAATACGCATACAACAATAAAATGTTTCTTGAATGATGATAAATAATGAAAAATATTTCAGCCAGAGAGATTTGAATTGACCTCTTCCGAAAATCCATTTTGCTTACTCTACCGGTTAGTTAATATTGCTGATGGACTTTTGGAAATAATTAAATTGCAACTATAAAATCTCAGGTTACAGTTTTTAAAATACTCTCCAGAAATTGAGAAAGACAAGAGTGGATTACAAATGCGTTTTGTACCACCGCCGTCAATTCCCCTGGTCTTTCAGCAAAATTAAAAGAACGTATTTTGGAAGTGTTCATTGATAATTCACTGAAAGTAAAAAAAATCGAAAGCATGTCATTTTGTGATTTTTGTGTGTTATGCACGCAATGAGTACATTGAACTTAGTTACGCTGTCTTCTTCAGTTCCCCTCTACTTATTTGTATGAGCAGGGTTTTTCTGTATTGACAACAATCACAACGAAATAAATAAATTGTTTGAATCCAGAATCACCTTTGGTACTAACAAAGATTCAGTGGCGAATAGAGGAGCTGGTGTCCAGAAAGCAAGCTCAGCCATAGTATAAACAAGTCAGAAATATACACTTTTTTTTTTTTGTTTTTGTTTTTTTGTGTGTGTGTATTTGCTATCTATAATCTATTTCCTGTATTTATTTTATACATTTATAGCACAATCCTCCTTTTTGTAATATTTAATAAATTATAAAACTTTAAATCTAATTTAAATATGGTTAGGTTTAATTTGAATGAAATATAACTCTAGGATTTAGGCCTAGGGGTACAGTCTGGAACGGAAAATAGTCTTTGGGGGTACGCGGAGAGAAAAAGAAAAGGTTGATTGCCACTGATATAGGCATAGAGGTAGCCTAGAAGATATAGAACAACTCCAGCAGGTAGAACTGACCTCTCCGACTGGTGTTGCCGCTGTCATGGTGTCGGGTGTCCACAGCGACTATCTGGTCATGTTCCCAAACACCGCACCGCACCACACCACACACTTCACACCAACACTCCACAAGGTACAACACGAGACTGAGGGAGGGAAGGAGGTTACCTCAAGTCTACGCTGCTGGGTCATCGCTCGCTCGCTGCTCAGCGCCGTGCCGCGAGGGTTCCGTCAAACACCGACCTTGCCCCTACTTCTGTACTCACCTGTTGCTGCAGGGGGAGCTTTCGTTCCCTTTAAAGCGGAAGTTAGTATCCCATCTCAGCATTATAGTGCTACTGCCAAAATAAGCAAGCTCGTAGCCTGACCGAAGCACTCTGAGGAACAAAAGAAAATAGATCCACCACTGTTTAATGTTATTGCTGTTTAAAATCTGTTTGCAATTATGATTAATGTTTCCCTTGTGATATACTACACTTATAAGAACAGGGAAAGCCCTACTAACTAAGAATCAGTCGTTTTTAAATTGTGAACAACTCGTGAGCAGACTATGTCAGTCGGCCAGTAAGGAATATGGTGGCTAACTTGATAACATAACGAGTTATAGGTTATAGAAAACATGCTAAGGGGAAACTGTTAAAAAGCGTGAAAAACAAATCGTGTTAAATGTATTTCACAAGCTAATGCAGGACTATCCCTGTGTATTTGTGAATGATTTAGCAAACTTAACCTCAAAATATACCGGTTTATCAGAAATCAAGTGTGCAATTCGCCCTAAAGTACGTGAATTCTTTTTTAAAACGAACCAACAGTATACATGCACGTGTTTAACTTTGTGAATGTCAAATTGTTAGGTTTAATAGGCCCCATGCAACGCATAGACACCAAAATTAAAGCTGCTCTTTTAAATGGAAGCTATTTCAGCAGATATTGTAACCGACTCGCGTAACACATAAACGACAAATATCTCTCGCGAAGTCACACGCGTTTCCCCACGTGCTGCGCGGACTAATACGTTAGCGGTGTTGATGTTAACCGGCTTCCTTACTTTCCCGGCCTGAGCATAGGGTGCTGATATTAGCGGAGAGGACAGAATTTACAGAAAACATTTTTTGTAAAAATGTTACATTCACGTGACTTTCTCTCCCATTATCGTTTATACTTTGTTTACCACGTATGGTACATTCATAGTTGGTAGAGAAGGTATGTATTGTATTTCACCCAAAAATTCGATATAGAAATTTCACCGAAAATAGACGTTTTGAAACTCCATGAGTATAAATAAATAACATAAGCAAGATAAAACTAATATTCAACTGATCTCCATGATAGAATATTACTAAAACTTACTCAGTGAAAATAGAGCAGAGTTTAAAGAAGATGCTGAAGACTGCAGATCCAGAAATAGATTGAGTATTAACAGAAGACGATGTCGAATATTTGCTATCACTGGGGAAAAAACAATAAGGCAACTGCAACAGGAGGAACAGTCTTTAAATGGAGAAGAAATTTCAAAACATAAAACTACCTATATCACATCCATATGCAAAAAGGAAACAGGAAATTGGAGTAAAAATATTGTAAATAAAATCAAGACCAAATCATTGTACAAAGCATCACATGGTGCAAAGACCTGGGCATTGGGTAGATATCAAGTAAATAAATTGTTGGCAATATAGATGAACTTTTGGCGGAGGGCAGCTGGGAAATCAAGAAAGGAGAAAGTTAGTAACCAGAAAATTAGAGAAATAATGAATGTTAAAATACTATTTTAGAAATACTAGAAGAACAACGATTGAACTGGCTTGGGCATCTGAAGATGAAGAGTAATAGGATCCCAAAAATAGTGTTGGAGTGGAATGTTGATGACAGGGAAAGCCCAGAAAACAGTGGCTGGATGAAATGAGAAGAAACATGATCAACAAAGGTCTCAAAGAAGATAAGGAGCAAAATTTGGACTGAAGGAAAACTACTGTATTGGAGAATTCTCAATAAAAGACATAGGAAAAGATACGTGTGTGTGTGTGTGTGTGGGGGGGGGGGGGGGGGGTGCGTCTATTAACTACGCAACTCAAGAACGAAAATTCGTTATGATTTTCAAGAAAATCCTCTCACCGTAGACTACCCTTTACACGCAATTTTCGAAAATTTTGATTTTCTCAAGAATGGCCTAACGATTTTTATTGAGATACTATATATTTAAAACAATTCCATGAAAAATGAAATGTGTATCTTCAATTTTCTGGGACTACCGTCTGAAGTGCTGTTCTTTCCATATAATTTTGTATAACTGGTAAACCGAAAGGGATAGACAAAATTTTACTGCACAAAAATGTAGGTCTAGTTAAAACACACAATGTAGGTCAAATAAATTTGTTTGTAGAGCTAAGTATTTCCGAGACATTCCTTGTTATTGATCTGCATGTTTAAATATAAGGTGGAGTTTGATGTGAGTTATGCATCCAAGTCTTTTATCCCTGTTTTCTGGCTATTGATATTTTCAGCATTTTTCTTCCTACAAAATGTTCCTTGCGAAGCAGGTTTTTTTTTTTTTTTTTTTTTTTTTTTTTTTTTTTTTTTTTTTTTTTTTTGTATTGTGCTAATGAAATGTTACGTATGTTTACACATTAATTTTCAAACACAAAAATTACAATTTTTAGGCAAAAAAGACATTTAAATTTTAAAAACTAGACATTTTGAACCTAGGATTAAAAATTTAAAAGCTTCCTTTTTGTCGCGACCAACGTTTTAGTGATGTAACAAAAAATAAATAAATTTGTTCATAATTTCTAAACTACAAAGCAAAATGGATGAAATTTAGGCTGTAACATGTTTGTATTACATTACTTCTATCTCATTAAAAAGCTAGCATTATCGGCTCAAAGTTTCGGTCATGCGTATCCCAAAGGGTAATTTGAAATGAGGATTTTCTTGAAAATCTTCCTGTCTCTTGAAAGATACTGAACTTAAATACCAAGTCCTGTGTTTATAGATTTTTGTTTTTCATGTATGCTGTTCACTTATTTGGACGTTTTCTAAACATCGGTTTTGTAATGTTCAGGGAGCTTTATAAAGGCTGTCTTTACGCCTAAGGGAGCTCGAAACATGCATTTCGCGTGAAATCTTGCTGTCAAATTTTTGCGTCAGTACTTTGAGTTTATCAGAGGACTATTCCTCAAGAATCATGATGTACCCAGTATTGGCCACGTTTTATGATACTTTGTGAATATTTGGAAACGCAACGCAAACTGACCGCAATTTTTCGCGTTTAACGCTCCAGTACAAGTAATTAGCAGTCCTCAGGCTACGGCGCTCATCCGACTTCTAGTTTTACTTAAAAGTGAATTTCAGCGGAAGTAGAGCGCACGTGTGGCATTGGACTAAAAACGTAAGTAGTTTTTAATTCAAAGCTCTCTAAATTATATTCGCTACAATAAATTTGTAATTAATGTTTATCTAACAATTCTAATTATACAAGAATATTAAAATAAAACAAATATACCTAATTCTAAGCATATTTCCCACAGCAAAAATATAATTACTCTTTAACAATATTGCCCACTATTACCTTAACTGGTGGAAGCTAGCAGCTACTCTGGTTCATAGCTGGACATTTCCATAGTTTATTCCTCCCTCTTGGAGTTGCTTATTTCTATTACTTCCCCTTACTCGTATTTAACATCTTGTTTTATTTACAGGATGTCCCAAAAACACTGACAACGTTTAGCATGTTGTACAGGATGGCAAACTGATCGGTTTTCAAACAGGAATCCCTGTCCGGAAATGCACGGTTTGGACGCTGTAGCGCACATTTCGCCAATAAATCCAACATCGAGATGTCTACATTAGGAACGGGTTTCGAACTGTGTACCTCCTACGTCATTGCAGAACCTATATCGGTAGTGCTGAGCCTCATACACATGACCCAATACGTGCGGTTGTCTTTGAATATTTTCAATCGCTCCGTGGACTCGAGACATAAGGTCCTCCGCTGACGTTACAGGAGTGTCATACTCTTCATGCACATGACCCAATACGTGCGGTTGTCTTTGAACATTTTCAATCGCTCCGTGGACTCGAGCCATAAGGTCCTCCGCTGACGTTACAGAAGTGTCATACTCTTCATGCACATGACCCAATACGTGCGGTTGTCTTTGAACATTTTCAATCGCTCCGTGGACTCGAGCCATAAGGTCCTCCGCTGACGTTACAGGAGTGTCATACTCTTCATACACATGACCCAATACGTGCGGTTGTCTTTGAACATTTTCAATCGCTCCGTGGACTCGAGACATAAGGTCCTCCGTTGTTGTTGTAGTGTTTAACGCCCGCTTTTACTACTACGGCACCGCAGGCGGTGACACTGATGATACATGAAGATGGAGCACCGGTGGAATGAGATGGCGGGGGAAACCGGAGCACCCGGAGAAAACCCGCCCTGACGCCGCTTCGTCCACCACGAATACCAGATGCGGGTCCCTGGGATCAAACCCGGGCTGCCTAGGTGGTAGGCGAGCGCGCTAACCGCTCGGCCACGGCGCCGCCATAAGGTCCTCCGCTGACGTTACAGGAGTGTTATACTCTTCATGCACATGACCCAATACGTGCGGTTGTCTTTGAACATTTTCAATCGCTCCGTGGACTCGAGCCATAAGGTCCTCCGCTGACGTTACAGGAGTGTCATACTCTTCATACACATGACCCAATACGTGCGGTTGTCTTTGAACATTTTCAATCGCTCCGTGGACTCGATACATAAGGTCCTCCGCTGATGTTACAGGAGTGTCATACTCTTCATGCACATGACCCAATACGTGCGGTTGTCTTTGAACATTTTCAATCGCTCCGTGGACTCGACCCATAAGGTCCTCCGCTGACGTTACAGGAGTGTCATACTCTTCATACAGATGACCCAATACGTGCGGTTGTCTTTGAACATTTTCAATCGCTCCGTGGACTCGAGCCATAAGGTCCTCCGCTGACGTTACAGGAGTGTCATACTCTTCATACACATGACCCAATACGTGCGGTTGTCTTTGAACGTTTTCAATCGCTCTGTTGACTCGAGCCATAATCATACTTTTCATACAACTCCACAGTAAATAGTCGAGATGTGTCAGATGTGGCGGCTGTGCTGCCCATTGTTGAGGTGATTCCGCACATTTACATCAAAGTGTACTGGAGCTCATGTCGGCCATTTCCGCAGCTGCGTACTGATGCATGTCGCACGGCTGTTGAAAAACGTTACTGTGCTGGAAACTACACGAGTAACCCAGTAGGATGCGCACCAAGGACTCTATGGAAGATTTCGCGCATGCGCAGGAATGTTGTGCTCGAATCGTACATCCCAGTACACAGATGGCCAAAGGGTTGCATACCTTCCGTATTAAGATACCAAACAGCCAAGAAGATGAAAGATAAAGTGAAATGAGAAATGAAGTGAAATGGAGGGACAGGAAATTCGAAAGATGTAGTTATCCTTGCCAGTATTTGCCTAGTGACCCGAGGAAATCCCGTAAAAAAACCACGGGAATCAAACCCTGAACCTGCCGGATGAGAACCTTACACGTCACCGCGCAGCCATCTAACTCGAATGAATGCTTTTAAGTGCTGCTAAAAGTAACAAGGTATCGCTGAAGTACCTCGAAATTCCTGAGTTTTGCCTCAGACCAGTGGAATTTCCTGAGAACTTTGCTAACATATGAAATTTGAAACGTAGAAATGATTTACATTATAGACTAATAAAATCGATCTTCGCTGCTCCAAACATAGTTATCCGTTTCTTATCCGTTTTAAGGGGTTTATTTATTTATTTATTTATTTATTTATTTTCAAAATTGAAGTATAATTGAAGTAATCCTTTTCTAACTCTAACTTATTGCAGAATGAACGTGATTAAAAAGGTTTGTTAAATATGCAGGTTAATGTAGCACAACTTTCAGACTCACCTATAATTTTAATATTCAGCAGCAAAATCAATTTAAGTACACTGTTAACACTTTTAATGCACTGACACATGGTATCTGAAAAGTTGGTGTTTGACATCATGATGTGGTGAGAATTCCTCCGCACCTCGCCTAGTCTGTTAGAACAAATAATAACCAATCACACACTGTCCGCTGTTCACTCTAGTAAATATTCTTTGGTTCTTTCATGGTTTTTCCGCTTAGTTAGGGAGTTAAGTCGGTGCCCCATGGTCTAAATTTTTGTATCCAATGGAATTGCACACAAAAGAAACAGTGTCTGTCACATTATGATTCGTTTTGGTTCAATACAAATGACAGTTCACGTAGCAGGCGTCCGAAATAAAGATGGCGGACTATTGGATCTACTACAAAACGAATTGAGGTTAGAGGACCCTGGAAACTATCAATTTTCTACGAATTGAAAGATTTATTTCTTTTACATCGTGTCGAAGGCAAAATTACACACCAGGACACAAATATGAGAAGCAGGAAAGAGATAAGGAACAATTGTAATGGCTTTAATCTTAGTATGGATGGACAGGAGATTTGAACTTATTTCATAACATAAAATTTAAACATACTGTTAACTGGATTTCTTATTATTTATGTAATACAGCTATGTAATAACCACCTCAGTAATATATGTTAATGATTACGAAAAATCCTTAATGAATCTTATAGAAAAAATTGAACGTTTTATTAAAATACCCATCGCATTTAAATAGTACCATTTTAATTATAGATAATTGTTTGTCATTTGATAATTATTCTAAAGTACAAGGCATGCACTGTGTTCATGAAGAATACGCCCTACCTCGACTGTATTTTTAAGGACTTAATGCACAGATAAACAAGATTGCATGTAACCTATTCACAGTAGGTACAAATAAATCAGAGCTGTAAATAGAGAAAGGGAAATCGCAATTTCGTTTTTGCAATTACCATCACAGAAAGCATAGGCAGTATTTATTGGAAGATAAGGGCCGGGCCGTTCACCTAGTGGAGATCCAATTCCGAAAGTAATATAATACAACTGGTATGCGGGTGTATGAGGGTTTTGTAGCTTTGGTCTCCTTTCTCTGCTCAGGACCAACAATGGACGCTTTATCATAGCTACGTAGGTAATCCCTCGAGAGGTTCCAAACATGTATATCTGATGAACCTCGTAACCTCGATTGGAATTTATTACGATTACTCAATGAATAAAATATAATATATTACATCAATTAAAAAAAAAATATCTGATGTGCTGCACTCACATGACTTACTCTACTCTTGTACTAACCATTCTTACAAACCCTTATTCCTATATCTTCTTCATGTTAGTTGAGATAAACATTTGTACAAATTATCTTGTTTATTTCCTTGTAGGTACAAGGGGAATATTAGAATACAGTAGGCTTTGAGTGATAGTCAAATGTTTTAAAGTTTTGAGATTT
Source organism: Tenodera sinensis (assembly GCA_030765045.1). Taxonomy (NCBI): domain Eukaryota; kingdom Metazoa; phylum Arthropoda; class Insecta; order Mantodea; family Mantidae; genus Tenodera; species Tenodera sinensis. Next base: position 201,092,446 of record CM060963.1, read on the forward strand.
CGTTCCCTTTGCACGCTTAACATATAAAAAAATGAACAGCGATGTTCCATTTCACGAAAGTTAAATTTTCCGAAACTGACACAAATAACAAGAAATATCTCCGAAATGATTCACTCTACCAAAAAAAAAAAAAAAAAAAAAAAAACTTATTTAGACACTGTGTGTTTTAGCGATTTTGTCAACCTCTTATGATTTACCAGTTATTCAAAAGTCATGCAGAGTAAACAGGACCACATAGGCTATAGCCAGAAAATTCAAAATATACATTTCATTTGTCTTACAAATATCTCAAACAAATGGCATTTTAATAAAAATCGTTAGAGCCATTTTAAAAAAAAAATCAAAATTTTCCATGTAAAGGATAATCTTCGTGTCCCATCTTTAAAAGACATTAAACTTAAGTACCAACTTTGGTTTTTAACCGACTTTTCGATTTTGAGTTATGCTGTCCACAGACAGAGACACACACACAGACAGACAGACACACACACAGACAGACACACACACACACACACGGACCTTTTTCTAAAAATACTTTTTTTTTTGGATTCAGGGGTCTCAAAACATATTTCCGGTGAAATCTCGACATCGAATTTTTGGGTGGAATACAATACTTCCTCTACTCACCAGTAGAGAAAGTAAAAATGTGATGTGTTGTACTCACATGACTGTCCATTGTTATAGAGACTGTTACAAACGCCTATTCTTCCATATAGTTCATGTTAATCGAGATAAAAATTTGCAAAAAAATGTCTGTAGATAAGAAGGCACAAGGTATAAGGGAATACAGTTGGCTTAAGCGATAGTCACATTTTACGAGCTGGTTGCTTTGACATACCATTCTGTTTGAATGACCAGACAAAAGACAACAAGGACTTCCTATTTGCGAAAAGCATAAGTATTTGAAAATTCAGAAGAATAAAAAGGAATGTCTCGAAAATGTTTACCTCCACAAAAGGTTAATTTAACTTTAATTGTGGGTGTTAATGAGATCTACATTTTTTGTGTAGTCCGCTTTTGTAGATCACCTACGGTTTACTAGTTATACAAAAGTAATTCAGAAAGAAGAAGACTCCAAAGGCTATTCTGAGAAAATTGAAGATACACATTTGATTTGTCATGAAAATACGATAAACATATGGCATTTTTATCAAAACCGTTAACAACAATTTTGATAAAATCAACATTTTTCAAACATTTTCCATGTAAAGGGTACTTTCTGTTGAGGACATCTCGAAAAAATTGGTGTCGTATCCTTGGAAGATGCTTAACCTTTTTGGTATTTAACGAATTTCCGTTTTTGAGTTACGCTGTTTATACAAACACGCTCTTGTTTATTTAAGGAGCCTCAAAAGATGTATCGTGGCCGAGTGGTAGACCACTCGACTTTAAAAAAGGTGGCCCGAGTTCATTTTCAGGGAACCATATGTGGGACTTGTGGTGGACAAAGCGGCGACTGGGCGGGTTTTCTCCGGGTTAACTCGGCCACTCAGTCCACAACTGTTACATAACTGCCTTTCCTTTCGCCCATTGCACCGACATTTCATGTCATTCCTTATGCAGGTGTTGGGTTATTCCCCATCCTGGATATTGTCTCTGCTCCTCAACAGGTATGTGTGCCAGATACTCACTGGCAAGTCCTCCGTACGAGGAGGGCAAATTGGAAAAGAAGAAGTTGTGCACAAACTCAGTTATAAAGACCCGTGTTATATTTTTCTGAAATTAAAAAATCGGATACAACGTTAAACCTCCATGTCCTGGAAAATACGCCCATAAAGGGCAGAGTAATGCCAAAGGAGTTGGACAGACTGTGCCTTATCCATATACGGGTACCTAGGCATTATGGTATCAGAGGTAGATACTCTGGCTAACAAAGGTGAGGATTTACAGGACCCTAGCCCATCTTTTCAGGCTCATCTTGAGATGTGGAGTAAACAGACTGCTGCCATGGGACCTGACGGTAAACCTGAAGGTACGCTCACGTAGGTGGGTATCTGAGCGCCTTCAGGTATGATTGGGGATGAAAAACCAACTTTCTAAGTACTTTTATATGGAGAAGGTTGTAGAAAGTATTTGAGATGCTATCCTTGACAGCAGCAACATCAGAATGAAATATAAGCTTGGGAAAAAGCTAGTGCTGTAATACTCGCATCATATTTTTCCAGACTGGTGAAAGTGCAGCAATTACAAATCCTAACGCTGTTAAATATTTGACTCAGTATTTGTGTAACACGTAACCACGGAAACTGATTCTCTAATCCCATCCATTTGCTACGTGTTAATTTAGTGCCTTTGCCAAATCACAACTGTTACAAACAATTTTCTGCCCTCTAATGTTTGAAATCTTATTTCTTTTACTTCTTTCTCTAACCCATAATATTATGGTAATCATAGGAACAGATATCCAATAAGCCGATTAGAAGCATCTCATTTCTCGTTCACATGACATGAACTATTCTTACAAACACTTGGGAGTACAGTAGACTTAAGTGATAGTCAAATGTTTAATAGTTGGTCGTTATGTGATGACTTTGACATTCTTATCTTTCTATATCCAGGACATGGTAAAAACGAATAACGGCTTCCCATTTCAGAAAATTATAAGTGTTATAAAATTCAAACAGATAATAAGGAATATTTTAAAAATGATTCACCCCACAAAAAATATATTTGATGTCAAGTGTTTTAATGAGATCTACATATTTTGTGTAGTAGGATTTTGTTTTGCGGTTTACCAGTTGTGCAAAAGTAATTCAGAATAAGCAATAATTATAATAATAATAATGATAATAATTGTGTTGTTTAACGACGCTGTCAATTGTCAGGATCATATCAGCGTCGCCGGTGTGTCGGAATTTTGTCCCGCAGGAGTTCTTTTACATTCCTGTAAATCTACTGACATGGAGCTGTCGTTTTTAAGTACACTTAAAAACCATCGGTCTGGGCCGGATTTGAACCCGTGACTTTGGGATCAGTAGGCCAGCGTCTAACCAACTGAGCCACCCAGACCGGCTTTATTCAAAATGAAGAGGACTTCCAACGACATTCCCAGGAAATTAAGTGTACATTTTGTTATGTTATTTATACTATACATAGATCAGTGATCAACTTAATAAAATGTTTCATAGCGTCATGTATTTCTTCTTTACGTTGCTTGGTGACGGCAGAATAATATGTGAGTATGCTGCAGGTATATTTTGCTGCAACAGAATGCTGCATAATGAAAAGCTTGAATCGCTTGATGCGTCCTATAAAATTCCACTGCAGTTCTCATTGAATGCACCTCACGTTTATCTAATCCTTGGCGCATGCTACGGTACTTAAAATCCAGGGCAAAGAGAAGTTTTGTTACCGGAAACGTGCGTACACAAGCCATATGTAGGCAAGGCGTTCAGTTACTTAGGTTGGAATGATTCGAATGTTTCAACAGGTGGATCACGTGACCACGGAACGGGACTGGCGGTGCGCACTGGGAATAATAAAAGACGATCATCACAGCGACTTCTCGCATTTGGATAATAATACTAATCAAGTTTATGTTGGCGTTGGTTTAATTCTTGTTGCGTTCCGTGTTTGAACCTTTTTACTTTCCCTGTTACGTACTTGCACTAAGTATAGGTAGCATTGTATTCCACGCATGCATCCGATCTTGAAATATCACCGGGAAAACATAGTTCGAGGTTCATGAACCCAAAATGAGCCTTTCCAGAAAAAGGTCAGTGTGTGTATGTGTACCGTCATTGACTCAGGAACCCGCCTCGGTAACGCGTCTGCCTCACGTTCAAGAGATCGCGAGTTCGAATCTCGCTTTGGGTGAGTTAACCGGGTAAGGTTTTTTTTTTCTTTTTTGCGAGGTTTTCCATTATCCTGAGAAGACGAATATCAGGTAACTTAAAGCTCCTTGGACCTCGGGCTCATTTGAGCATCATTTCACTCATTTCATTCATTCACAGTCCGATATGACACTAGGTTGGAGGACGTTAATTAAAAAAAAAAATGACTCAAGAAAATGTCTGAATGTGGTTTTTGAGTCTCCAATAAACAGAATTCATTAGTTATATTACTGAAAGTATGATCATAATGGCTTTGTTTTATACAGTAATTAATGTATTAGTGATGTTCTTTCCCGTAATATTCATTTTACCAGGAAAGAAAGGATAAGACGAGGAAAAAACAATAGCGATAAACTTAATAAACAAAATCCTGTCTGAATACAGAATTTGATCGAAATCGTTAGAGTCGTTTCCAAGTTGCGCGGAATATATATAAATTCAAGAATTGCTCGTTTAAATATATAATAATTAATAAATAGCAGTATGTATAAGCGTTTAAGTGCAATTCCAGAATGCTTAGTTTATGATGCTTGTAGGTTGTCTGCAGTGAGGCGGTTTTCATGGTCAGGCTGCACCTACTTGCAGTTGTTTACATGCGCGAGCGAGCGATAACAGTAAAGTCCATGTGCAGTATACCTATGGAAAAACGCACACTCCTCCGGTCTTTACTCATGTATATGGTCGCGATCAAACTGTCCTTTCATTTACCGTGCGCATTGTTAATATTAATGCTTATTTGTCTATATTCCTGCTAATGGAAAACATTTGTTTGTATAATTTATGCATGAATGTGCAATATATTCTATACCGTCGTGTTCATCATTTCACTAAGATTGGTAGATTGTCGCTGTGCTTGTCCGTGTAGACACAGGTGGCGTATAACCCCGTAGTAGTGTTTTTTGTGGCTGCACCTCCCGGCTGATAGTAATCACAGAAAGATTGGATACGAGTAAACAGGACAAAGATGTTAGTGCATGTGCCCGCGGTCTACCGCAGCGAGTGCCAGGGACCAAGGACCCGTTATGTGTGCGTGACGGATCCTGCATTTACCTGCATCTGCGCTTTAGTGATTTCAAATACCACCAGAACTGCAGGGTGTCCGGCCTATGGTTCAACTTTGGTTGTGTCAGAACCAGATAAAAGCATTCGACATACATACCCATCTATGATTGGTAGGTTTCGTGCCATTTATGATTGCAACAATGGCTATGACAACATGATCACACTCACAACGTTTCCACGGGGAATTGAAATCGATTTGAGCCCAATCCCATTCTCAATACGATCCGCGTTTCCATGTTGGATTTAATTCGTATTGATATCGATTTGGATACGCAAGGCTCAAACAAAAATAATTCAAGCTTTCAAGTTGGCCACCTGGTTTATATTGGCGAACCTTACACCACTTTCGCTAAGAAAACAATGACAAGCGTGCAGCGTGTTACGACTATAGTACAAGTTAGCATCTTTGGCGGATTCAAATCGATTTGAATCTGGTAGATGTTACTATGCAACAAAATTTTGATCCGAGTCCACTTCTAAGAGGATCGGATCTGCGTTTCCATGCAGTATTCAATCCGGAATGAGGACTCAAATAGGTTTCAGTTCCCCAAGGAAGCGCAATGAATATTAGGCAAGATTAAAATCTGATGTGGGGCAACAAAAGGACCTTACAAGAAGGACTTGACAGAGTAGACTGATGGTCGAGCAGATATGGACTACACAAAAATACAACCGAGCGACTCGCATTCGGGAGATCTTGGATTCGATCCCCGTCGACCGACCACTCTGACTTGGGTTTTTCTGTAGTTTCCCCTTGTTACTTAGGCGAATCTGGGGTGCATTAATATCTTCTCCGCGGATTCCTTTCCCTTTATTTCTCATTTCCTTCCTTGTCATCTTTCAGGTTTGGTTGGTAGCGCAGTACCTTCCGGCGAATGTGGTCAGATGGCACAGATGCTTGCGCTCTAGAAACCCTTTCCTGGCTCTTCCTGGAAGTTGCCGCTAGGGTCGCCTCGTTGCCCGCTCCCTGGGTAGAGGAAGCACTTCGGTTGTGCGCCAGATGTCAATATCTGTTACTATTAGCGACTTCCGTGCGTCTCTGGGCTTCGTTAGCTACGTTCTCTGAACGCCTATTGTCTCACTTCGCCTCATCCCTTTCTCCTGGGAGGGGGGGGGTAGCGCGCAAGAGCTCCATGTTGGTGTCGCGGTGAGTCGAGGTGTCCCCCATACGTTCCTACACACACACATGCACACACACAAAATGTAACTGAAAGCCATGAAGTTCAGAAGAGGAGGAATCTAGCGTAACTCGATATTTTAGGACCGTAAACATACTATTTTGTGTGCTATATCATGAACCGTAGACCGTGGAATGGCAAGTTCTACATTGGTAATAACTCTTCGGTCTTTTTACTTGTTCTGTAACCATAAATAGAGGCAGAACTTGCAGATGATGAGTGTGGAAAGGGAAGAGGAAGGTGTCATGTAACAGTAACCAATGAGTTTTCTCTTTGGTTTTGAAATCAGTTGTTAATGTCGTGTCCATAAACGCCAAGTGCGCATCATGGACAAAAAGAGCATGGCACGCAAGTTCACGGCTGTTTCTGTTCCACCGCGTGAGAAGTACAGCCACAAATGTAAACACACTTCACGGTTTGTTGCTTGCGATCACAGCTCCAGTTTGTGCCACACACTTCCGAACTGCTAGCTTGTCTCGTCTTACGCTCGACTCTTGATAAAACCCTTTGGATCAGTGGCGTACCCCCCTGCAAATAAATGTTGGAGGCCCTACTTACTAATAAAGCTTAAAAATGGGGAGATTAAAATATTACCACATATCTACTCACATAGAGTAAGTGTTGAAAACACTCACTGATTACCAACATTAATGGTTATTTTTCCTAAATAAACAATATACCTACGCTCGCTAAACGCATAGTGCAAGTAGATGGAACAAGATTGTTACCTGTCATTGTTGTGGGTAACTCGGGTATCAACCCGCATCTTGCATTCTGTTTGTGGTACCTACCTCATATGTAGTACGGAAGCAATAACACAGTATCTAGTTGGAACAACATATACTTATTATTTATTTATACCAACAAACTTACTGTTGGTGTTTTTAAACAGTTCTACCGCTTAAACATATATTTATGTTTATGTATGCCTTATGAGAGAAAAAAAAAAAAAAAAAAAAAAAAGAAGAAAAGCAAAAGCATGTTTAGAAAAAGGTCTGTGTGTGTCTCTGTCAGTCTGTGGACAGCATAACTAAAAAACGAAAAGTCGGTTAAAAGCCAAAGTTGGTATTTAAGTTTAATGTCTTTCAAGGATGCGACACAAAGATTTTGAAGAAAATAGACCCACCCTAAACTATCCTTTACATGGAAAATGTTGATAATCTTGAAAATAGCTCTAGCGATTTTGATTAATATGACGTATTTTAAAGATATTTTTATGACAAAATACATGTATATTTCGAATTTTCTGGCTATAGCCTACGTAGTCCTGTTTATGCCTAAATACTTTTTTTGTGTAGAGCGAACCATTTCGGAGATATTCGTTGTTATGTGTGTGAGTTTCGGAAAAGTTAAAACTTTCGTGAAATGCAACATCGTTGTTCATTTTTTATATGTTAACCGTGCAAAGAGAACAGGGTCTCAAAGCTTTAAAACATTAGACTATCGCTCAAAGTCTACTGTATTCTAACATTTCCCTTGTACCTACAAGGAAATAAGCAATAAGATAATTTGTACAAATGTTTATCTCAACTAACACGAAGAAGATATAGGAATAAGAGTTTGTAAGAATGGTTAGTACAAGAGTAGAGAAAGTCATGTGAGTGCAACATATAAGATTTTTGGGAAAACTATTAAAGGTAATCTGGAGGCCCCTAAAAATTGGGGGGCCCCTGCAACGCGTGGCCTGCGGGACCGTTATTTACCTCACTGCTTTGGATAGAATTCATAATTCATTTTTACTTTCTTTACCGCATGCTTATGGAACACTGGGAGTGAAATTTTGGTCAAAATTGTCAAAAAGTCGAAATTTTTTTTTTACCTTAAAATGTTCCTGGAACATCTGTGCATTTGGATCAGCTAACATTTTTCATATCCCCCACTCCATGTGGTCATTACGGCCCTTTCAAATAGCGCCCTTCCCTTAACGTACACAGCATGTTCCTATATAAAAGCCTGTTTTTCTCAAAACTACATTTCTGCACATTCCAAAAGAAGGTCGCGCCTGAGTTTTGACTCAAATTCAATGAAAATTTCCAAAAGTATTCATAGATAGCAGATAAACAAAACTATGATTCAATATTGATATTATCATTAACATGAATTCCAAAAACATTTTTTTTTGTATGAAAACAAATCAATAATTTTTAAGATTAAATTTTCTTTGTTATTAAAAAGATATGTACAGCATAATCAGCAAACGTATTTGAAATATCTCTTCATACAATTGTTACCCATGTTTTAGAGTATCAGTTCTGCCAATATAAATGAATTTTAAAAAGTCAATAGACGCGAGCTCTATTTTGAAAATGTGCCTATTAAATTCATAAAATAATGTATATATCATAAACGAATTATCCAATTTTAATGAAATTTGGTGTACCTCCTATTCTCATATAAATACAAACGCAGTAAAAATTTCAGAAAAATCTATCAAGAACTGTGGAACTTTCAAATTTCACTCCCAGTGTCCCTTATGGTAGCACACGAAATAACGGGCACCGACATCGTAGACAAAGCTGTGTTATGTGCACTCAGTTAAACGACATATTTGCGTACAGTCGCTCAGCAGGTAATTTGAAATTATAGCAGGGTTACAGGATAGCCATCAAATTGTACATTGAAATATGTACATGTAAAAGGGGCAATGCAATAGAAATTTGAAGTGTATGTGGCAGATTGAATTATTTATACCATTCACAAATTTATACATAAACATTAGTGTTGCACTGTATAAACATACTCAGTTTTAGTGTGTCAAATACAAAACTTGTGTAATACACCTTACATGTAAGGTTTTCCCCATCTGTAGAGAATTGCATTGAATCGAACTCCTTCACAATTGTTTTCGTTAATTTATAACTAGAGTGTTCCATCTCAGACATACCTACTTAATGTTCCCTATTCGTAATTACTGCACTACATGCTGGAGCGGCTGTGTGTAACACACCTAGTGCCTGACCTTGCCCTAATGTCCGTATGATCGTAACCTGCAGTGCTCTTGTGGGACCGGAAAGGTGATAACTTCTCTGCCCTCTGTGCAAGACTTTAATATCGTCGGCAATATCCCCGTAATAACTAATAACAATAGGAAGTGTAAGTTGCCGTGAGTCATTGAAATGCTAAGCGGAGAATCTTCTTGCGGTGACGGCCAAGTCTGTGCTATCCCACCGCGGTATTTAGGTGCTACGGACTGCCGATAATCGATCTCAATAAAACACTTCTGTAAGACCGTGGCACACGAAAGAATGGCCCGAATTTTAGAAAAACAGTACATTTTACCAACATAAGTCTCGCCTACTTCATGACTACCCCACCAAAACTCCTACATTACATGCTACCAGTTCTTAAGCTTTTTATTTACATCTGAAACACTATTCTTACTCTGTGACTTGCCAAATTCCAGTAATTATTTTTGGACCTTACATCCTAAGCAGCTCTTATTTCTGAAGGTACTGAATTCTAGTTATACGAACCCTAAGCTAATGTAGGGCTGGGCAACTGGTGCTCGGAGAGCGCAGATTGCTCACAACCTTGACTGATAACTAAGTTTAACAGGTAAAAATGAAGGTCGCTCAAGGTATCGCGCGAGTCGCCCAGAGCTCAGCTAATGGATTTCTTGTTGACTGAGTTCATCGGAATACCTTAGCTACGCCGGGTCTAGAAGTACTTGCCTCTGGTTCCCGAGATCGAGGGTCAGTCTCGTTGGAGAACGGTCATAAATATCCTTAGCAAGTCTTCCTTTGGAAGGGAAGTGCGTAAAAGAACCTCAAGCCTGATAAAAAGACCTGAGAAAAGTTAAGCGGTCTTTTACGCCTTATGTAGAACGGGGCTACTGAGAACCATAGCAGTTAAAGTGTCCATAAGTAAAAGCTCAATTTCAGTTGCACTGACTTGTTGCTAGCTAGGCTCCGGTCTGGGTTGCAAACGACGTTATATTAAGAGCTACTTTACTGTGTGCGTTTGCACTTCATGTTTGTTGACAGTGCAGGAAGGCATATTGGAAAGAATGTGAAACTGCCGAGTTGTTTACGCGAGCTTATCGCACATACACGACGAGACTGTCCAGATGCAATCATATCTTCAGGACAGCAACGTCTCATATATCGACAGGCGCGAGAGATCATTCATTTGTGTTGCAACAATGACTATGCGCCACGTTACTGATATTTCGCTGTTCTGGTAAACAAGATAACAAGCGATAACAGCGCTCGACAAGCAGAGTCAATGAGCCTGGTGCACCGCCCATACCCAACGTGTGCTACGTCACAAAACCTCCCAGCAAACATAACTTAAACACAGACCATATGCAACCAGGACTGAAGCCTACTCATAACTACTAGTAATTGCTTTTCCTCAACACATAATTTACCTTGCTAATGACTTGTATTCTCTGACGAAATTGTAACTTGTGTTTCTTACACTATGCATTGATTTTAACACCTAGAAATCATTTATGTATCATTTTTATAAAATGATTAATCTTAGCAGCCAAATAATTCTGGTATCAAAGTAGTTCACTTTCATGGGACTTCAGCAACATGCATGTTGTAATTACGGATTTCACTTTGAAGAAAGCCTGTATAAGAGCAAACTTGGGGCCACACTCAAAACGCAGAGAACACACTTATCATCCCATGCAGAAGGATGTGTTGCATGAACAATATTCTCTACGCTGGTTCACAACAGAGAAAGCTCTTAACACTTGCTCCTTGTATTCATTTTGCGGAACAAATATTCATGCACCAGAAATAATTGCTTAGATATCTTACACATACATCTTGTGAAGAAGCCTTGTCTGAAATGGAGGCCTAACAAAAGAAGGTTAAACGCTCCACAGACGGCAGTCGGGTTGTTAAACTCGCCAAATGTACCGTGAACATAATGAGGTTATACTTGGCGTGTAATGTGCAGCCATGATTATGAAGACATTGATGTGCTTTTGTTCATCTCTGTGGCAGCCGCATTTTGTTACGGAGATCTTGTTAACCGTTTTATAATATCAATTTGTGCTAGTGGTTATTAAGTGCGTGCCTAATGAAGAATAATTATTAATTGTGTAATAGTCTGCCATTCTTTTTGCCTTCTCTACTACGTATAATTATTGCATTCCACTAAAAAATTCGATATCCAGATTTCACTGGCAATACATGTTTTAGAACCACCTGAATGTAGGAAAAGCATTTTTAGAAAAAAACGTGTTTTTGTGAAAAATACAACTCAAAAACGAAAAGTTGGTTAAATACCAAACTAGGTACGTAGTAGGCAAAACCAAGTCTGCACTTTCCAAGGATGCGACACAAAGATTTTCAAGAAAATCCCCACCCTAAACAACCCTATATATGGAGTATTTTTCGAAAAATTGTATTCCCTCAAAAAGGGCTGTAATGGTTTTGATTAAAATGCCATATGTTTAAGGTATTTTTATGACAAATTAAATGTATATTTTGAACTTTTTGAAAATAGCCTCTGAAATCCTTTTCATTCTGGTGACTTTTGCATAACTGGTAAACTGTAACAAATAGGCAAAATCTTAGTAAACAAAAAATGTATATATCGTTAAAACTTACAAGCTAGGTCAATTTTTGTGGAGTGAGCCTCTTTTGGAGATATTCCTTGTTATTGGTTTGATTTTTCCGAAACGTATATTTTTCTCAAATAGGAAGTCGTTATTCGTTCTCTTTTCTTCTTTTTCTCTTGGCCATGCAAAGAGAAGGAAATTTCATAGCAATCACACAGAGACCAACTCTTAAAACATTTGACTATCACTTAAGCCTACTGTATTCCCCTATTCCCATTTATTTATAAGGAAATAAGTGATAAAAGCATTTCTACAAATGTTTATCTTGATTAACATGAAGCAGATAGAAGAAGAAACTTTCAAAGAGCAGTTAGTTGAAGAACAGGTAGAGAAAGTCATGTGAATATAACACTGACTTTTTTTATCTATTCCATGTTATTTGTACATTTAGTTGTAGATACAATATGTCTGGTGCATAATCAGAGTTTAAAAGTGAGTCGCTGGCCTTAAAATTCCATACTCTCTCTATGAGCTTAAAAACAACTGAACAATGGCAGAATTTAAAAGAAGTGTCCAAGTATTGAATAACTCAAACCAGTAATAATGATTTAAGAGGTGGAATCAGGACTGAAAAATTGAATGCCATAGCCGGAATGTGAACCACGGATCTCCCGCTTATCAAGCGGCTGCTTTAACCACTAAGCTACCATGGCCAAGTTGCCAGTACGACATTAAATTCCCCAGCTGATTCGTACTACATTTTATTGGATAGTGCATTTTTGGATAACTCAGTTATAAAATATTGTACAAACCTTCTACCCAGTGAAGTGAACTTCACACACTATTTGTAGAAAATTCAAGATTTACATTGTATTTGTCATGAAAGTGTCTTAAATATATGGTATTTTAATAAAAATCATTTCAGCCATTTTTAAGACAAAAAATTCCCAAAAAATGTCCTATGTAAAGGGTAGTTTTAAGGTGGGAGATATTCTTCTAAATATTTGTTTTGAACCTTCGGAGCATACTGAATTTAAATACCAAGTTTATTTATAGGACATTTAGTTTTTGAGTTATGCAGTACATACACACGTACATACGAGCGCACGCACACACACACGCACACGCACACACACACGCGCGCGCGCGCACACACACAAATAAACATTTTTTAAAATTATTTTTACTTTCTCTACCACGTATAGTAGAGGAAGTATTGTATTCCATACAAAAATTTGATCACAAGATTTTACCGGAAATATATGTTTCGAGGTCCCCTGAATAAAAAAAAAAGCATTTTTAGAAAAAAGTCTATGTGTCTGTCAGCCTGTGGACAGCATAACTCACAAACGAAAAGTCGGTTAAAAACCAAAGTTGGTATTTAAGTTTAATGTGTTTCAAGGATTCGACATGAAGATTTTGAAGAAAATAGCCCCACTGTAAATTACCCTTTACATGGAAAATTTTTCGAAAATTTTGATTTTCTTGAAAATGGCTCTATCGATTCTGATTAAAATGCCATATGTTTGAGATGTTTTTATGGCAAATGAAATGTATATCTTGAATTTTCTGACTATAGCCCCTGTAGTCGTATTTACTCTGGACGACTTTTGCATAACTGGTAAACCATGAGAGATCTTGCTAAAACACACAATTTATGTCTTTTTTTTTTTTTTTTTTTTTTTTTTTTTTTTTTTTGTGTAGAGTGAACCATTTCGGAGATATTCCTTGTTATTTGTGTGAGTTTTGGAGAACTTATACTTCTGTCAAATGGAGCATCACTATTCATTTTTATGTTAACTGTGCGAAGAGAATGGAGCCGCAAATCTTTAAAAGATTTGAATATCGCTCAAAGCCTACTGTATTCCCATATTCCCCTTGTACCTACAAGATAATTTCTGCAAATGTTTATCTATATTAACATGAAGATATAGGAATAAGAGTTTGTAAGAATGGTTAGTACTAGGGTAGAGAAAGTCATGTGAGTGCAACACATCAGATTTTTTTGTTTAGGGGCTACCAAAACATGCATTTCCAATGATAGCTCACATCAAAGTTTTGGTTGGTATACAATACTGTTACTGCATGTAGTAAAATGTACTGGTACAGTATTTTTGTAAGGAAAAGTGAGTACCCTTTCTTTAGGAGAGTTTAGGTGCACCTCTTCATCAAGCCTTGACTATGTTGTGAACTTATCATGAGACTATGGCAGGAGAGTCTGTGAATAAGAGGTTCAAGGTTATTATTTGTTTTATATTTTATGAGTGTTTAAAGTCTTTGTAACAGATGGAGATATCATTTCTTCCCACATATGGATATGAATTACTGACATTAATATCTGGCATTTGTCCTTTCTGCAGAGTTGCTCCTGGGTATCCTGACACAAGGACCTGTCTTCTGCACCAGAAGCTTCAGATGCTCAATTGTTGTATTGAAAGGAGGAACACGAGGGAAAAAATGGCAAGGAGTGGCTCTGTTGAAAAAGATGATACTGAAAGTGGTAAGTTGGATTGAGAGTGGAATCAGCTGTCTCTATAATGTTATGTATGACCTTCATCCAAAAAGACATAACAATTTTGATTAAAATACCATATATATACCTTCAATTTTCTGGTAGTAGCCTCTGAAATCCTCTTCATTCTGAATGACTTTTGTGTAACTGGTAAGAGATAATCATTTTCTAGATATTCCTGTTATTGGTTTTAATTTTTAAATATTAATAATAATGATGATGATGATGATGATGATGATAAAAGGCCGGAAGCGTCTGCATTTTTCCATAGGTATACTGCACATGGACTTTACTGTTATCGCTCGCGCGCGCATGTAAACAACTGCAGGTAGGTACAGCCTGACCAAGAAAACCGCCTCACTGCAGCACACTAAAGAATAGTATCACTCGACGTCGGCAGCTAACTGCGAGAAGAAACAAAACAGTCGCGTTATACTGCACCTTGACCTTGCGTCTGCATGCACTTGCAAGGCACTAGTTTGCAGAGTACTTCGTTACGTTGTTTTCGACTCTTGCTTCTAGTGGCAGTTGTTTGCACATTTGATGGCCGTGCGCATGCGAGCGCACATCCCTCCGGCCTTTAATAATAATGGTGATGATGATGATGACGACGGCGATAATAATAGATTATTGAAGCACTAGGAATATATGTATTAGCTGTCCACTAGAGTTTGGCATATGCCATTTTTCAAGTGGTCAGTCCAAATGAAGTTATAAACAACATATTACAATAGGTACTACTATTAACACTACTAAGTTCTTAAACAAATATTTATAAACCAGTGTTCTTTTTATCTTGTTTTAGTTTATTTCTACTAATTTTTAACTTTTTCTAAATATTTCCCCATGTTGTAGTTTTTTAATATAATTATATTTATATCAAATTCCCTATTCTTTATTGATCATACATTTTCTTTTCTTAATATCTCAGTTCCCTTATATTCAAATACTATATGTTGTAAATCCTCTTTTCCCACATGTAATGACATTCACTGAGTTTTTACCCACTCAAATAGAAAGTTATTTGTTTTGCTATATACTGGCCATATAAAGAGAATGTAATTTTAAAGTTGTCATAATGCAACCAACTCTTAAAAGACTTCCATATCGCTTAAGCCTACTGTATTCCCATATTCCAATTAGTGCACTATAAGGGAATAGTAATAAAACTGCAAATGTCTATCTCAATTAGCATCAAATAGATAGAAAAATAAGTTTTTTTGAGAATAGATTGTACAAGAGTGAGTATACAATATCACGTGACTGCACACATTAGATTTTTTCCTCTGGTTACAAATATCTGCCAATCCTATCCTATCCAACTCTCTCCCCATTCCTCCCCACCATCCATTTTAATTTGACATTTTGTTCTATTGATTCACACAAATCTTTAATTTGTCTGTACCTTCTCTTTGGAGGCATCTGTCCAGTATTTCAAGATCATGTCCATAATTGGGTATTCCTTTCCCTTCTGTTCTTCCTAGCAATTCACATTTTAAACATTATCAAAGGGGTATAGTGAGAATAAAAAACTCAATGCCATAGCCGGGATTTGAACCATGGATCTTCCAGTTTAATTTTTTTAATTTTTCTGTCTCACTCTATCCCTTTACAACCTTGCAAAAACGTGCAAAATCGTTAAAAGTTGGGTGGAGGGGGGTTGGAAGCATTTTAGTAGTGTATGTTTTGTTGTTTGTCTTGTTATATAAACCACCCTCCTGGGATATTTGATTAGGGGGAAATTCTGGGTATAATATCATTGGTGAGAGGGAACTCCTACCCATCCCCCAGGAATTCGCTACTGCTTTAGCCTGTCTTCTTATGTCTAGGAGGTGTAAATGTGTAATGAAAATTGTATCCGTATTAACAAGAATTACATAAAATAGTAGGTGATATTAACAATAATTTATAAAAAAGTGAGTCGACTCTATTTTGAATATTAACACCCTCCAATGTAAGGTCTCATTGGACAATGGATGAATGAAAATTTATGAAATGATGCACAAATGAGCCCGAGGTCCATAGAGCTTAAAGTTACTCAACATCGGTCTTCTCAGAATAACGTAAAATCTTGGAAAAAGCCTTATCCGGATAACTCACCCTAACCAAGATTCAAACTCAGAACCTCTTGAGTTGTGGCAGACACGCTACCACCACAACACTGAGGCAGACTAATTGGGTACAGAGAGTCATGTAAATGGGACATGAGATTTTCCAGACATGCATGTAGCAGGTTTTGAAAATGTGGCAACCTCAAATCTTTATGCACCCAATAACCCGTTTGTTCTCAGAATCAGATGAGGAATTTTTCGATTGTTCAGCTGACGAGCCATCTGGTGGTTCAAAGGACGAGGTGCAGCATCACAGAAGTCGACAGAAACATTCACTGTGGAACCAGCCAGTGGGAAGACTGGGTAGACATGGCAATCTTCGCCTCATTAAGACAGGAGAACATCTGTATATTCCCATTACACAGGTAATTGCTCATTTCAAGAAGCTGCATCAGATGTTTCACTTCCACCATGTAGCCTAGTTGCATGACTTCCATGAGTCAAAGATTAATCAAGGAAACATTGTCTACGTCATGGTTTCTCTTTTCATTGGTATGTGGCAGAAATTATCTGTTGAAATGCATTGGGGAAAAGATTAATGCCAATATTGAATATGCCAATTTGTTTAGACATAACTCATGTAAATATTGTATACACAATGTGATTATAAAAATTGTATTTCTTAATCCATTATTGTGAAATAAAACGAATTATGTTCGAGGTCGACCATGTGATTGACACATCACAATTGAATCAATGAATAGTCAAACAATGCATTAAATTGAGCGCTGTTTTAAAATACATGAGAGAGTTTTATTACATGCTACTAATAATGTAAAAATGTTGCAGGAACCAAGTCCAAAGACTGAAGACCAGGTGCAGGAAGATGCAGAAGTGCTGTTACAACTTGGGAATGATGCAAGAGGTTCGGAAATGAGAGCTCGCATGATGAGCGCTTCACTACTCTCGGATATGGAATCTTTTAAGGTATATATCATATTGTCTGGCTTGTCTAAGTTAGTTTTTTAAACCACAATGAGAATGGATTAATTTCATTTACTTCATCCCCTAATATTCATTCAAAAGGCCAACCTGCTTACAAGAATGTCACATACATGCCGCTCTTGGACACCTTTTGCGTGCCCAAGGTGCAGCATATGACTCAGTGTCGCATGTCCTGCTTGATTGTCTGTGATATGCTCATGAGCACCAGTCCCGTGGCCTGAAGGCAACAACCTATTAGCTGTGAATACAGTGATGCGGTTTATCACTAGTATTGGATTTGGTAAACAAGTTAACTTGTGCAATTAATCGTTCTTCCACACAATAGCCATGTGTAGGACAGGATTGGAAAGTGCAGAATGGGACTGAAAAATTCAATGCTATAGCTGGGATTTGAACCACAGATCTGCTGGTTATTATGTGGCTGCTCTAACCACTAAGCTACCATGGCAAATTTTCTGAGATGACATAAACTTCTCCAATTCACTCACATTTTTTTCCGATAATAAGGTATGTTTTTCATATGAATTGAGATCTGCTTTTGTGGTTTACTGAGTAAAATGGATGGGCATGTTGGCCATGGTAGCTTAGTGGTTAGAGCAGCCAGGCAGTAACTGACAGATCTGTGATTCAAATCCCGGCTATGGCATTGAATTTATGAGTCTCATTTTACACTTTCCAAGTTTAACTTGTATTTTATTTTTGAAACTTTTTAAACCTTTAGGGTGCTTTAGCTATATACTGTTTTACTAACCAGTTTTTAAGTTTTAACTATTTTAACTTTTACCTCGTTTAACTTTCAACTTTTAACATTTTAACGGTGAAGCTTAAAAGCTTGCGAGTTTTGCTGTTTTTATCTTTTGACTTTGGGCCCAAATGACCTACCTGTCAATGGACCCTTAAAACCTACTCCCTCACTTACTCTTCACCCTAAAGGACGTGAAGCATTTACATACGTCTGTCTTCCTGACAGTCTTCTAAGCTCTGGAAATGCTGCATAGTCTATAAGTACCCTTTGGTGGTGAAAAAATCCTCAGTGAGAATGGTCAAGTAATTGTTTTACATAATTATAGTAAGTTAAACTTTACATTTTTGTAATCTTTTTGGTCTCATACTTATTTAATAACATAAAAGCTATATAATTTTCATAACTCATCATTAACATATACAATGAAGTAAGATAATACATCCAGCCCACCAGCTAACCTCTTTGAGAAACACACATACTCTGTGACCAGTGAGAAAAATAACTTCAGTTTTAATATAAAATATTGCTTCACTAATTTCTAATGTTTATACAGTTATACAAGTATACAGTAGAATGTGCTGTTAATAAGCTTGGTTACATCTGAAATACAAAGGAAATAAAGTAAAACTTTCCCATATAGAGTGTTATGAAACAGTGTATTTGAATACATGTATTTCAACTTTGTTGTTGTGATTATCGTTACTGTTGCCGGTTCTGAACCAGCCTTAAGACTCAGTTTACTCTTTGTTTTAGGCAGCAAATCCAGGAGCAATTTTGGAAGACTTCATTCGTTGGTATTCTCCAAGGGACTGGATAGAAGAGGAAGAGGTGGATGAATATGGACAAAAGAAAGGCAAGAAAATTAGGATATAAGTTACTTTGGGCACCTTTTTAACTGCACATTTTTATCAATGTGTTGATAACCAAATGTTTTAATTTACAAACCTTTCTCTTTCTTAGGTAGAACCTAAACAAAGAAACTCAGATAACTTCTTTTATATTATTTCTTGTTGCACCATTACAGATAATTGAAGCCACAATTCATAGTCACCTTACCACGTGCATGGGGTTGTTTCGTTCAGTGCTGATGGCTGGCCTCTCGGTCTGGGCAAACACACTCACAGCATAACCAACACTCCTGCACACAATGCGGTACTGAAAATTGTGTTACACTCACATGAATTTCACTACTCACTCTTCTGCAAACTATTCTTACAAAGCTTTGTTCTTCTATGTACCTCATATTAATACACAGACATTTATAGAAATGGTTAAGTCTACAAAAAAATTTATTTGGTATAAATAGTGTGCCTTAATGATATACTGTAATCAAATAACTGGTGAGAGTTGTTTAGTGTTATTAATCGACCCATTTTTCTATTTTAACTGGTGAAAGTTACCCTGGATGATATATTTGTTGTCCATTGAGGATATACACACCTCCACAATACATGAACCAATTAGCTATTGTTTTGTGGCATAAACTTGTGTCTCCATTTGAACAATGGATAACGGTTTTCTCATATGAAAATGCAGGGCATAGCTAAGTGTAACTAGCAGTACTTGGGCAAGTGGTAATTTAGAGTTCTCAAACCAAGTACCTTTTGTCATGAACTCTGAAAACTCGTCATGCCCTTGCCTAGCTTGTATCTGTTGTTGTTGTAGTGTTTAATGCCTGCTTTTACTACTACGGCACAGCAGGCGGTGACACTGATGGCACATGGAATGAAGATGGAGCACCGGTGGAATGAGATGGCGGGGGAAACCAGAGCACCCAGAGAAAACCTGCCCTGACGCCGCTTCGTCCACCACGAATACCACATGCGGGTCCCTGGGATCGAACCTGGACCACCTAGGTGGTAGGGGAGCGTGCTAACCGCTCGACCACAGAGCCGCTGCTTGTATCTGTGATCCTGTTTTGTAATGGGGTAAAGGGTGTCATTAAACCCCCAACATAACATGTGTATTCTTAATAAGCATTTTTACTTTCTCTACTACGTATATTAAAGTAGAGGAAGTATTGTATTTTACCCAAAAATTTGATGTTGAGATTTCAGCAGAAATATGTTTTGAGGCCTCCTGAATCAAAATAGCTGCCTGTCTATGGACAGTATAACTCAAAAACAAAAAGTTGGTTAGAAACCAAAGGGTATTTAAGTTTCAAGGGTGCGACATGACAATTTTCAAGAAAATTCTTCCATCCTTTCCCTTTACATTGACAATTTTTCAAAAGTTTTGATTTTCTTGAAAATGGCTCTCATGATTGTGATTAAAATACCATATGTCTGAGATATTTTTATGGCAAATGAAATGTATATTTTGAATTTTCTGGTTGTAGCCCATGTAGTCTTGTTTACTCTGGATGACTTCTGCATAAGTGGTAAGCTGTAAGACATAGACCAAATCTTACTGTGCAAAAAATGTAGATCTTGCTAAAACACACAAGTTATGTGCAAGTAAATTTTTTTGTAGAGTGAACCATTTCATAGATATTCCTTGTTACCTGTATGCATTTTGGAGAATTTACACTTCTGTTAAATGGAACATTGTTATTCATTTTTTTATATGTTAACCATGCAAAGAGAACGGAATTTGAAAGCTTTAAAAGATTTGACGCGCTCAAAACCTACTGTATTCACATATTCCCCTTGTACCTACAAGAAAATGTTGTTGTTAGCTAATGCTGGATTTCTGACAATGAAGTCATTAATCCTCTTGCTCTCCAATATTTTTCACTGATGATATTGAAGAGAGCAATAGCAGCAATAGTAACCGCTTTTTAGAGAGCACCATATTTTTATGTTTTGGCGGTCACATTAAGATAATTTCTGCAAATGTTTATCTCAACTAACACGAAGATATAGGAATAAGAGTTTGTAAGAATGATTAGTACAAGAGTAGAGAAAGTCATGTGAGTGCAACAAATCAGATTTTTTATATAGGAACTGCATGTATTGTTTGTCATCATCACACAATGGCACAAGATCAAGAATATTAATGAATATAGCCACAGTAGTAAAACACAACTTACGATCTTACAATTATCTTCTGCTTCGATACAAATCGTTTTGGGAATTTAATGTCACACTGACAAGTTGGCCGTGATAGCTCAGTGGTTAGGACAGCCATGCGTGAAGTGGAAGATCTGCAGTTCAAATCCCAGTTATAGCATTGAATTTTTCAGTCGTGATTCTACCTCTCAAACATTGTTCACACACAGTTGTGTGTCTAAAAATACTAGCAGTAAGTTGGTTGGCATAAAAAATAATAAATACTATAACCTATTTGCCCCCATTAGTTTGAACGCTCCTGCATCACTTGCTCTTAAATCTTTATGCAACGTAACTCCTGTTTTCATCCATGCCATCCCTTTCCTATCCTGTCTATTGCAGTAGTCAACATACCCCACTCTTCCCCATATCTCGGTCATTCTATGTCCTCCATTCTTTTTGTTAATTTCCATACGTGTCCTATATTGTCCCTATCTCACTTCGCTAGCTCTTTTTATTAGCCATTTTCTTTCCTAATACATACATATTCTTAAAATTATTTCCTCCTCTTTTGCTACACCTCCGTTTCATAATTCTCTCCAAGATTATTCCTTTTCTCCTTGTCTTTTCTATTTCTACTAATGCTGCATCTCCTGGTGTCACTCGCACAGTCCTAATAATTCTTTGCAAAATAATTTGTAAATGTGGTGTACTCTGTTGCCTATTTCTGAGCCTCAACCAATAATTGTTGTGCAACAACAGGAACACTGAGTGCACGAATGCAGATAAAGGGCAACATGTGGGTGGAAGTGTGGGAGGCAGCGAAGCCTGTCCCTGCTCGCCGTCAGAAGCGACTCTTTGATGACACAAGGGAAGCTGAGAAAGTTTTGCACTTCCTGGACTCCCAAAGACCTTCAGCAGTAGCAAAACTGTTGCTGCCTGTGCTGATTCATGCAGTTATATGCAGACTACTGGAGGAACAGAAGGAAGACCTACCCATGTTACCAGAATCTATCCATCGCATCATCAAGATTGCAGAACGACTGACACGCAACCCAAAACATTCGCTGAGGCACTATGAGGTAATGTAATGATGTATAGTCAGAATTAGTTTTAGTAGTTTAGTTTAGTAGAATTAGTTTTCTTCTGTTGATGATGTTGATGATGACAGTGACAACAACGGCAATAAGAAGGAAACAATAACAATAATAATAGTAAAAATAATAATAATTATAGTAATAATTATAATAATAGTAATACTAGTAATAGTAGTAATAATAACAACAATAATGAGAACAAGGAGAAGAATGATGACAGCGACAACAAGATGGAGAAGAAGTAGGAGGAGGAGAAGTAAGGAGGAGGAAAGAGGCAGGAGGAAGGGGAAGAGCAGATGGAGGGAGGAGAATGGATGAGGGAAAAGGAGGAGACCGAGCGAGGATAAGTTAGAGAGCGAAGAGGATGGGGATGAGTGTGAGAAGGAGGAGGAGGGGTGTAGGAGAAAGGAGAGGGGAGGTGGAAGGTAGAGGGAGAAGGACATAAAACCTTAATATTGTGTTGGCAGTGCCAACCTATGTGCAGGTATTTTATATCCCTTCTGCCTCTATTATTGTAACCAAGTTGATGCTGATCATTTAAAAAACTGTCACAACTAATACATATACATATACACCCAAGATTGAAAGAGAGGTTGCATAAGATCCTGTAACTTGAGTGGTTCGTTATTCATATTGGTCATTAAAATGTATGGTAACACATTTGTGGGCTTTCTCAAATGCACAAGAGAACCGAGACTTAGTGGTGAAATGGTGCAGGCTACACACACCATCAGGTCCTAGTGAGATGTTTCACGCTATAGCACAGGTTTCCTGGTCCAATATTCACTGCCTTCATGTTAATTTGTTTAGCGTTCTTGATTTCATCTAGTTTATTTTGTGTTAAAACTGATCTAGAATGTTTCTTGTCTGGCAGCAAACTTGAAGCTTCAAATTTATTAATGATGTGTGAAGTACCTCACTATGACTTGCAAATTAGAGTGTGGTGTGTGATAAATGCTTAAAGAATAATAGAAATCCTCCAATAAGAATTGTGCTGTCTAATTGAGAGGTTAGGATTTTAGTGCATCTGTGCCTGTACCATCCCCCCTCTGACTCTCGGCTCTTTCACACAGCAGAAGGAGCCATGTACGAGTTACCATATATTTTAATGGCCTTGTAGTTTCTTTTGAATTTGAAACATTCTGTCACATCCTGCTGCATTTATCCTTTAGTTATTCCATATGAAAGTATCATCATATCATCGTCATCGTCGTCATCATCATCATCATCATCATCATATTATCATCAAATACATCTGCAGTAAGCCTGAATTTTACATTGCCTTCGCTACTGAAATAAATTTGACACTAAATAATTACACACATTTTCACAGCCGTTGACCATTACTTCTTCGTTGGCTTCTGGTATTGGCCACGTCCTGTTGGCTTTTATGATTACCTGTGATTGTGGTGAATTGTGCATATGTCAAACTGACAGATCTATCAATACAAGAAAAAAGGAATATATAAGATACATGAAACTTTCTCAGGCAGAAAAATCTGCCATTGCAGAACATACCGGCTACCACATTGACTTCAACAATTTAAAGATTTTAGCAATCTGTGACAATTTCTCTCAAAGAATGGTGAGGGAAAGCACAGAAATATTCAAGGAAAGGGGCAATCTGAACTGTGACACAGGCAAACCACTTATTTATTTATTTGTTTCTTTCTTTCTTTCTTTCCTTTCTTTCCTTTCCCTTCCTTTCCCTTCCTTTCCCTTCTTTCCTTTATTTATTTATTTATTTATATATATACATGGCCTTATGCCAGTACTTGGGACCTGGCTTTCAGGGTACAATTTTACATGTTCTTATAGATTATGTTATTTACAATATGTTATTTTGTCTTTATAGTTTGTCCTGAACCTATACAGTAATGTGTTTTGGGTTACCAAGAACAGCTCAATTGGGTAGATAAACTTCTCTGTCTTATTTCACTGTTTTAGCGATGATTTTTTGCTTTTATATACATTTTACATTTAGCAGTAATAGTAACCGCTTTTTAGAGAGCACCATATTTTTATGTTTTGGCGGTCACATCGCTCTCTCACAACCCCCAGAATGTCTGGAGGACCACACCTGTCGTTGGTTTACGGGTCTCACCAACCTGACCGGGAGACTTATCAAAATAAATTCACCGACCATATCCTCTGATTACCAATCAGAGGACGTATTACATGCCATGACAGGTCAGCATGTTAGGGGTTAAGATTTTATAGAGAAATTAGAGAAATGGAGAGGTTGGAAAAATAAAGACTCCCTAGCCCTCGGAAACCCTAATAGCATCGGGGTCGGAAGAGAACAAGAGATGACCAAGGTAAGGTCATATACATTTTACATTTATATCATCAGTGAAAAATTTTGGAGAGCAAGAGGATTAATGACTTCATTGTCAGAAATCCAGCATTAGCTAACAACAACATTTTACATTTATATACATATTCAAACGTGCAAACCTACACACACACACACAACCCCCAACCCACCCACCCGCACTAACACACAGACAGCACTCACCCACAATATTTACACCATACACTGTACAATTTCCACTATTTTGATGTGCAGAGCGTTGCTTCGGAGTTATGTATGTAGCAGTGGCTCCCTGTTCTAGCAGTAACTCGGGTGGTCCCCTGTCATAGTAGTACATGGCTGTGGACCAATGTTGTGGGCATGCAGTTTTGCGAGTTGGGGGAGCTGTTTAAAATATTTTTACACGTCTGTGCTTTCGTGTTTTGGGTCGCCGCTGCCGATATTGGTTATGAGCTGGTTCTCATGTTTGATGCATGCCCACGTTCTTGTGGCCATGTTGTGTGTTGCATCTGCTATGTAGGATGTGTTAAGGTCCTGATGAATGGTTTGATTGCAGGTGAGTTTGGGGCAACGTAATATTTCAGCATGATGTGGAAGACCCTATTAGCAGGATGACGTCCTATTGAAGGAAAAGGAACCAATTGAATTGTAAATGGGAGGGGACAGTAAGGGCAGCCAGAGTATAAAGGCAGTTGCCAGTGAAGAAGCCTAACACAGTTTACAGCGAAACGTTGGCATGATTAATAAAGCCAACAGGATGTGGCCCATACCAGAAACCAAGAAAGAAGTAAATTTGACACTGTATAAGGAATGAGATAGCTGGGTTCAATCTCCTCTAATGGTATGTTATGGTGGTATACTCTTAGAGCTCAAATTCATGTGAAGTTTTGCCATTTTCAGGACTTAGCATCAGAAGTGGTAGGAGCAGAGGCTGTGATCGCACAGGCAAATTCTCTTGAGCACAAATTTTGCTCCAAGGATATTGCTGCTGAGTCTTCAGAACTGCGCACATTCCTGACCAAACTAATGCGACAGCCAGAGGTAGATGTTCCGGGAGGTCCCAGAGGACCAATAGGGAACAAGATTCGAATGATGTTCTCTGAGGCTCAGAAGGTAAAAAACAATGTTTCCTTGATATCACATTGCTTTCTTCAAAGATATGTTCATACTTTTATTAAATCAGGAATGTTTCTAAGGTTGCTGAGTCAGAAGCATATAACACTCCTTATTTTCTGTATACAGATGAGAATTGTAATATTACTTTAACCTCTTCAGCGATATGGACGTGAAATCACGTCATTTAAAATGACGGATGAGCAATATGGGGATGTATACACGTCCTGTGTGTTTGTGCATTTAACCATTATTTATCCCTTATCTAACTCAACTTATTTTAATTTTCCCTTTATGAAACATTTAAGTAAAGTCTATATACTTTACTGGCTTACCTTAATATGTTCCTTGTGCAGTGATATGCCTCAAAACAAGGATAAACACACAAGGGCACATCTCCACATTCGCAAATTCCCTTCTTGCAGCACACGAAACACTTTCGGAATGGGCGGGCCTTCTTTGTTGGTGGTATCCTTTTAGAATAATGCTTTCCTTGAAGTCTGAGGGGTGCAGGGGTTCTGGATTTTCTACCCCCAACATGGTATTGTTCAATTAGGCTGTGAGCTATTGATAATCGTAAGTCAAGGTAGGTCATTGTCCTGTGTGGGTTTAGAGCTCTCCAAATTACCTAACAATTGTATATGGCTATATTCAGTTGGTGCAAAAACACCTTTTTATACCACTTCTCCCTTCAGCTACAAGTAGGAAAGTATATGTATGTGTTTCAACAAAGAAAAAACGGAGTCTACTAAGTTATGAAACACGCGCAAGCAAAAGTTGCATACATGCTCTATTCTGATGACTCAAGAGACCACGCATACACAAGTGCTTTATGTCACATTGTGCTGTGTTTTGCTGACGCATAAGCCACACATACAATGGGTCGACTACTGTTTCTTTCAGAGAACTTATATTAGATGCGTTCGACAGAGCAAAGTTAACTTTTCACCACAGTGAAACAAAATAGTGCCATTTCAACGTTTTGTTAATGCAACTCAACTTCGCTGATGACGTACATGTATACTGCATATAACAAGTTTTATACCAGTTTTTGTTTCATTAAAATAACTTAATATTTACACAAAATACAGCTGTGTATATACGAAGCACTTTTAGAACATTTAACAATTTAAATGCTAGCAGTTCTCGACTCGCGGATGTTTTAAATGGCCATCGCTCAAGAGGTTAAGTTTTGAACACAAATTTCAAAACAAATGAGTTCTAATTTGCATTTCTTTTTGGCTTTATAATTGAAATATGGAAAGATTTAATACATGTCTTATTAAAATATGTGATATAGTGGCAACTAGTACACAGCTTTTATATTCAATTTCTTCCTTAAATGATATGTTTTTCCACAATTTAACCATTTTCTGTTGTGTAAATCATAATTACGCTAGAATGGCTACATTACAAACTAAGCCCCAAGGTAAATGCCGGCAGACCTTAGACAGTCTCAGAGAGTTGTGATATCACACACTTCAAGTAGCATTACTACTATAAATTTAATGTGTCTGTGTCTAAAGTCAGGAGTTAATAATGAAATCATTCTCCTTCGTGCTTCCCAATATTTGACGTTAGTTTCAAAAGCCTCAGCTCTTAAATATGGTGTCCTGAAGAAACAGTTGAAATCGGCTTTAACATTCTGGATCTCCAGGCAGAGCCTGTTTTTAGAAAACATGATCCAGTGGCACTACAGTCCATATTGGACCAGGGCCTGTCAACCCGACTGCCAGCCTCATGCCCACATACGTAAGGTAGAAGTGGGCAATACGGGGAGGAGATGTGGTCAGCATCTTGACACCCCCAGCCAAAAAGTTGACTTTCATGACCAGGGCCACTTACCTATTGCAAGTTCCTCAATTTCCTCACAATGCTGAGTGGGCACTGGTCCTATACCCAGGGGTGGGATCGAACCCGGGCTGCATTCTGTGTCAGGGAACCAAGGCATGATGCCCTAGCCCACTACACCACAGCGCAGGACAGTGGCACAGTAAGTTGGTTTTAATCCCAGTTATGGCTATAAATATAATAATATCTTAGAGACTATAAGCTTCACTTATCTTATTATCTGCTACAAGTTCTTGAAATCAAAGGCAGACTGCAGTTTCTTGAATTATCATTCCCGGCAACTGCCAGCTGTCTCATGCAGTAGAGAGAGGCGACGAGAGTGGGTTTGAATATAATGTAACTACTCTATATATCTCTGAATTCCAGGCAGGTAAAATAGTTACTGATGCAGAGCCCATCAACAATGTTGCAGAAGAAGCACTTTGTCAATTTGTTATGTATATCTGTGAATTCCAGGCAGCCCAAATGAGGACTGATTTGGAGCCTATCAACAATGTTGCGGAAGAAGCACTTTGTCAATTGTTATGTATATCTGTGTATTCCAGGCAGCCCAAATGAGGACTGATTTGGAGCCTATCAACAATGTTGCGGAAGAAGCACTTTGTCAATTGTTATGTATATCTGTGAATTCCAGGCAGCCCAAATGATGACTGATTTGGAGCCTATCAACAATGTTGCGGAAGAAGCACCTTGGAGCTCCAAGTCAACAAACTACCCACGTCCCAGCACACGAGAGTTTGTGATGAGAGTAATGGCAGCTCGCCCAGCTCCCACATCTTGTCTTACACCCCAGAAACTCTACGCTTGTCTGAGGAGGAATGAATTTCGTCTCGCTGGCTGCTTCTCTCAGGATACTACTTTCCTGTGAGAGCTGATATTTAACAGGCACATTGCATTGTGATCCTAATTCCTTTTTGAAGTTACCCAGAGAGGAAAAGAGGTAACAGAAACTAACTCAGATTGTATTGTGCATTGGCTTTTCAGAGCTGGTTGTGATTTTATTTTTGTAGCTAGACATAACAGCAAAAAAGCTCTGAGTTTGACAGGTACACTTTAAAAATAATTTATATTGATAACACAGTTAAACATTATAAACATTTGAAGTATACAGTTATTGAAAACATTCCCTTTTATACAACATAAAGTAAAACTGAAGTATAAATCAGGCATCCGTTTGATAGGTAAGGTAACTGGAATTGTGTGAACATTGCACCAAATCTCTTTAGTTTTCTCTGGTAGTTTGCTCTATGCTTAATTTTCTTCAAACTTATTTGTAAAGTTAGCTAATGCTGCAGTGATAAAGTTGTGATATTTTATAAATTACTTAATACTTCCTGTGCAGAATTAGTTTGGGGCAGATTTATTTTAAATTGCTAGAAAATTAAAAGTATTATTCTAAACTTATTCATGCACATTTTAACTAGCATTGTGTAAATGTGTATGTAGTTATACCAAAATGGTAATAGCTGTCAGTAAATGACCAGAGCAAAGATTTTGAGGTTGCAAAACTGGTTGATTGGTTGCTAATGTTCAGCATATTGGGGTTCTTCCATTTGCTTTCTTACTTCCCAGTAGCGCAATGAGAGATGTGCAGGGGTCCCCGTCTAGGAGATATGTGGTTGGCAACCACAAGGTACCCAAGCTGAGCAGAACATTACTTCCACTTTCTGGTGTTTTGCTCATCACTGTAATCTCTCCTATCTGACCTACGTTGGTCATCTCTTGTTCCCTTCTCACCCCAATGCTATTAGGTTACCCGAGGGATAGGGAGTCTTTATTTTTCCGATCTTCTTCTTTCATCTCTCTTCTCCTTCCTGACCAAGGAAGAAACATAAGTCATATGGCGTTTACAAGTCACTCTTCATTGGTAATGACAGATAAGGTCAGTGGAAAATTTTTAGTTCTTCCAGCTAGGTCAAAGTGACCCGCTGACCAATGGTAGGTGTAATCTCCCGTTCAAATTGGGTGTTGTGAATGAGCGATGTAACTGCCAAAATGTAAAACTGGTGCTCATTCCAAAATAGTTACATTAAATGATTATGTAGACTTCCACAGCCTTTGTCCATTACTTTTTGGTTTCTGGTATGGGTCACATCTTGTTGGCTATTTTAAGAAATTAAAAATTATGCCGATGCTTCGCCGCAAAACTATGTTTGGCTTCTTCAATGGGCGACTGGTGTTCTTCCACCATTTCTGAAAACCATCATTTCAGTCTTGTACACATTTATCTCAAATTTGTGCTTTTCTACACTGTTCTTCCATAATATTTATTGTTTCCTGCAACTTTGTTAGGTCTTTTGACACTACTACTATGTCGTCAGCATATGCGTATGAATGTACTCCCTCCCTCTGTGTTACTTTATTTCTTCCGCTGCCAGGATGAACAGTAGGGGACTTAGCAGGTCACCTTGTAGTACCCTGTTTGTTTGCAGTATCTGTTCTGATGTTGAGCAGTTGTCTGATATTTTTACTTCATTCCATGTTAGTATTGAATTTATGGTTTTTGTCCATATGTTGCTCTTGCCTAGAGCTTCTTCAAGTTTCTTCTTTCAAGGTCCTTGTCTATGAGGTCAAAAGCTTTGATGAAATTTATGAATATGGCATAGGACTTCTTTTCTTCCGAGGCATTTATATAGATGTTTGTTGAGGCGGTGATTGCTTGTTAGTAATCTAAAAACTGCTACAGAAGATTTTGTTGTTACAAACATAGTTGTAGCCATTTAAAAATGGACACCATGATTGGCAGCTGCATTACCCTAAATTTAGGGGACTATGGATGGGAAAGAAAATGAAATGATTCCCTAGGCTTTGAATACTTTAATACCATCACCATCAAAGAAAATGAATCAAGTCAAGGGAAGACTGGATAGGAAAGATTAAATAGGGGATCTGACACTGACCAATGCTTTTTGGCAAGCAGCCCTACTATTTATTTCAAATTGGTTCCTTTAAGTCTTCAAATTTCAGAAGCAATTAAAGGTTCTTTTTCATATTATAACAAAAGCTTTTCTGCAGCCATATTTGCAAAGTTGAAAATACAATAAATGTCATCATTCTTAAGAAGAAAAAACACAACATGGTGGGAAAGTGGTCGCACTAGAAGCCTTAAGGGTTAGGAATAAAGACATGGCCAGTTTAACCATATGCTCATATATGGTGTTAACTGCAACAATAATACAAACTTTCATTGTATTGCTACTGAGTTTACATTCAATAGCACATATAAGGAATGTTCCCTCAATAGTATGCTGGAGAATGAGTATCGAAGGTGTGTTAGTTTGAACATCTATTTCCGAGATTCTGTTATGCATATCACATATGTGTTTGCACTGTTTTTTGCACAATTGTGTGTTTTATTATTTTGAATCAATTCTTTTTAAAACAATTACTAATGAATTTCCCCATTGTCACCTGGATTTCCGGTAACACAGTTCTACCAATTCAACAGCTATAACTTATGATAATTTAGAGGCTTTCAATTGTTTGAAGATTGATGCTAAGACTCAAAGCAGGTTGTTTGAAAGTAATAACGTGGATGATAATAGAGATTCAGTACTTATAGAAGAAGTAGAAATTTGCAAAGAGTCTGAAACATGAGCAGTTCAACTTTTCGCTAAACTGAAAATGACTGAAAGCATTTTGAGGAACATTTCTGATGAAAGAAAGCAGCCAGTGATGACAAAAGTAAAAGATTTGTTCTGCTGCATAATGTGAAGGAAACCAATCCTTTAAGCTCTGCTCAGAATAGTTGATATTGGAGCCGTTAATACTCCAGATGTGTATGTGGAAAAGGAGATCTGGGCTCTGTTTCACATTATTTACAATCTACTTATCAACAATCTGAAATAACAAGCAAAACATTACAAATGTTTGTAAACTTTCATTAACTTGTAAAGTTCGAGGACCTTTAGAAATCCAGATAAACAGTTGACAAACGTAAACATCATGTGCATTCTGTCATATTCCCATTTCAGGTTTTCACGAACCACATGTTACATAAACCACTCAATATCCTCCATATTTCTAGTACATTCTATAAGTATTTCATATATTTGAAGATTAAAACGTGTCAGATATTGAGAACACACAATTACAAATTGTCACATTGTAGTAAATTAGCCTGTGATTTGATAAGTCATTTGCCAAATATGGTTGGTTACCCTCAACATTGCATTGATTGGTCTGAGTGCAAACACAAGATTTTCAGTTTAGGTTCAACTGAAACATTAAAGGTCACAAATGAAGATAAAATTGTTGTTTTAGAGAAAATTAGGGACAAATGAACTAACAACCAGGCATGTATCTATTGCCAGTTCCCATTCAGTACAAAGCAATACACAGTTGTTGTTCTGAAGTAACGGCTCCACTTGTGCCTCTTGCATGCTACAGGTGATGTTCTATAGTATGTTCACCAGTTCGTGGTCCCCGGGAGGAATGCAGCCAGCCAGTACGTCAGTAAACAACTCACATGTAGCGCCAACCTTGAAATGTGTATTCACGCTAGATTAAAGCACAGAACTTGCTCAAAATAGCGGAACTTAAATGTTATTTTCAGTTCATGGAGTATATTTAGCTTATAAAACATAAACAATGTTTCCAACTACTCCATATTTCTCCCACTGATCATTTTCTATCTTTTTCAAAAACCCTGACAGTCTGTTTTGGTCTCAAAATTCTTATAAGGATAAATCACTTGTTACATTTAAGTATTCACATACCTTGGCCTAAGTTATTTTTGCTTATGTATTATTAAATATAGCTTCCTTTACAAACCAGTGGCGGCTCATGACCTAAACTATATGTCACTTATATAAAAATCACATGCAACATACCTATTTCTTATATATTAAATTGATTCTTCTGTCCTTTCTGTTGGCATATTTCTCAGTTATATCATCATGAAAAGGCTGCCTCCTCTCTAGGTGATTCAGCAAGTCCTTGTGGATGGAGATGTTAGTCTTTCCTCGGTCATATAGCTGTGAAAATAAGTCTTTATGCGCTTGAGAGCAGGAAAGCTTCTCTCCACTGGAGCGCTGGTTGATGGCAGTGCTAAGACGAGTGAAAGAAGTTTGCACACCTGTTGAAATGTTACTGTTTTCTTTGACAAACTTTAATCTTTGTGTAATGGGAACATTATGTTCATATTTTATGTTTCCATAAAAAATTTCAAGTGCCGTTTTCAAACGACTTATTTTAAATAAATTTGGATATATTTGGTGAAGAGAGGTGAGATCCTCCATGGTTGGGTGCTGCAGGAACCTCGAAGAATCAGCGAGATTACAAAACTGAAGTTTTCCAAGGTCTTGGAATCTAATGGTAATTTTTGCCAAGATCAAATCCAATATTTCAAAATATAACAACCTGTACTTCTGGTAAAGTTCATCTTGGATTATTTAAATGTTTCAAACAAATTTACGAAAACTTCAAAATATATGGTAGCTGTTTCCTGCTTGCTTCTGACAGAAAACTATGTCAAGAGGTTTTCTTTTTTAAAAAAAAAAAAAAAAATTTCAAAGAGGAGACTGCTGGATCTCATTAAAAGCAATGACCAAAAATGCAAATTCAAAGTCATTCATTTTATTGACAAAGCCATTTGAAAGTCACATTGCTGTCTGGTTAGACTGAAAATCATGTATCTCCTCAAACACCTAACAAGTTACAAAGATTGTAAACATTGTGAAATAGGGTCCAGGTAGAAAAGACATACTTTATCTGTTGATATTCTATGCTTGTTGAATATGTATTTGAACTTTTAATTCCAATATTAATTCATTTTATTGTTTCTAGTATATGTTTATTGTAAAATATGAAGGATTCTGCTACAGATTGTTTCTCAAGATATTTGTTGTATTCTTTATATCATTTTAATAAATACTTATCTCAAGTTATGGTTTTTTATTTAAATCCTGAACATTTGAAATGAAGCATGACCTTCCTTACTTTATCTACAATACTTCTTGATGAAACCATTTTAAACTAAAGTTAGTGTCTAAATCTATATAATACTTGGATACTCACATGTTAATTTAAAACAAAAAGGTGAGTTGATTAATAACACTACACAACACTTACTTATAATTTACTGGAACATGTTTCATAAGGCTGACTTTCCTCCATTATCAACCGGACATAAACTGGTTCTCCCTAGTATGGATGGTGATGGTCTCCTCTGGTGGTGGTTCAAGGAACTTGCTGAAGATATCTTTCTTGGGGATGTTGAAATTGAATAATCTGTTTGTTTTTCAAAATAAAGATTTGTTCCCATATGGTAAGCCCTTGTTTTCCTGTTACATTCTTGAGGAGCTTCGGTTCTGGCTTTATGTTGTGGTATTTTGTTCAAAAGTGGACGGCAACTGCTGATTTTTCCAACTGTTTGTTTTTTACGTTTCTACAGTGTTCCTTGGATCTTATTTCTAAATTTCTTTTAGTTTTCCCATGTTTTAACCATTTTCTGTTGCATAAATCATAATTACGCTAGAATTGAGTTTTTCCATTTAACACTGCTATTTCTTGGGTATGCTGTTGCTTGTGCAACAGAACATTGTATAAACGATGAATCAAACATATTAAAGTAGAGTGACTGAAAAACAAACTTTGTACCATGTTATACCTATTACAAAATGTGTAATGAAAATTTATCTTAGTTAACAAGCAGTAGATAGAAGAATAAGACTCTTAAGAACAGTCAGTAGAAGAGTGAGTAGAGAAAGTAATGTGAATGCAGAGTATCAGATTTTTCTACTCCATGTTAGAAGTAGGACATATCAACTGTAGTAAACCATTCATTTGTATTTTCCTTATCTTGTGGTGGTCATGAGGCTGTAACGGCAAGAATGAAGCAAAGTTTATTGATGTGTTATCATACTAATTAGGAGGACACTAACCTTGGTGAAACGTCAGTTTTAATTTATTGCAATTTTTATCTTCCATTTATTGCTTAAAAGGCAGATGTCAAGCAGCTGATTAGCACTGATATCAGCTCCAGACATCTTTATTCCAAGCTACAACAACTGTAATTGGCAGATTTATTCACCTGAAGTAGCCACGTCAAGTTTGGCATTTATGCAGATTTTCATCTCCTGAGTTACGCTCCTCACAGACATAGAAATATAAGTACATGGACCTTAACTAAGGAAAATTGAAGCTATTAACAGGAAGTAACAGAATCTAAAATAAGAACAAATTAGAAATCAAAAGCTTCACTTATTTTAGTAATATTGCAAGATCTTTCACAGCTGACTAGTTTCAAGTTGTATCCAATTTATTTTCAAAGCTATCCAAACAAGTTGCCATAGTTACGGATGCTCAGCTTAAAAAAATATCTGTCACCAACCTCTGAAAACAAAAACCTATAAATATAACATCAATGGAAGTGCTGAACAGTCACATCAAAACGCGCATAAACCAGCAAGTGCGACAGCAATGGGACCGCACCCTTGCAGATATGCAGCCAGGCAACAGGCAAATATCCAAGCGCCTCATCACCATACCACCCCTCATTAGGGATACAGACCCAAATATCATAGCTGAGTCACCCGAAGACCAAGCGAACGCACTGGCGGATACCCTAGAAAAAGCCTGCACACCTAATAATACCACAAGCAACAACTTCCACGTGCTAGTGGATAATTCGGCCAGAAACAATAAACGAACCCTCCCACAACAAGCTTTGAGAGGTGAGATGGCTCATTGACCACATGCCGGACCAAAAAGCGCCGGGTCCAGACCAAATACCCAGTAGAGTGCTGAAGCACTGGATGCCTACCGCCTCATCACCATACCACCCCTCATTAGGGATACAGACCCAAATATCATAGCTGAGTCACCCGAAGACCAAGCGAACGCACTGGCGGATACCCTAGAAAAAGCCTGCACACCTAATAATACCACAAGCAACAACTTCCACGTGCTAGTGGATAATTCGGCCAGAAACAATAAACGAACCCTCCCACAACAAGCTTTGAGAGGTGAGATGGCTCATTGACCACATGCCGGACCAAAAAGCGCTGGGTCCAGACCAAATACCCAGTAGAGTGCTGAAGCACTGGATGCCTACCGCCCTGAAAAATGTTGCGGAAATATGCAACTACTGCCTCCAGCACAGGTATTTTCCAAACCGATGGAAACACGCACTGGCGCTGATGTTCCCAAAACCAGAGAAGGGTCGCAGAAACCCCAACAACTACAGACCAATTAGTCTACTCATCACCATGAGTAAGGTGAAGATAACACTCCAGAGAGTGAACTCCTTCCTCAACCGACACAATCCTGGAGCAATTCGGCTTCTGCGCACGACACTCCGCAACGCACCAGCTGCTGAGATGCACCGAAAGTATCAACCAAGGCTTCAGTCAGAGGCATAGCACTGGCATACTCTTTCTAGATATCCAACGTGAAGCTCATTACTAAGGTCCCAAAAGCGACTCCTGCCGACATCCTCCATGACGAGCTAAAGATCCACACCATCGAGCAATTCATCAATAAACTCTCGAACAACGTTTACACGAAGGCACCAAAAACACTATAATCCGCTAATACAAAACTTAGGGCAATACATCACCACGTGGGACAGATACAAACGACTGCTACCGCTCTTCGATCGAACTCTCCTGCTCACCAAAAACACAGGACCAGATCCCGTACAACAATACCTCCAACAACTAATACCACCATAAGAGCTGTTGTATCTTTTCAGTTAGCCCATTCTTCTAACGACCAACGCGCGACAACGGACAACGACTAAGGCAAAAACTCACCAAGAGGACAACGACAAGTAAGCATGTAAGTAACCTCACATTACTTCTTGTCTGACACCTAACACAAGCATGATAACCTCACTAAGGTACACCAGGCACCTACTGTGGGCCCCGAGCCAAGAGGAGGCCCTAGAACCCCAGGTTGCGTAAGCGGTACCTGGCACCACCTTTATCAGCATCCTACCATCCATTAGAGAATAAAATTAAAAATTCATAACACTGTTCTTGTTTTTTAAAATGAATATCTTTCCCCCAGCCATTAAATCTATAGGTCCGTTTAATTGTTTTCATAACTAACCTCTGGATTAATTTCATGATTAAATGACCAAAAATGATCCGACAAGCTGATTTATCAGTTTGTTTATATTTAATATTTCTAAATTGCCCTTTTATTCTGGTTTCTAAATTATGTATAGTTTTACCAATATAAACCATATCACAATCCAAATAGCTAAATTGATAAATGCCAGATTTTTTATAATTTGGAATTGTTTTCCTTTTTAAAAAAATTTAGTAACTTTTGTATATTAAATTTATTTTGAGGGACCAAATTTATTCCATATTCTTTAAAAATTTTTGTAAATTTTTTATTGGCTCATGGATGGTATCTTTTATTTTCTGAGGGTAGAAACTTATTAAATAGCCTTTTGATACTTAATTTTTTCTACCTTTTTGTGTATAAAATTTGTACTAAAACCATTAATTACTGCAGTGTTAATGTGTTAATAATATTAATAATGTGTTTTATTTTGAAATACTACCAATAGATTGTATTTATAGCTTTTTGTTTTCAAAGGTTGGCTCAGATTTTTTTAAGTTGAGTATCGTAACCACAGTAACTTGTTTGGATAGCTTTGAAAATAAGTTGGATCTAACTTAAAACTGGTCAGCTGTGAAAGATCTTGCAGTATTACTAAAATAACTGAAACTTTTAGTTTCTAATTTATTCTTATTTTAGATGGACTTTTTTCTATTAATCATGACATTTTCTAACCATTCCTTTGCAAACAAAAGCTTATTTTTCTTTCTAGTGCAAAAATATAT
Source organism: Tenodera sinensis (assembly GCA_030765045.1). Classification (NCBI taxonomy): domain Eukaryota; kingdom Metazoa; phylum Arthropoda; class Insecta; order Mantodea; family Mantidae; genus Tenodera; species Tenodera sinensis. The sequence goes on from CM060963.1 coordinate 201,129,515, forward strand.
TTGCAGAAGTGGTTTAATTACACATTTTATTATATGTGCAAGATGAATTCAGGAGTCAAATTTTTACTTCCTCTACAACAGGTGTATGCATTTAAAAAAATATTTTTTTTCAAGTGGTCTAAAACATGTATTTCTGCTGATACCCACTATTAATGCAACATTAAGATTTTCAAGAAAATTCCCCACCCATACAATCCTTCATTTATGTAGTAAGATTACAAAAGTCATCCAGAATGAAGAGGACATCTGAGGACGCTCCCAGAAAATTAAGGATATACATTTCATTTGTCATTAAAATAGCTTAAGCACGTGATATTTTGATTAAAAGCGAACTATTTTTTCGAAAATCAAAACTTTCGAAATTTGTTGTATGAAAAGGGTAGTCTGGGATGGGGGGTGGGGGAGAGGTCCTGGCAGTCCTGTTCCTTGTGTTGGCAGCCTTGTACTTTCATTTGAATCGCTATTCTTTTATCTACTCGTATGACCTGCATAATCGATAAAATGGCGGCAGATACGAATATGTGGAAACTGAATTCTAAGAGCTGGACGAAATTCTGGAAGGCGCTTAGCAGGTAACATAGAAATTACTATAAAACTAAGTCCATAAAACAGTTTGATATAGCATATTGATGGCTACAATGACTGGTGTAATACAAGTACTGCTAGGGAATAAATAAAACACGCGTCTTTTGATCTCGCTCTATAGACACCGTTTCTCTTAACGTAGTTTGACTGGTTTAGTTAAACCAAACCAAACGAAACCAAAGGTTTAACTGCAGGCACCGTTTCACAACTTACACTGCAGTGCAGTGATATTGGTATACCTGAAGGCTGAGAAAAGCTAACGTGTTGTTGCAACGCAACTACAAATGTTGTTGGAAGATCTACCAGATTAGGAAAAGAGGTTAATGTTCTGAAATAGTGCTCATTCACGATAAAAGCAGTATTATATGATTTCAAGCACATTTGTGCTTTTCGGCTACCTTATGAATGTTATTTAAATGGTCATAAGTGCTAGAATTTGTCTGTAGCTCTTATTCATTTGGTGACCTGCTGGATGTACACTGTGTATATACCTTCGTAGTAGAATCCACGCAAATCTTAACCTTGCTTTACATTAAATGTAAGTAACCAAGTGTCCATCTCATCAAATGTTCGCAGATGAAGAACACACGTACAAGAAATAAAGCAAACCGCGAATTATTACTCTGTTCACGACTTTGAATACAATAATGTGAGTGTGATTCTTAACACGAGATGTGGTCTGGGTCGGTATATCCCGTGGGTCAGGCCAGTTTCCTCCAGCTGACGACAGATGTCGTTGACCCAAACTCTGTTTCGAACATACTCCTGCAGAATGGCGCGAATTCAAATCACAATGTTGAGGAAAGCTTGATTTTTTATGATATTAAAACGATTATGTGCCACAAAATTACAATGAACACCAATTTTACAATCAGTTTGAGGAGAACTAAAGAGTGTATAATACATGTCTTATATCCATTGATGCTGCGCCTCTGGCTAGGCGACAGACAATTAATGTTTACATGATGCATGAATTAATCACATTATGGTCCCTAGCTTTTGTTTGCGCTTAAATTTCAAGTGTGTTTTGATATTTTAATAGAAGTTGAATAATAAAACGCATGGTTTTACAGTGTATACCTATCTTTTCGTTACATTTCATATCCAATTTGGAATCTGACATATTAAGTAAGAACTGTTTCATAAGTTGAAGTGGTCACTCCATATCTAGTATTTATTTATTCATTCAGTTCAATACAGTGGAATACACAAGTGAACCATATCATGAGTCAATACATAAGATGATATAAAAAGGTAGGTAACCTATAAGGGCCCATGTCATGAGAAACATAAATAGAAAGGAATTTAGTAATTACATAGTATATACAATATAATTAGATAAGAAGTTAAAAGTACAATTAGTAGAATCAAAACATCATAGAAAATATCTATAAGCTTAGGTATTCTTCAATACTGTAAAAAGCTTTGGTTGTTAAATAATTTTTATCCTATTTTTAAAGGTATTATAATTTTCATATGATTTTAGATTTTCAGGCAAAGCATTATAAAACTTCGCTCCCATATAACTAGGGACCCTCTCTGATAAATGTAATCTGGCTCTGGGGAGATTTAGTAATTGATTATTCCTGGTATTATATGTGTGAACATCTGACATGTTTTTCATTGGGAATTTAAATTGAACTAAATATAAAATGGTTCTATAGATGAACAAGCTTGGTAATGCAAGGATTTTCAGCAGAATAAAAGTGCTTTTACATGATTCGTTATACCTTAGACCACCTAAATACCTAATCGCCTTTTTTTGTAATACAAATATTCTTTGAAAGTGATCAGGTCTGTTTAAGTAATTCCTGGGTCTCCGAGGTATTTGAATTATCTGAACAACTTCATCGTCTCAAGAATTCCTGAAACACCTCTCCGATATCACACGTACACCGCCGTCTTACAAATACTTCTCGTTAAACTGTAGTTAAATAAAACACAAGCTTCAGTAAAGCTAAACTGAAGTTCAGCTCAAGATAAACGTTTATAATAGCAAGTAAACTGTAAGTTAAACGTAGGTAACCGGATACTATGTATAGTTTAACTGATGTTTATAATATCGGACCATATTTGCACAAAGGCTTGTATCAGTATTAGTTTATTGCTATTTTACAAATTTGAGCGATGTCTGAAAACTAATGTTTTACCTTATCTATTAGTAAAGTAGAGGAAGTATTGTATTCCACCCAAAAATTCGATGTCCAGATTTCACCGGAAATATATGTTTTGAGACCCCCTGAATCCAAAAAAAAAGCACGTTTATAAAAACGTGTGTGTGTGTGTGTGTGTGTGTGTGTGTGTGTGTGTGTGTCTTTCAAGGATGCGACACGAAGATTTTGAAGCAAATCTCTCCACCCTAAACTACCCTTTACATGGAAAAGTTTCGAAAATTTTTTACGTTCTTAAAAATGACTAACGATTTTGGTTATAATGCCATATATTTGAGATATTTTAATGAAAAATGAAATGTAAATCTTGAATTTTCTGGCTATAGCCGCTGTAGTCTTATTTACTTTGGATGACTTGCATAGCTGGTAAACCGTTAGAGATAGACCAAATCTTGTTACACAAAACATGTCGATTTTGCTAAACTACACAATTTGTGTCTAAATAATTTTTTTTATAGAGTGAACCATTTCGAAGACATTCCTTGTTATTTGTGTGAGTTTTGGAAAACTTATACTACTTCTGTCAAATGGAACATCGCTATTCAGTTTTTTATGTTAACCGTGCAAAGAGAACGAAATCTCAAAGCTTTAAAACATTTGACTATCGCTCAAAGCCTATTGTATTCTAATATTCCCTTTGTACCTACAGGGAAATAGGTAATAAGATAATTTGTACAAATGTTTATCTCAACTAACACGAAGAAGATATAGGAATAAGAGTTTGTAAGAATGGTTAGTACAAGAGTAGAGAAAGTCATGTGAGTGCAACACAAGATTTTTTTAAAATTAAATTCTACTTCATTACAATACGTATGGAAAGCGTGGACGTGTTCGCGCCATTGATATGCAGTTGTTTTCATATATACAAGCCGCACTTTCAGGAAGTGCTATCATCATCCTGAAATCTAATACAATCTTGTTTGTTATCTTGATACTGGGTAGGTAAGTGTTGCTTTTTCTTCCTTCTTTACGACCTTCTTATTCCCGTGATGCGCTTCACTAGTTACAGAAGTGCTGACTCCTTAATGCATTCTGAAATTTCATTTGCTGTAGCAAACCGCGGCACAAGCAAATGTCACGTATAAATTTCCGTTTATTTTCGCCTTTTCTTGCGATACTTAACCCAGTAGCTTAACAACGGAAATCTAATTTCGGCTGCTGGATGCACGAGTAGGTTAACAGAACACTCGCGCGCGGCGCTCCCTGTCTGCAAAATTGAGGAAATTATCAATTCATATATGTTTCCATTAATAGTAATTGTATGAAGCAACAGTTAATTTCAATGATTGTAGAAAATATTTCTCTCCACTTTGAAAGTCTAGTAACCAGATTAATGGAGAGAAAAAAGATCTTAATTTAAATATTAGATATGATTTTGTCCAGTTTTCAATATCACTTCACTAATGTGATAAAGTTTAAATTTTCATTGTCACTCCACTTTCTTAGTAACGTAGTAGCATAATGAAACACGCACTTTTTTATTATGCAAAAATCATTCAGAAGAGGACTTCAAAAGCTATTCCCAGATAATTTACCATTTGTCATTAAAATATCAAGCATATGGCATTTTAATAAAAAAACATTAGAGGTATTTTTAAGAAAATCAAATTTTTCGAAAAATGTTCCATGTGAAAAATGATTCATGTTCTGGGATAGGAAGTTTTTTTTTTTTTTTTTTTTTTTTTTTTTTTTTTTTTAATCTTCGAAAGACGCTGAGCTTAAATAGCAAGTTGGTTTTTAATCGGCCTTTCGTTTATGAGTTATGCTGTTCACAGACAGACACACGAACAAAGACACATACACACATGGATGCTTTTCTTAAAACGGTATTTTTGGGTTCAGGGGACTTCAAAAACTCACTCACTCACACACATTCACTCACACACTCACTCATTCACTCACACACTCACTCACTCATTCACTCACTCACACATTCACTCATTCACTCACTCACACATTCACTCATTCACTCACACACTCACTCACATACACTCACACACATTCACTCACTCACACATTCACTCACACACTCACTCATTCACTCACACACTCACTCACACACACTCACTCATTCACTCACACACTCACTCACACACTCACTCACACACTCACTCACACACACTCATTCACACACTCACACATTCACTCACTCACACATTCACTCACTCACACACATTCACTCACTCACACATTCACACACACACTCACTCACACACACTCACTCATTCACTCACACACTCACTCACACACACTCATTCACACACTCACACATTCACTCACTCACACATTCACTCACTCACACACACTCACTCATTCACTCACACACTCACTCATTCACTCACTCACTCACACACATTCACTCACACACTCACTCATTCACTCACACACACTCACTCATTCACTCACACACTCACTCACACACATTCACTCACTCACACATTCACTCACTCACACATTCACTCACTCACACATTCACTCACTCACACACATTCACTCACTCACACATTCACATACACACTCACTCACACATTCACTAACTCACACATTCACTCACACACTCACTCATTCACACACTCACACATTCACTCACTCTCACACTCACTCATACACTCACTCATTCACTCACTCTCACTCATACACTCACACATTCACTCACTTATTCACTCACACACTCACACATTCACTCACTCTCACACTCACTCATTCACTCACACATTCACTCATACACTCACACACTTACTCATTCACTCACTCACTCACACACTCACACATTCACTCACTCTCACACTCACTCATACACTCACTTATTCACTCACACTCACTCATACACTCACTCATTCACTCACTCTCACTCACTCACACACATTCACTCACTCTCACACTCACTCATACACTCACTCATTCACTCACTCTCACTCACTCTCACTCACTCACTCTCACTCACTCACACACACATTCACTCACTCTCACACTCACTCATACACTCACTCATTCACTCACTCTCACTCACTCACACACACATTCACTCACTCTCACACTCACTCACTCACACACACATTCACTCACTCTCACACTCAATCACACTCACACACTCACTCATTCACTCACTCACTCACACATTCACTCACTCTCACACTCACTCATACACATTCATTCACTCACTCTCACGCTCAATCACACTCACACACTCACTCATTCACTCACTCACTCACACATTCACTCACTCTCACACCCACTCATGCACACACTCATGCACTCACTCTCACACTCACTCACTCATTCACTCACTCTCACACTCACACACACTCACTCACAGACTCACTCTCACACATTCATTCACTCTCACACTCACAAATTCACTCACTCTCACACTCATACATTCACAAATTCACTCAAACACTCACACACCCAAACACTCACTCAAACACTCACACACTCAGTCACATACTCATGCACTCACACATTCACTCACTCACACACTCACTCACTCACCCACACACTAACTCACACACTCACTCACTTATTCATACACTCACACACTCATTCGTTCACTCACTCGGTAGTGCACCTGCGAGGACTCCCTGTTTCGATTCCTCGCTGCCGAATGACTAAAATTATTCCGATCTACCCAAACATACCCAATGACAACTGTGCACGAGTTACCAGCTTTACAGATTATAGCAAAATGCTCTCAAGTTGAGAGGCCGCCGATATATTGCAGTAAACAAAAAGGCTTTCCTCGTCTACTATAGCTAGTAGAGAAAGTAAAACATATATACGCTTAAAGTTAACAGTTTTAGTGCATGTTTACTGTATAGTTTCGAAGTTATACAGAACAAAGATTTTGACAGCATAAATGCATGCACATTTTAAATATTTAATGCATGCAAATACAATATCTAATGATGATGGTGATGATCATATGCTCATATCAATACATGATTATGTGAGTCGCCATTTCCGAGTTGAAATCAATACCTATCGATTAGAAGGCAAGAAAAGAATGCGTTTTAGACACCTCCCGTGACAGATTAAAATGTTGCATATTGTCTCTCGGGTCCCCAGATTATAGTGTAATTATCGCGTTCTTTCACCAGCGCAATCTTACTAATGGCTTTCATTGGTTCGCTGAGACAGAGATGCGCAGTTGAAAAATGGCGCAGCGGGCTGCATTTGTCTCCTCACTTAGCCTAATGAAATGTCCTCCTCCTGGCGGCGATAAATTAGATACCCACACTTCAACATTCTATTTCCCTGACTTAAAGAACCAACCTGTTATATGCCTGTCTGTCTGTCTCGACCTAATACTGGGCTTATCTTTCCCAATACACTCAAGTGCTTGTATCCTCTCTACCTGTGTGTGTGTCTGTGTATCTATCTGTCTGTGTACCTGTCTGTGTGTCTGTCTGTCTCTCTGTCTGTGTGTCTGTCTGTCTCTCTGTCTGTGTGTCTGTGTCTGTCTCTCTGTGTGTCTGTCTCTCTCTGTGTCTGTCTGTCTCTCTGTGTCTGTCTGTCTCTGTCTGTCTGTCTCTGTCTGTCTGTCTCTCTCTGTGTCTGTCTGTCTCTCTGTGTCTGTCTGTCTCTGTCTGTCTCTTTGTGTGTCTGTCTGTCTCTGTGTCTGTCTGTCTGTGTGTCTGTCTGTCTGTCTCTCTGTCTGTGTGTCTGTCTCTCTGTCTGTGTGTGTGTCTCTCTGTCTGTGTGTCTGTCTCTCTGTCTGTGTGTGTGTCTCTCTGCCTGTCTGTCTACCTGTCTGTCTGTGTGTATCTCTGTCTGTGTGTCTGTCTCTCTGTCTGTGTGTCTGTGTATCTGTCTGTCTGTCTACCTGTCTATCTGTCTTGTGTATCTCTGTCTGTGTGTCTGTCTCTCTGTCTGTGTGTGTCTGTGTATCTGTCTGTCTGTCTGTCTACCTGTCTATCTGTCTGTGTCTGCCTGTCTCTCTGTCTGTGTGTCTGTGTATATATCTGCCTGTCTGTCTACCTGTCTATCTGTCTGTGTGTATCTCTGTCTGTGTCTGTGTGTCTGCCTGTCTCTCTGTCTGTGTATATATCTGTCTGTCTACCTGTCTATCTGTCTGTGTGTCTCTCTGTCTGTGTGTCTGTCTGCCTGTCTCTCTGTCTGTGTGTCTGTGTATCTATCTGTCTGTGTACCTGTCTGTGTGTCTGTCTGTCTGTGTGTCTGTGTCTGTCTCTCTGTGTGTCTGTCTCTCTCTGTGTCTGTCTGTCTCTCTCTGTATCTGTCTGTGCGTCTGTCTGTCTCTCTGTGTGTCTGTCTGTCTCTGTCTGTCTCTTTGTGTGTCTGTCTGTCTCTGTGTCTGTCTGTCTGTCTCTCTCTGTGTCTGTCTGTCTGTTTGTCTGTCTCTCTGTCTGTCTGTCTGTCTCTCTGTGTGTCTGTCTGTGTGTCTGTCTCTCTGTCTGTCTGTGTGTCTGTTTCTCTGTCTGTCTGTCTACCTGTCTGCCTGCCTGTCTATCTGTCTACCTGTCTGCCTGCCTGTCTGTCTGTCTACCTATCTGCCTGTCTGTCTGTCTGTCTATCTGACTGTCTCAAAGCTCTGCTACACAAAACAAATTGATTTCCTCATTAATAAACATAATAAGATACCGGAATTATCATATAACATCAATAATTCCATAAAGAATCACAGGGAGATGGATAAATAATTGTAATAAACAATTTTCGTATGTTAAAATCAATGCATAATGTAAGATTTGGAGCTGATAATTAATAAGAGCTTCTCGGGTTACCAGCCGTTCGATGTTGATATGCGAGCTTTCGGCCGTATTTACTCTATGGCCTTCTTCGCTGAAGAGAAGCTCTTATCAATGCATAATGTAAGAAAAAGCTATTTTTGTAGGGAGAAGTTATATGCTAGCTAAGTTTCGTGTTAAGCAATTGATTAAATCAGTGTAGCTAAGGTGTTACGATGAACTAACTCAATAAGAAAGTCATTTGTTTAACAAGCGGGATGGCTCAATCTGTGGCCCACACTCGGGAGGTCGTGGGTTCGATCACCGTGGCCTTCACTTTGCATATGCTGAGTGTCGCCGGCAGTTTCAGCGTGCACGAGAGGCGCTTGCTCCTTGAAGGTCTCGGAGCCCCGGGCTCTCTAGGGGGCTGAGAGTGCTAGGGGAGGAGAGCCGGTTATATGAGCCACCACTGGGGAGCTCCAAGTCTGCAATCGCTAGGGATCCTGCCCTCTGCTGTGGTCTCAGTTCGGCCACCCTTAGTATCCTCTCATCTCATCCCTCCCTATCTGGAGGCGCCCTGTCAAGAACATAAGCGCAAAAGATTTCACTGTTCGAGGTGCGAAGTCCCCCATCTGAACCTTGTCATATCTCTTACCCCAAACCATTAGCTTAAGGCGGTAAGTAGAGCTTAAAAAAGGGTTTAAAATATATCTTATTGTATGCAGCAAACATTTGACTGTATGAGAGGTAGAACTGGAACTTAAAAATTCAATGCCACAACTGGGATTTGAACCACAGACCTTGCGCTTACCAGGCGGCTTGTGTGTTTCAAAACACCAACAGTAAGTTTGTTGGCATAAATAAATATTTGACTGTATTTTTGCCGAAAAAAATTATTTAAATGTCTATAGGTGTGTATTACTACCAGAGAAATTATTTAAAAGATAAACTGCTGCGCTATGTTGTACGTAGTTAAAAACGTGCCCAAAATTTTATATCAAAGTTTTCAAGCTTATTTTCCACAAGGTACATTTTCTAAACCTTTTTCCTTGACAATTCACCAACTATAAAGGGATTTAAATGAAAAGTTTTGTGCACTGTACGCATAATCTAGAAAGCTAGCCAGAATTATGCTCCGCTGTTTGACAGTTTTCCGTAATTGGTTTTATTAAATAATCTAGAAAAATTATTTGGCTAATTTTAAAAAGGTTTATAATATTGTTGATGCAGTTAGAAGTCATTTCGCTGAAACAAAGCTCAAGCTTACAAAATATGAAAGAAAACAAATTGAAATGCTCTTTAAACTAATAGGTAAATTAGGAAAAATCTTGGTTCCAGCGTTGCAAGGTGCCACCATTTTGAATAATTAAATTAGTTTGCAAACTAATTTTGTGACATTAAAGTTACATTCATCTTGGGTGATAAAAGTATTTTATCTTTTAGTCTTAAAAGATAATATAACATGATTGATCCATACGACTAATTTATTATTGAATATCTCTAATTTTATACCACTTAAGCTGTATCTACCCTCTAAGGGAACTCAAATCACAAAGTTACAGAAACACGCTGACAAAGTTCTGAAAATTAGAAACAGATATCAAATTCTTAGAGTTTAGGAAGTCACAGGGCGAAAAATTGTTTTGGCTTCAAATTCGACAGTAGAAAATTTGATGGGGTAGTGATGAAGTGGGTTAATGTGTTAATAAAAGAGATTGTTTTTTCCAAAATCGTGTCATTTTTTGTATGTGCCGAATTGTTTTACTGCGATCGATTATTGGCCGTCCGTAGCGCCTAAAGACCGCCCTCGTGTTACCTTTATACTTGGCGGTGGCCGCAAGGGAACCTTCCGCTTGACATTTCAGCGACTTACGGCCACTTAAGCTTCTGATTATTTATTATTTCGGAAATAGTAAATTTATTGATACTTTAACAGTTAACAGATGTAATACTTCTATAGTTATAGTTTCTAGTGATAAGATTTAGAAACCGTTTAATTATACATTCTCAAACAGTTGACAACTCGCTTCAAATAGATTATTTATTAGAATATATTAAACTTGTCAGACAATTTAACTGATGTATCGACCGAGCTGGCTCCGTGGTAACGTATTAGCCTGGTATTCGGGAGCTCGTGGGTTCGATTCTGGTGGCCAACCCTCCTGACCCATGGACTTTTTCGGAGGTTTCCGCTGGGAAGAATAATTACATATCTCGAATTTTCTGTCCTTTCATTTCGTTTCATTAATCCTTCATCCCGTTGGTTCTTTCAGGGTCGCAAATTAGGTGCAGTTTGGCAGGGATGATATGCGCCCAGGAACTCTTTGCGTCCCTCGTTGTCCGTGGGATCCGAGTAAGGGGCGGCATATGGGAGCGTTGGACCCCGCCGAGGTCCCCCTAAGAAGGCCCCGGAAGTCCTAAAATGAGTTCGAGGTGCCGTCAAACTTGGTTAACCTTACGGACCTCTGTTAATGTCTGTGCTGTTAATCTCGATCTGGCCGCCCGGTGTCTCCTCTCACCTCATCCTCCCCCCCGGGGTACCCCGCTTGGGGGCACAGGTACAATAAGCCTAGCTTCAGTGCCGAACCCCCTCCGTATGTCTCCTGTTCATATTCCTATTAACCCTTTAATTGGCAAGGTATTTTGCTATATATGGCGTTCTTCCTCAAATTCCTAACCCAGTTTTCGCACTCCTTTCGGAGGCACCTTAGCTGAAGCGATTCGGATAGCCGTGATGGTTAAGGCGATAGGCAATGGGCTGGTCATCCGTTCAAAGCCGAACGTCGCGAGTTCGAATCCCAGCAACTGCAATCAAATGTGCCTCTGGTAAAGGAAGGGGAGGGCCCAAGTAAAATAATAGGTGTAATGGCACGCTTGGAAGCTGACGGAGTTACATTTGACTGCAGTTGCATGAATTTTCTTTACAGTTTTATTGAAAATTTGTAGTATTTTTACAATAGGACATAGCTACAAATACTTGAAATCTATTGATTTAGGTTAGTATAGCATGAAATTTCGATTAATATGAAGTAGACCGAAGAACAAAATTTTGTGGGAATCATTTTTTGGGCTAAATTACACAGATACATTGACTTAAAAGGCTTCACCTCGAACACTATTAAGATGATAAAAATTGAATCTTTGGACCGGGAATACTACTGAAGAGGGCCACACAATGTTTCTTTTCGGCGGTCTCGATTGTCGATAGAACAGGAAGAAGAAATGGCAAGAAAGAAAAGTCTCCATTAAGTTAAGAGCCATAAACAACAGGTGGATATCCCTCTAGCTCTTCCGTAGGCAATCGATTGACTCGACTCCGGTGTAAAAGACGATCCTGAACGAATCTTCTAGCCTCTAGCATTCAGAAGTTTGGTGAAACTCCATGTTCCTGTACTTGATCACCACCCACCCACATTTCCTTCTTTCTTTTCACAATCGATTCTCTAAAACTTTGTCTTCTCTATCTTTTAGGTGGGTACTCAGCGTAAGCCATCGGAATTTTGTACGATGCACCTCACCAAGAAATCGTTATACAACCTCATTTATTAAATTGGGTATTTTAACGTTGAGTTCATTGTTTGTGATTGTCTACCTCTTATTCGCCAAGAAAAATTATCACAAGTAATATCACAAGACTCTGGCTTAACCTATAAATTCTCGAGTGGAGCGAGAATCAGACAGTTGAATGTTATTTATCTGAGCTATTTCATAAATAACATATGAATATAAATACTATATCGTAAAGATTTGAACAGAAAATATTAAATTGTATAAAATAGCCTAATATATATTCGTTTGGATTAGTGTACTCAGCACTGCCAACTGAGGGAAACGAAACTCAAGAATTACATGAATTTCGGTCTTCTCTTGTTATAACAGAAAACCATTTTATAACTTTAAATAAATTTCACTTTATTTTTAACACTAATAATAACCTTTCTTATGGAAAAATACATTAATCATTAAAATAATAATTGTTGATAACACAGTTCTCATATTGAAAGCTACTTTGATTGTTAATCGATTGTAATATGTAATTGTTTTTCAACGATTTATGGAATGCTATTGTTGTTGATGTAATGCGCATTATTTTGATCCATCAGTTTTTCCCTAGTCAGCCAATATAAATTATGTATCTTCCCATTTGGCAGCTTTCCTCAATTCTGGACATTCCAGGTGTTCTCTATTTAGAATCTTGTAAGCATTGCAGATCTTACATGCGTTATCACTTATAAAACCAAACCTATGCAGATGTTCCGCCAAACAGTCATGTCCAGTGGCTAATCTGAAAAAAAAATATTTTGTTGATCCTAGCAATTGACGCTGTCAATCGTTTGTTGTTTAACGACGCTGTCAATTGCTAGGATCACATCAGCGTCGCCGGTGTGCCGGAATTTCGTCCCGCAGGAGTTCTTTTACATGTCAGTAAATCTACTGACATCGAGATGTCGTTTGTCGCCTTATGGTTGGGGGAGTCGACGTGCTGGCCCCTACCCCCCCCCCAACCTGCACTTCTCCGTGGCCTTGGCAGCGGCCGGGCGATGAGGGTAACCTCTGCATAGAGGAGACACCCTAGGTATTAGGGGGGGAAACCATCGGTCTGGGCCGGGTTTGATCCCGTGACCTTGGGATCAGTAGGCCAGCGTGTAACCAACTGAGCCACTCAGACCGATAGAAAATCTCATCGGGAAGAAACAATAGCAGCTTAAGCAAGGTCCTCATAAGCTTCTGTATTCTCAGCAACGAACATAACATAAAACTACCAAGAAAACACAAGAAAGTCGAAACAAAAGAAAAATGAAATTTGACTCCATGATCGATGTCAGAGAGGAGACAAACGAATATTATATGAACTCGCTGTTCCTTTGTTATTTTGTGAGTCCGTGAAAACATAAGTAATTATTCCTATGTCTAGGATTAACATTGACAAAGATATAGATGCTCTTGCGAGCTTTCGCAGACACTACACGCACGCGACTTTTATACATATTACGAGGCCGTTATTAATATTAAGTGGACAGATTAATATTGTTTTACCGCCATAAATAGTATTTAGAATCATTATGAAACAGTAATAGAGGGAGAGCACATCTGATTTGTATAGTTGAGTTTTTTGAAGTCTTTCTCGCTTTACTCAAATCTGTTTTTAATGGCATTTAGTCATTTTCCTCTTTTGTTTTGGTACTAATCTGTTCCCTTAATCATGTTAATGTTGGTTCTTATTGTTTCATTTTGTTCCCTCGTGCTGTGTGAGGTTAAGCATTATGCAGATGCAACAGGCGGGCGGGCGGGGGGCGGGCAGGGAGGGAGCTCGATAAACGGTTTAATAATGACAACTAAGCGAGATAAAGTGGGTACGGGATTAGCGGTAATAACTTGAGATTGTGGTCCTATCAGCCGCAGCCAGCCCACCGTTACGCCGGCTGTACACTCTAGGAACTTGATATTCTTGGGATGTTCCCTCACTGGATTATAGAGATGGCCTTCAGAGGGAAGCAAGTGTACGGTTGCTGTGTTGCAATTCACATGGCACTACAAACTATTCTCAAAAGCTTATCATTTTAACTACTTGTTTACGTGAGCGCAAACTGGATTTGCGAACCTGACTGTGAGTAAGCAAAGGTATCGTATCGCTTACAGCGAGTTATACAGTAAACAAATTGCTAGGCCCGGTATCTGCCTGGGCGGAGATGAAGAAACGAATCAAGATGCGGTGCAATCTCCAGCATGCAGTTCGAGCGGTGCCTGATGATCTGTTAAGAAACTCGCTTTGTGGCTAGCATTAATATTTTCACATATCTACATCTGTAGACCTGCATTAACACTTTCAATTCGCACCGTTACGGTGTTTGTTTATGTACTGAGCTAGGGAAAGTGACACCTACACAACCTGCAGTGTTGCCAGCTTGTTTTCGAGAAAACTAAAATATCTGCGTAGGAAAAGGTCATATACAAAATGTCTTCCAAATATCGAGATTTATCTCTGGTTTAAATTAATGTAATGACTTCCCTTCCATCCTATATATGTCTTACATCTCTGTTTATTAAAATAGATATACTAATACAATTATTTTCTTTTAGTACTATTTCAGTATTATACAGAATATTAATAGTATTTATTAAATGTTTCGAGAATCCTCTGATCTTCAAGACATTCCTTAATTTCTCTCGTTTTACCCTATCAAAAGCCTTTTCAATATCAGTAAATACTATAAAAGTTGGTAAATTATGTTCTCTTGGTTTTACAATTATTTCTTCTTTACCTGATTACCCTCCCCTTATGTAGGACTTACAAGACAGTGTCTAGGGTCAGACGTGTGTCAGGGAACACAGGAACCTATGTACAAGACAGAGTGAACACCTGCAAGTATGAGAGTGAGGAAGTGATTACCCTCGCCTTATGTAGGACTTACAAGTCAGTGTCTAGAGTCAGACGTCTGTCAGGGAACACAGGAACCTATGTACCAGACAGAGTGAACACCTGCAAGTATGAGAGTGAGGAAGTGATCACCCTCCCCTTATGTAGGACTTACAAGCCAGTGTCTAGAGTCAGACGTCTGTCAGGGAACACAGGAACCTATGTACCAGACAGAGTGAACACCTGCAAGTATGAGAGTGAGGAAGTGATTACCCTCCCCTTATGTAGGACTTACAAGCCAGTGTCTAGAGTCAGACGTCTGTCAGGGAACACAGGAACCTATGTACCAGACAGAGTGAACACCTGCAAGTATGAGAGTGAGGAAGTGATTACCCTCCCCTTATGTAGGACTTACAAGCCAGTGTCTAGAGTCAGACGTCTGTCAGGGAACACAGGAACCTATGTACCAGACAGAGTGAACACCTGCAAGTATGACAGTGAGGAAGTGATTACCCTCGCCTTATGTAGGACTTACAAGCCAGTGTCTAGGGTCAGACGTCTGTCAGGGAACACAGGAACCTATGTACCAGACAGAGTGAACACCTGCAAGCATGAGAGTGAGGAAGTGAATACCCTCCCCTTACGTAGGACTTACAAGACAGTGTCTAGAGTCAGACGTCTGTCAGGGAACACAGGAACCTATGTACCAGACAGAGCGAACACCTGCAAGTATGAGAGTGAGGAAGTGATTACCCTCCCCTTATGTAGGACTTACAAGTCAGTGTCTAGAGTCAGACGTCTGTCAGGGAACACAGGAACCTATGTACCAGACAGAGTGAACACCTGCAAGTATGAGAGTGAGGAAGTGATTACCCTCCCCTTATGTAGGACTTACAAGCCAGTGTCTAGAGTCAGACGTCTGTCAGGGAACACAGGAACCTATGTACCAGACAGAGCGAACACCTGCAAGTATGAGAGTGAGGAAGTGAATACCCTCCCCTTACGTAGGACTTACAAGACAGTGTCTAGAGTCAGACGTCTGTCAGGGAACACAGGAACCTATGTACCAGACAGAGCGAACACCTGCAAGTATGAGAGTGAGGAAGTGATTACCCTCCCCTTATGTAGGACTTACAAGTCAGTGTCTAGAGTCAGACGTCTGTCAGGGAACACAGGAACCTATGTACCAGACAGAGTGAACACCTGCAAGTATGAGAGTGAGGAAGTGATTACCCTCCCCTTATGTAGGACTTACAAGCCAGTGTCTAGAGTCAGACGTCTGTCAGGGAACACAGGAACCTATGTACCAGACAGAGCGAACACCTGCAAGTATGAGAGTGAGGAAGTGAATACCCTCCCCTTACGTAGGACTTACAAGACAGTGTCTAGAGTCAGACGTCTGTCAGGGAACACAGGAACCTATGTACCAGACAGAGTGAACACCTGCAAGTATGAGAGTGAGGAAGTGAATACCCTCCCCTTACGTAGGACTTACAAGACAGTGTCTAGAGTCAGACGTCTGTCAGGGAACACAGGAACCTATGTACCAGACAGAGCGAACACCTGCAAGTATGAGAGTGAGGAAGTGATTACACTCCCCTTATGTAGGACTTACAAGACAGTGTCTAGAGTCAGACGTCTGTCAGGGAACACAGGAACCTATGTACCAGACAGAGTGAACACCTGCAAGTATGAGAGTGAGGAAGTGAATACCCTCCCCTTACGTAGGACTTACAAGACAGTGTCTAGAGTCAGACGTCTGTCAGGGAACACAGGAACCTATGTACCAGACAGAGTGAACACCTGCAAGTATGAGAGTGAGGAAGTGATTACCCTCCCCTTATGTAGGACTTACAAGCCAGTGTCTAGAGTCAGACGTCTGTCAGGGAGCACAGGAACCTATGCACCAGACAGAGTGAACACCTGCAAGTATGAGAGTGAGGAAGAGGATGATATGAAATGAAGGTGAAATCGATGAATGGAAAGGTGATGATGGAGCAATTGGTGGAATGAGTGGCGGGGAAACTGGAGAACCCGAAGAAAGTCGGTCCAGATGCCGCTTCGTACACCTCGAATACCACATGTGGGCTCCTGGGATCGAACCCGGGCCACCTAGGTGATGACGAATGGTCTAACCACCACGGTTTTACAATTATTTGCTTAATTATAAATATATTGTCCATATATGATCGCCCTCTTCTGAATCCATTCTGTTCTTCCAACATAATTATTTGTGTAATGGGTTTTAACTTGTTATTTCTTACAACATCAATGATGTGTTTTAATTTGCGTAGATCTCAGAGGTAAAATATAATCGGTTTCCTCCACTTTATCATTTTTGCTCAATTCTTTAAACTTCAGAACCTAAACCGATGTCGAAATATACATACTATCAACATTTCGTGTGAGATATGCACACACACACGCACACACACATACACATACACACACGCACACACACATACACACATACACACACACACACACACATACACACACACACACGCACACACACACACACACACACACACACACACACACACACACACACACACACACACACACACCCGCGTCTGAGTCTTATCTAATAATGCAGGGACTACAATCAGTGAAGTAATTCATTTTCTTTTTGTTGTTTCTCCCTAAAATATTACAGCGCGATTACGAAAAGGGAAAATATAAAAAGCCGTGTAGGTACGAGTAACTCCTCGGAGTGCAATTTCAGGAAACCGTGTCTAAAGATATGACGAAGATTCTTCATTCAAATTGCCTCCCTGTTCCTTATCTTGGTTGAGGCTGCTGGAGGTAGGTATAGCTGTTCCCAGCAACAAGCTGTCCCGCAATTACCTGCCTGCAGTTTCCACACACGTGCGTCCAAATGCTTATTAATTGGAGAGTTTTGGAATATAGCTTATGTTACAGCCTAGTGATTCACAGAAAATATTCCATAACATCCAACATAGGTAAATCTTTGCCTTTAAATCATACCGCTTTCACATGACTTTCTCCATCCATTATGGTGCATTTTTACTTTCTCTACCACGTATAGTTAGTAGGGGAAGTATTGTATTCGACCCAAAACTTCAACGTCGAGATTTCACCGGAAACATGTTTTGAGGCCCCTGAGTCCAAAAAAGCATATTTAGAAAAAGGTGTGTCTGCTTTTTTTTTTTTTTTTTTTTTTTTTTTTTTTTTTTTTTTTTTTTTTGGTGAACAGCATAACTCAAAAACCAAAAGTGGTTAGTAGCCAAAGTTGGAATTTAAGCTTAATATCTTTCAAGGATGCTACACGAATATTTTGATGAAAATTTCTGTACCCTAAACTATCCTTTACATGGAACATTTTTCGAAAATTTTGATTTTCTCGAAAATGGCTCTGACGATTTTGACTAAAATAGCCCATGTAATTCTGTTTACTCTGGATGACTTTTGAATAACTCGCAAACCGTAAGAGATAGACCAAATCTTACCGAAATGTAGATTGCGTTAAAGTTCACAAATTATGTCCAAACGAATTTTTTTGTGGAGTGAACCATGTCGGAGATATTCCTTGTTATTTGTATGAGTTTAGCAATACTTACACTTTCCACAAACGGGGGATCGTTATTCAGTTTTTTATAAATGCCGTGCAAAGAGAACGGAATCTCAAAGGTTTAAAAGATTTGACAATCACTCAAAGCCTACTGTATTCTCATATTCCCCTTGTACCTACAAGGAAATAATCTCAACTAACACGAAGAAGATATAGGAACAAGAGTTTGCAAGAATGGTTAGTACAAGAGTAGAGAAAGTCATGTGAGTGCAACACATCAGATTTTTTTATTTAATGTGCACTGAAAACTTTGAATACGATTTCCCAAGAACATTGTCGGTACAAATGCCCCTGATAGAGTTACTTGACCATTGCAACCTTCCAGTTGTGCAGTCATAAAGTCATCAAGGCATGTCTGTTAGTTCCACCCAATACCTAAAGAAGCTATTTGAAAGGTCAAGCATGAAGCAGTCGAAATGTTTATTCACGTTGCTCTTGTAACCGCCACATTTTGACACGCGGGGAGCAGGTTTACATGCGTGTTATGCAGCCACACGCAATATGAAATATTCAGGGTTTACCGGCCTTACCCTTTGTTTACCTTCAAGGCTTACCTTATTGATGAGATGACCCTTGAAACCATAAAAGTCTACCAACCTGACATTTATCACTTTCAACAAGAGAAAGTACAGGAACAGCTTATGTCTATGTTAGTTCTAATAATTGCCACTGGCAGAAATAAAAGTATTTTTCCGGCACGGGTAGCCGAGCTTGTTAAAGACACGGACTCGTGAACTCTTACCAGGACCGTTCATCGCGACTGAGGTTTTCTCCACATTTTCCTCATAACCGATAAATAAACCCCAGACCTTGGTTTACTTGTGCACAAGGCATAGATCAGGAGCACTGACCAAGGCAAGGTGAACCAGACCTGCTAGTCAGAGGCGGATGGCGCGGAGTAACAGTACATACAATTCATTGGGAGGACGAATGTTTTTGTATTCGAGATGAATACGATTAAGTGCTGATTTGTAAGACTGATAGTTGCAGATTTATACCATTTCCCTTGCTCACGTTCTGTGTTCACGATAAACTTACTCTCTTGGAAAAATCAACGAACTTTTGAAGCAATTGTACGACACATTCTTTTCACAATTTGAAGACCTAAAAATATTTGAAACCAAAATCCAATTATTTTGTTCTTTTGAAGTTTCTGTGTAGTGAGGCTTGCCACGAGCTACGAAATATGAAACTACTTGCATTGCAGAATTCCACGACGTAAAATGTTCTGAGAAAGAAGAGTGGGAATTATTTAGGTCTCTGACCTGCAGGTCTTTTTTTTTTTTTTTTTTTTTTTTTTCTTTTCTTTGTTTGCATTTAGCTTAATGGCAGTCTTTGGCTCCACTTATATCTGCGAACAAATATTTTAAAAAATGAACCTTGCTTATCTTTTGAGACTATGCACTTCATCTTTTGCAACAAATATTGAAGACCTTCTGAAACGTAAATCGTGCCAAAAAGTATCTTCAGAAACCACTTGGGTTAATCAGGAGTAGAATATGAATGTATACGCCTTTGATTTCCTGCAGTAAGAATGTGCCGCCTCTGGAACTCAGTAACCACGGATAAATGCGTCATTCTGTCCGAGCGGGTGGAAGGAGGTGATTTTAACCTCCCCTAACTTGCCTGTGGTTAGTTGCACGGTTGTCAGTGAGTATCTTCCTTCTGATGGCGGAATATAATTTTAAACTGTGAGTCACAACGTAAAGGGTGGCTACCATAAATATACAGGCCACGACCTCTCAAAGCTTAAAGTCGCACCCGGTGCATTCCAAGGTGCAGAGGTTCCTTGCACCGTCCATCGACTCGGCTAACCTCGGCACAACTCGGGCGTTGCAGAGCAAAGAAGCTAAGACTCGAGGAAACCTATGCTGATAGAGCTTGCTTATCAGTGAAATAGATACGGGCTATCGAAATAGCTAATTACAGTAAAACCTCGTTTCTTCGGATCTCCGGATTATCCGGATCAGACTTGTAAATATATATATATATAATTTTAAATCTGATGTGTCGCACTCACACGACTTTCTCTACTCTTGTACTAACCATTTTTACAAACTCTTATACCTATATCTTCTTCGTGTTAGTTGAGATAAACATTTGTACAAATTATCTTATTGCTTATTTTGTTGTAGGTACAAGGGGAATGTGGCTTTGAGGGACAGTTAAATCTTTTAAAACTTCCAGATTCCGTTTTCTTTGTACAGCTATAATATAAAAAATGAATAACCATCTTGCATTTGAAAGTTTAAGTATTCCAAAGCTCACAGAAATGGCAAGGAATATTTCCGATATGCTTCACTGTACAAAAATGTTATTGGGACATAAATTGAGTGTTTTAACGAGAGCTACAGTTTTTGTATAGTAAGATTTTATCTACCTCTTGTGGTTTATGAGTTATTCAAAAATCATTCAGACTAAACAGGACTACATAGGCTATAGCCAGAGATTTAAAAATATCCATCTCATTTGTTATAAAAATATCTTAAACATATGGCATTTTAATCAAAATCGTTAAAGTCATTTTCAAAAAATCAAAATTTTCTAAAAATTTTCCATGTAAACAGTAGTTTAGGTTGGAGCAATTTTCTTCAAAATCTTGGTGTCGCATCCCTGAAAGACATTAAACTTAAATACCAGGTTTGGCTTTTAACCGACTTTTCGTTTTTGAGTTATGCTGACACAGACACACACACACACACACACACACACACACACACACACACACACACACGCACACACACACACCTTTTTCTAAAATTAATCTTTTTTTTTTATTCAGAGGGTCTCAACACATATTTCCGGTGAAATCTCGACATCGAATTTTTGGGTGGAATACAATACTTCCTCTACCATATCTAATGTAATTAATGAAATTATGTGATTTAATGTGATTAAGAGTTGTATATGTTTTAATGTCCTGTGAGCAATGCATATAATGTATTGTGCATAATTTTGTCACAAGACATAGTTTTTCATCGTTGTAAATGGCTAGTCTGCCTATTTAAGGATTTAAGAATTTTGTTATGCTTATTACCTGCATAATCCAGATTTTTGATTTTCCGGATTGCCTTTGGCCCCAGTTAGTCCGGATAAACAAGGTTTTACTGTATAGAGCAACTTGGGCCAAACAAAGCAAAGACTGCCGAAAGTTCATTTAAATTAGATTGAGAACCTTCTTATTTTATTCTTTTTTTATTTTAAAAAAATTATTTAATTAAAAATAAACATGTGTGTGTGTGTCAGTCTGTGGACAGCATAACTCAAAAACGAAAAGTCGGTTAAAAACCAAAGTTGGTATTTGAGTTTAATGTCTTTCAAGGATGCGACACGACGATTTTGAAGAAAATTGCTCCAACCTAAACTACCCTTTTTTCGAGAGTTTTGATTTTCCTGAAAATGGCTGAAACGATTTTGATTAAAATGTCATATGTTTGAGATATTTTTATGACAAATGAAATTTATATCTTGAATTTTCTGCCTATAGCCCTTGAACTATTTACTCTGGATGACTTGTGAATAACTGGTAAATCGTACTGTACAAAAAATATAGATCTTGCTAAAACACACAATTAAATAAATATTTTTGTAGAACGAACCATTTTTGAGATATCTCTCGTTATTTGTGTAAGTTTTGAAGAACTTATATTTCTATCAAATGGAACATCGTTGTTAATTTTTTTATATCTTAACCGTGCAAAGAGAACGGCATCTCAAAGTTTTAAAAGATTTTACTATCATTCAAAGTCTACTGTATTGTAATATTCCCCCTGCACCTACAAGGAAATGAGCAATAAGATTATTTGTACAAATGTTTATCTCAACTAACATGAAGAATATATAGGAATAAGAGTTTGTAAGAATGGTTAGTACAAGAGTAGAGAAAGTCATGTGAGTGTAACACATCATGTTTTTCGATTTCTGTTTATTTTCAGCCCCCAGTATTTAGAATACTTGCCATTAGCCTGAATAGCTTTATTTAGCCCTACAGCTTAAACGGAACCTGCCACTAGATCGTCTGCAAACAGTGGCCCTGGTATTTCCTTATTGTTATTAACTATACATATATATGGATTCGGGATGCTTCTGAGCCAAATGCATTTTAGGCTGCTGCATCTGTGGGTGTAAATGAATAAAATACTGAACAGCCTCAAGGGTCTGTATTCTGACCCTTGCCTGCCTGCCTGCCTGGTTCCTGCACAAGATACGATCACAAGTACCTAGAGAAAAGGCTCTTGTAGGTGTTGCGATAATAATCCGTGTTAACCAAGGTGTCCTGTGAAAGAGGTGTGATATTCGATTGTCACCTAGCAGAATTGGGCATTCATTTCGTCTGCCTCAAGTGCTTCTACCCTAATTCTTCATTCTTTATATCATCCTGAACCTTCTTTGTCATTTTACCCTTCTTAACAAGCAAAATAAAATAGCATCTAGCGCGCTCGTTTGCTTTCTTATATTTGCGTTTCCCAACGTAACTTCATTGTTCAAAAAACTACTAATTATCTCTATATTGTTCATGATTGAACCATACAGATCTAACTTTTGGGCGTATTTGACACCCACTGCTTTTATTGACTCTAATCTTCTGAAAAGGTCTTAGGAAATATGAAAATACGTAGTATTTTTGTGGCAAAGTAAGATGGCGTTTTGAAGGAGAGAAATACTAGTGATATTGAGAATTTTAGCAGGAAAGTATAAAGTTTTTATGTATAAAATAAAACATCTTGTATGAATTTGCACCAAGTGAATCAGCTGACCCTATTTTTACTTTCTTTACTACGTATAGTAAGTAGAGCAAGTATTTTATTCCACACAACAGTTCGATGTCCAGATTTCGCCGGAAATATATACTTTGAGGCCTCCTGAATCCAAAAAAGGCATTTTTAGACAAAGATCTGCGTGTGCACGCACGTGTTTGTGTCTGTCAGACTGTTGGCAGCATAACTCAGAAACCAAAAGTCGGTCAAAAACCAAACTTGGTATTAAAGTTTAATGTCTTTTAAGGATGCGACACGAAGATATTGAAGAAAATTTCTCCACCCTAAACTAACCTTTACATTGAACATTTTTATTTTCTCGCTAATGGCTCTAACGATTTTGATTAAAATGCCATATGTTTGAGATATTTTTATGACAAATGAAATGTATAGCCTAATTGTCTTTACCAAACTTCTTTAGTTCTTTGCTAAGAATATAACTCAGACTGGTTGCATTATGCATTTATTTTAGTAGAGAAAATTATTCATTGCTATTATTTATATAATCTCAGATTTGGAGATAATATAGTATTATTCACAAAAACTCAGAAAGAACCACAAAAATGATAAACATAGAGAGAGAAAGGGTGGCTTTAATATTGAACCCAATCAAAACAAAAATTATGTCCAACCATGAAGAATTGCCAGTTTTATTAGAAGGAAGTGCAATAGAATATTGTAATGAAGATATCTTCATCAGCTTAAAGGGGACAGGAGAAACTGAAATATTAGGAAAACTCGAGTGGTATGGGGAACATTTTGGAGCCTAGCATTCATTCTTCTAGACACAAAAAATTTGAGTGAAACTGAGATTTGAAATGCTGCAGATGTGCATGATGGATGCCAGACTTGGACATTTACGAGATCAAGTAAGGAAGATACAAGTATGTGAACGAAAAATGGAGAAGGTATAAATATGAACCGCTAATAATTCCAGTATTAAGCGTCAGAAATAATCCAGTAAGTCGTGCCCATTGTCAGTAGAGAAGTCAACTGTTGAGAGGACAGGGGATATGGCAGGTGGAATGCTACCACCACCACCACCATCATCTTGTCCTGGACCACTCCAATGAACATCAGCACCCGCGGTATGAATGCCGCTGTCAGGTTACTTGCTAACAGCTCTTCCGAAGATTATACATCGCAATTCTAGACTTAGCTGTCTATCAATGGTGGGATTAACTCACTCAGGAGCTAGATGTGAAAATGTGCAAAATAACGCTGAGAAATACGAGGTCGATAATGCACATTTTTATAAAAAAAATGCAATTTGTTTTAGAAAGAAACTTCCTATTGTCACTTTCTCTACTATGTATAGTAAGTAGAAAAGTATTGTATTACACCCAAAAATTCCATCTCGATAATACACCGGAAATATGTTTTGAGGCCCCCTTAACCCAAAAAAGCATTTTTAGAAAAAGGTCCCAGTGTGTGTGTCTGTCTATCAGTCTGTGGACAGCATAACTCAAAAACCAAAACGTCGGTTAAAAACCAAAGTTGGTATTTAAGTTTAATGTCTTTCAAGGATGTGACCCGAACATTTTGGAGAAAATTCTCCCATCGTAAACTAACCTTTACCTGGAAAATTTTGATTTATTTAAAAATGGCTCTAACGATTTTGATTAAAATGTCATATGTTTAAGATATTTTTATGACAAATGAAATATATATTTTGAATTTTCTAACTATAGCCGATGTAGTCCTGTTTACTCTGGATGACTTTTGTATAACCGTAAGAGAGACTAAATCTTACTATACACAAACGTAGATCTTGCTAAAGCACACAGTTCATCCACAAATATATAAGTAAACAATTTCGGAGACATTCCTTGTTATTTGTGTGACTTTTGGAAAAGTTAAACTTTCATCAAATGGAACATCATTATTTATTTGTTATATGTTAGCCGTGCAAAGAGAACGTAATTTGAAAATTTTGAAAGAGTTTACTATCACTCAGAACCTACTGTATTGCTATATTCCCCTTGTACCTACAAGAACATAAGCAATAAGATAATTTGTACAAATGTTTATCTCAACTAACACAAGGAAGATATAGGAATAAGAGTTTGTAAGAATGGTTAGTACAAGAGCTGAGAAAGTCATGTGAGTGCAACACATATTTTTTTTTAATTCTTTACCACATAGTTTGTTCGATTTACTCTAAAATTTTCTTAATTTTGTGTTCACCCCAAAATTAATTTGACTGGATAACATTTCCAGGCTATGATTTTTTACGATTTTAAATTGTCATTGACGCCTGAACAATGTGAAGATCACTTTAGAAATACATTTGCTGAAGAAGCGTCGATATTTAAGGCTGCAGTTTATAATTGCTATAGTGAATTCAAGACAGATCCGTTTTTCCCCTTAGTGAGGAATTTCGTGAAGGACGCCCAAGAACTGCTGTTATTGTCGTTGTTGGAGCAATGCTTGAAGATTGACGAACCTGCTATGAATTTATTCGGGCGACATTGGACATTGCTAATGATCAAATCGAAAACATTTTACACTTTCATATTTGTTGACGACTTCCACATAAACTGACTGTCGGTCCAAAATAACGCATTGATTCGTGCACAATAACTCAGGGAACATTCCAAGGCAGTACTTCAAAGTTGGTTTGGAATATCGTTGCTAGAGATGAATCCTGAGCTTATTAAGGTCCTGTAAGGAAGAGTTAATTGTCTTGGGTCTTTCGAACAGAAGCTAAGTCCAACGAATATACAGGTCTGCTGTATAGGAAGATGATTCCTAGCTTTTTTTCCTCCTAAATCAGGCCATAATAGCTACTATATCATTTGAATATAGATGTACCATTATTGGGGATTCGTTTTTTTAAAATAAAGTTTGTGAAAAATGCACAAAAAGAACCAGTTTTTCCATAATGATAACGCATCGTCGCATACGGCGAAAGTGAATATCTGGGTGAGCTAAAGATCAGTCGTGGGCCATACAGCCCGGATCTTTGTGAGTTCCTTAGTTTGCAAAAATTACAGCACAGAATCACTTTTTAGTCATCAGATGAAGCAGTGGAACACTATAAAATCCTGGTTTCATTGAATCCAAAAATGTGTCAATCTGTAAAGGAGAATATCTTGAAAAACAATAAAACCATTTAAATTTTTAAATGTTTTTAAAGTTTGACAATACCTGGAGGTCTTTCAGTCTTCGGGGGCCTTCTAAAGGGACCCCGGCGGGTCCAGAGCCCTATACCTGGATCCCACACATAGAACGACTTCCTGTGCACATATCAGCCCTGCCAAACTGCACCTCACACCTTTCGGCGACACTTGTGAGCTGAAAGAACCAACGAGATGAAGCATGAATGAAATGAAAGAACCTGCCGAATGCGAGTCACACACGTTACCGCTCGGTCAACTGGACATGGACCTACAGAGGACGGAAATCTTTAGCGTGCTCTAAGCTGTAGAACAAAACTGCCCTCCGGGGATTCACTCAAGCAACTACAAACAGGGAGGAGATGACCACAGTTTCACATATTTGTTCAGAAATGCAGAATTCGGATTCCAGCGTCGAGTTATTTACAGAACTCAGAGATATCGACTGAATCTTACCTTTTGTAGAAATAGTTTGTGGAAGAGCGAATAGAGACAGTCATATGAGTGTAAAAATGTTAAAGGGTAGGTGATAGAGTGGGCCATCTTGCGCGCTGCGGCCTACACAGATATTTTGTAGCTAATACCCTCCAGGAGGAAGGGATAAGCTGAAGGAACCACAAGAGATTACATATGTTATCCTCCGTGATCTATGCTCTGGTTCCTGAGGTCACGTGTTCAGACCCGGAGGAGGACAATGAGTATTTTTGGGTGTAAAAGTCCTTGGCATATCTTCCTTCGGAAGGTAAGTAAAGCCGGTGGTCCTGTGTCGTAGATTTACGCCAACTAAAGGAACCTCAAGCTTGACAAAGAGGCCTCTGAGCAAAGTTAAGCGTCTTTCACCCCCAATACAGAATGGGACGTTGACAATCATAGCAGTTAAAAAGCGTCCATAAATCAACATTTTTTTTTCAAACAATAGGGTATAGACCGCAGGCAGATGGACCACAGAGACGCGCGGAAGTCCGTAGCATTTCCAAGCATGATGCTCCACTATTGGAGCCTTCAGAAAGGAGAACAAGTGGCCTGACAGCCCTCCAGTGTTCACGGGAGTAGGGGGAAGCGTCAATGGATGTGGGTGTTGTGTTGCATACCCTGCCAGTTTTCCTTAATTAACATTTCCTATTATCTATATAGTAATCCAATTGATATTATTCTTCCTGAGGAGTATGTTTCGAACAACATCCTATGAATTAGTAGATATTGTTAGTGTATCATGCCAAGTATTGAAACAGAGCGGCTGGTGGATGTGCTTGCCTCACGCCAGTCACGTCAAACGATGTGGCGCACGTAGTGGATGCGACACAGAAAAGTGCATCTCGCTTGTTAAATTTAATGAGGTTTAAAGCTAGTTTTATCAGTATTTTGTTTGGCAGTGAACTTCAATTTCATATTTTTAACTCTTTCTGTAGCTATCGGAGTACAACAAGCAGCATTTTCAACAGTAATTGGTGTGAACGTGTAAGAGAGAAATACGTCAGGAAACCGAAGGTAGGGTATGCACATCGCTCATGTGCTTCCGCGTGGTTCACTGCGAGGAAAACACGTGTTGTAGAGGACACCCTGCATTTCCTGGAAACCTGCTGCTCCTAATATGGAATCCGAGTGTTTGTAATCAACAAACTGAGAGTGTATAGAAATAAATAATGGGAGTGATTTTCAGTAATTTTAAAGTTAGCAGTAGGTGAATTATATAGTACTATTAAAATTATAAAAATTGTGAAAAAATATTTTTCAAAGTTAATATTTAATAAACCAAGGGACTACAAAATTTTCTGTTCCCATCATTCTTTTGAGAGTATTTGTCTATAACAGAATATTTAAAATTATAAAAACTTGGAATCCCCTTCGTGTGCTGAAAATAACTAAAAAAATCTGATGTGTTGCACTCACATGACTTTCTCTACTCTTGTACTAACCATTCTTACAAACTCTTATTCCTATATCTTCTACGTGTTAGTTGAGGTTAACATTTGCAGAAATTATCTTATTGCTTATTTCCTTGTAGGTACAAGGGGAATGTTAGAATACAGTAGGCTTTAAGCGATAGTTAAATTTTTTTTTTTTTTTTTTTTTTTTTTTTGGAGATTCCGCTCTCTTTGCACGCTTAACATATAAACAATGAATAACGATATTGCATTTGAGAAAGTTTGTTTTCCGAAACTGACACAAATAACAAGGAATATCTCCGAAATGGTTCGCTCTACAAAAAAATTATTGGGACATAAATTGTGTATTTTAGCAAGATCTACATTTTTGTGTAGTAAGATGTTGTCTTACATTAAGCGTATTTAATAGGGCTTTTAATGATGTCCATTCTGAATAAGTTACAGTTAGTTAAAACAGGGAGCTCAACTCTAGATTTGAAAAACTTAAAGACGGATACCAAGGTAAACAGTTTCGTCCCTACATTTAACTCTTAACTTGGAGTTTGGTTATGGCACTCTGAAACTTTATGTAAGTTCTTGTACTGGCCACGTTTGTTGCTCGGCAAGGATAAATCTCCTTGGAACAGTAAAGAACTGTATTATTCATGCATGATGTACCTCTGTAACTTATATTTCATGTTCCATGCATTGGAAAATTTTCACGATACTCAGCTGCTATCATAAGTAATGCCACGAGTGATTGTCAATTTATTTAGAGAATTTGACTATTATTAACTTCTTAACTGTTTTAAGATGTTGGCAATATCGATGTTAATGGATAATTTCGCTCAATAAAAAAATCTAAAATTGATTCCAAACATATTTCCTGTTGTATTCTGTGTTTTGAGGCTTCTCTCTTGGAATTATTTCATCTATTTCAGGATTAGATGCTTCACCGAAGTGAGACTTAGCCATTTTTGACATTTAAACCTAGCAGCTCTGTTGCGTCAAATTACGTAAGCTGTTGCGCATGTGTAGGACAGTGCAGCTAGATTCTGTAACCTGATCCCAACAGGAGGTGACAATGATGTTTGATACATTTTTCGTGAATGAAGGCTGTCATTGGTTGAAATTTGAAATTGTTATGCACATGATTGGTTGATTTGAGCGAAGTGACGTATGATTGTCAAGACGTAGCTACTTGGTCCCACCACGGCCCCGACAGTTGCTGCCTCACGACGCAGGGGCAAATAGCGGAAGTGATTTGCTCTAAATTTAGGCTGCACATCGCGACGACCTTGGGAAGCGGCGCTTCGGAAAAGAACGCGTATTCTCACATCGTTAGAAAGCTGCGCTCGAGGGTGTTTTAGCAAAGTACCTTCCAAAATGTTTTTAAGCCCTTATATTAAAAGGAAGGGGCGGAGATGGGTTTGATTGGCCCGCAAGTGGCCCCGCCCCCGGCCCCGGCCGCGCCGCCCCGCCCCGCCCCCCGCGCGCACACACCGCCGCCGCACGGACCATCTCAGTCCAGTGTGTAGCGTAGCGTAGGATGGTCATGGTGCCGTTATATCTGCTGCCGCTGCTTCTGGTAGCGGCGACTCGCGCGGACAGCTTCCTCAAGATGTTCGCGGCCCAGCAGAACCCCCCGGACCCCTGCTACGACGACCACCGTCCCCGCCGCTGCATCCCCGACTTCGTGAATGCAGCTTTCGGCAACCCCGTGGAGGCCAGCAGCACGTGCGGTCTTGCAGCCCCGGTCCGTTACTGCGACGTCACGGATCCTCCGGGTCCTCAACCGGGACCCTGCCACGTGTGCGACGACACCCAGCCCAAGAGGCGGCACCCGGCCTTGTATCTCACCGACCTCAACAACCCCAACAACGTGACCTGCTGGAGGTCCGAACCCGGGACTCAGGACAACGTGACGCTCACCCTCAGCCTCGGCAAGAAGTACGAACTGACCTACGTGAGTCTCCAGTTCTGTCCCAGGGCGCCCAAACCCGACTCCATCGCCATCTACAAGAGCATGGACTATGGCAAGACGTGGCAACCCTTTCAGTTCTACTCATCGCAATGTCGGAAGGTCTACGGGCGGCCCAACAGGGCCACGATAACCAAAGCCAACGAGCAAGAGGCTCTCTGTACGGATTCCCACCGCTACAACAATGGTAACAACGAAAACAGCGGTCCAGTGGCCTCCCGTATCGCCTTCAGCACTCTGGAGGGACGTCCTTCGGCTCCGGACTTCGACAACAGCCCCGTGCTCCAGGACTGGGTCACCGCCACGGATGTCCGCGTCGTCTTCAACAGACCTCACGTTCCCCAGCGCGAGGACGAGACCGTGAACCAAACCGGTGATCCTGACGCCGTCCCTGAACCCGTGGCCGCCGCCAGTATCGCCGCGGATCCCGGCGGCGGCCCCAACGGACTCATCCAGGGCAGCTTCGGGCAGGCCGCACCCGTCACCGTAACTTCCACGCACTATGCGGTATCGGACTTCGCCGTCGGCGGTCGCTGCAAGTGCAATGGACACGCATCTAGGTGCATTCCAGCAGGAAGAGATGGGCAACTTGCCTGTGACTGCAAACACAACACCGCCGGTAGGGACTGCGAGAGGTGCAAACCCTTCCATTTCGACCGTCCCTGGGGCAGAGCCACCGCCAGAGATGCCAACGAGTGCAAAGGTAAGCACATTCCACAGTATTCGCTGTAGTTTGAAGCTTTATAACATTGTCGTTTATTTGTTTCTAATTCGGTGTTCGATTGTCTAAAGAATTACCTCATATTTCGTCTACGTCACAAACAAAAGAACGCTAGTTAAAACGTTAGTAGTTGTGTCACATTCGTATGGAAAGCATTTGTATTAAGACGTGTAACATTTCATTACTACGCATTTCCTGCCATGTGAAATCATTAATAGAAAAGTTATATAAAAGCGTCATACATTTAATGTTATTAAATCTCTTGCCACTAAACCTTCCATTTCGTAATTACGCACTACCTGCATTCACAATTTATTTCTTATAGGTTACATAAACGCAACAGTCATTTGCTTCACAATCGATCCTCAGTTGTTTTCGAATCGGTTTCTTGTTTTTATGCAGTCCTCGACATTAAGTTTTTGTTCAGAGCGTGTGTGAGGGGCGAAGAGGAGGCGATAATTTAAAACTGGAAGTCTACGTAAGGAACCAACATAAGAGATCATACAAACGATTGCAAAGGTAAGTCTTTTAGCCAGTATTTGCTGTGAACTTTAGTTTTCATGTCGTTTATTTTGCACCCAATTATAATAGTGTTTTTAGTTCTAGACTTATTTGCATGGCCTCCGTAGATAACGCGCCAACTAAATGCAAGCAACAGTATAACAAAAGAATGTTCTCGGAACATGAATGCGTGCTTCATTTTTTAGATGGAATTCTATAGATTACATTAATACTCGTATTTGTTTATCAACTTCAGGGGGCTATAGTGCAGTGCACAAACGTTTCGCGGTATACGATATTAAGCATAGTCATTTGTTCTAAAATAGAGCTTCATTTGTGTTTAGAAATTCGATAACGTGTCTCGCTTATGGGAGATTACTGTGGGACAGTTATTTAAAAGGAAAAAGTATCGCTCTAAGGCGCAGAAAACTAGAAAATGTTTGGAGGGCTTCTAACTGTCTGCACTGCGCATGAGTGTAATTTAGTAAATCATTACCGGTTCATTTACAATTTAATCACCATAATATTCCGAGGATTTATACAATCTGTTGGTAAATCGTTGAGAACTTAAATCTCCCAGCTTAGGAATTTAGTTCCTGAAGAATTAATTAACATTCCAGAAGAAAGAGAAGAGGCAGGAAGTGACAGGAAATGGGATAATAAAGGTTGCATTAATTACTTTATAAAGAGTATGTAAAGCAGTGTGGAGCAGATAAAGCTTATGTGGGTGGTAGAAGCTGCGAAGATGCGAGCGTAAGAAATTGAGGAACTAGCAAAGGTAAAATGGGAATCGAATATTTTGTGCAACTCTTCTGAATTCGTTTATATTGGGACACGGTTTTAAGGAAGTCTACCAGTTGGGTTAATGGAGAAACATTCCTATGTTTAATATGTACAAAAGAAAGTAGGATTTCCACCATTTTTATTTCTCTACCACATATATAATACATAGAAAAAGTATTGCCTTCCATCCAAAAATTCGATATCAATAATTTACTGGAACTGCAAGTTTTGAGTTCCCTGAATCCAAAGAGATCATTTTTAACAAATGGACAGTTTGTGTGTGTGTGTGCGCGCGCGTGTGTGTCAGAGAGAGAGAGAGAGAGAGAGAGAGAGAGAGAGAGAGAGAGAGAACAGCATATCTAAAACGAAAAGGCAGCTGGGTACCAAACTTCGTATTTAATCTTTACGTAGAAGGACTTTCGAAAAGTTTGATTTTCTCAAAACTGGCTATAACGATTTTGAAGCATATGCATGTATTAATTAGAAGAATATGCTTCCGGGCTGAGAGGCCGTGGTCCACTGGGCTCCTTCACTCTCCCAGACGTTTCGCTTGCAGCTACGGCAAGCATCATCAGTGGCGATGTACAACTCTCCTAGGTCTCTCGGTCCCCATATGCATGTAGTTTAAGATGTTTGCATGACAAATGAAATCTATATGTTTAATTTTCTGAAAATGTCCTCCGAAGCTCTCTGCGTTCTGGATGACCTCTGCATAACTTGTAAATCGTAAGCCAAAATCCTACCGCACAAAAAATGTAGATTTCGTTAAAGCAACAATTTGTGCCAAATGTTTTTATGTGCCGATAATATTCCTTGCTATAGATTTTAATTTTCAAATATACTTTTCTCAAATAGAAAGTCGTCATTCGTTTTTTATCCCCTTGTCACGCAAAGACAATGGAATCGACCAGGCCTTAAACACTTGACTATCGCCTAGGCCTACTGTATTCTTCTATTCCCGCTGTGTCGGCCTGGGTGGCTCAGTGTGTTAGGCGTGGCTTACTGATCCCAAAGTAGCGGGTTCAAATCCCACCCAGATCGATGGTTTTAAGTGTGCTTAAAAATTGCAGACCCATGTCAGTAGATTTACTAGCGTGTATAACAACTTTTAAGGGATGACATTTCGGCACACCGGCGGCGCTGATATGTTCCTGGCAATTGACAGCGTCGTAAACGAAATATTTATTTTTATTTGCATTATACTTATAAAGAAATATTAAATAAAACATTTACTCCAAACGTTTATCTCGATAACAGAAGCAGATAGAGAAATACTTATTTTAAGAATGGCTTGCAGAAGAGTGGGGAGAGAAAGTCATGTGAGTACGCATATCAGATTGTTTCAAAATAAATATGTATACTTTACTACAGAGTATTGTGTATGTGTGTGTGTGTGTGTGTGTGTGTGTGTGTGTGTGTGTGTGTGTGTGTGTGTGTGTGTGTGTGTGTGTGTGTGTGTGTAATACTGTATAGGTAATAGCTTAAACAGACGTAGAAATAAATTTGTATAGTGAAAATCGAGGTGGTAACAAGAAAATTCAGCTAAAACGTAGGGTACTCTCGTTTTCACGAATTCATTCATTTATTTTTCCAGTTTAAATGACATTTCGGTTGCAATTTGACTCGTACATTTTACATAGAAAAATTAGAGTTGTCATGTTATATACTGAAAATATTTTACAGAAAAAGCTGAAAGTTTGGTGCATTTTATTAATATAACTCTTATAAAATGAAAAGTATTATAAATCTTTTTTTAATCGTTGTTTGCTTATTGTAACTGTATTTATGATTTGCATCGTCATCCGTGAAAAACAATGCAAAAGATCAAGATTTTTGTTTTTGGTTTGCACTGTCAAATTCAGCAAAGTACATTACTTCCTGTACTTTGTACTAGTAAGTAAAGAAGGTATTCGATATCAAGATTTCATCGGAAGAACCAACATGTTTTGTGACTAGTTAAATAAAAAATTTAGAAAAAGGTGTGTGGGCATACGTGTATGTGAACAGCATAACTCAAAACCAAAAAGTCGATAATTACCAAAGATGGGACATAAATGTTTTTACAAAACACCACACCCCACACTACCTACACTTTACTGGAACTTTACATTTCGCAATTTTTTATTCTTTGAAATGGACCGATAATTTGATTTAAATACGATATATTTAAGACAACCACATGAGAAAATGTGTAGCTTTTTTTTTTTTTTTTTTTTTTGTATAAGTTTGTGTTGCTGGTAGACATTAAACGATATACGGAAAAATGTCTTAATAAGATAAAGTTTTATTTCAAATAATTTTTTGTAGCATCAGTCATTTCCGAAATATCCGTTATTAGCGCTTTGAATTGTTCAATACTTTCATCATTTTTAAAAAGTCCTATCGATATTCAGTTGTTTCCGGCGATTGTATGGAAATAACATGGAATTTTTAGGCCAGCTATTTTTGCAAAAGTTTCTCCCGATTAATTGAAGTGGATAGCAAAACGGGTTTTTGTAAAAAGGATAGTTTGGGGAGGCTATATAAAAACAAGCGATAGTGGACAGAGAAAGTCATATGAATGTAACAGATTTAGAATATTTTCAGAGCGTCACCTATAGCTTCACTTGTCCGTGCGTACGCAGTACGATGTTGAAAGTTCGTATGCAAAACTTACAACAAAGTGTATTGACTGCTTTCAAATTTGGCTGAAATGGGCGCAAAGCTAAAGGTGGTCTTATGTACGCAGTCTCCAAAGAATTTAGGAATGTTAGGCAGCACGCTGCGCATGTTCAGCGAATGTTTGTTTCTCACTTGTTCATCTATAACTTCTTTGATCATATAGAGGTCTTTTTCTTGAGAAATAACTGATAGTAGTATTACTCGTCAAATTGCAGTTTTCTTAGTATTAATTCTAACATTAAACACATTCACATTCGCTCCCATGTTCATATTCCTAGACTCTGTGGGGCTGGGAATTATTCTGGTTAAAGAAACCGAGAATCGAAGCCGGGGTCTCTGGGTTAAGAAACCAGAACGCAGAAGCAGTCCTATGTTGTGGCGTTATTGCTCGTTGAGGTACAGGAACATTTTTTTCAAAAATGATGGAAATCTGTGCAAGGGTGGATCAATATGTTTTAAGAATTTTTACTTTCTCTCTAAGCACTTAGATAGAATAGAGGGACTTAGTACTTTGAACTATACAAGATCTTTTGCGCCTAAAGTCTCCAGAGAGGGAGGGGTGAGGTGAGAAAATATGAAAGGAGGCCGGACCTGAGGAGAGACAATAGCAGAGGGCAGGGTCCCTAACAATTACCGGGTTGAACTCAAACGTGGCGGTTCGTAGCGGACTCGCAGATCTCCCCAGATCCGGAGGATGAGTATTTATAGAGAATAAACAGCTGCCATGCACAGTGAAACTCCCGTCGACACTTGGAAGCCTGAAACAACCAATATGAAAGGTGAAGTGAAATAAAAAATGAGGTGAAATTGAGTAAGAAGAAATTTGGGGGATGTAATAATTATCCTTCCCAGGGTCCACCTAGCGACCCGGAGAAACCCCCAAAAAGAAACCTATGAAACAGGAAAGTTGGTCATGGGTATCGAACCCACGAACGTAGGCACTTAATTACGGTATTCTACAAAAATTCGATAACGAGATTTTCTTCTTTTTAGAAAATCTAATGTGTTGCACTCACATGACTTTCTCTAACCATTCTTACAAACTCTTATTCCTATATCTTCTTCGTGTTAGTTGAGATAAACATTTGTACAAATTATCTTATTGCTTATTTCCTTGTAGGTACAAGGGGAATATTAGAATATAGTAGGCTTTGAGCGATAGTCAAATGTTTGAGATTCCGTTCTCTTTGTACGACTAAGAAAAATGGACAACTATGTTGCATTTGACGAAAACTTAAGTTTTCCGAAAATGACACAAATAAAAAGGAATATCTCGGAAATGGTTCACTCTACAAAAAATGTATTTGGACATAAATTGTGTTTTAGCAAGATCTGCATTTTCATATAATAAGATTTTGTCTATCTCTGTCTACCAGTTATGCAAAATTAATCCAGAGTAAACAGGACTACTTAAGCTATAACCAGAAAAGTCAGATATACATTTCATTTGTCATACAAAAATCTTAAACATATGGCATTTTAATCAAACTCTTTAGAGCCATTTTCAAGAAAATCAAAATGTTCGAAACATTTTCCATATAAAGCGTAGTTTAAGATGGAGGAATTTTCTTCAAAATCTTCGTGTCGCAACCTTGAAAGACATTAAACTTAAATACCAACTTTGGTTTTTAACCGAATTTTCATTTTTAGGTTATTTTGTTCATAAACACTGACACGCATAGCCAGACGTTCTTCTAAAAGCGATTTTTTCCTTCAGGAATCGCAAAACATGTATTTACGTTGAAATCTAGGTAGATAAGCTTAAAAAATGACTTAACTTGCGTTCACACAATGTCTCAATGACAACTTGCCAAGGGAGACTTAGCACCTTGACCGAAAGGCGATCTTGTGTGTCTATGTCCCTGACGGGGCACGCCCCGAGAGGATGGATGAGGTGAATGGATCCGAAGGGCGGTCGGAACGTTGCTATGACAGAGCAGGAGGCGGGTTACCTATATTTTCACATTTATAAGCACCCCTATGGAGTCTGGCTCAGCTCGGTTCCTCTTCGCGTTCGTACTCCCAAAGGGGGCGCTGGACTAGGACACCAGCTCCCCTCCACCCTCGGGCTTGTACCATCGCATGGGGGGCCCGTGAACCAGTGGCTCGCCGTGCAATGCTGGGCACGACATTTCCAGAACACATCCTTTTTCCCGGCCGTGCTGCTGCCGCGACGCTCACCGATGCTTCCAAGCCGGAAAGAAACCTAACGGGAAGAAAGGTGAAATGAAATGATTAATATAACGAAATGGATGGATAGAAGGTCGGCCGCAGGGATCGAACCCACGACCTCCCAAATGCGGGCGATAGACGTTACCGTCTGAGCCATCCCGCTCGATTTGCTGTAGTCTGGTGTATCCTTGTTATATCTGTAACTAAATGTGTAATAAAAGTTTATCTGTATTAACAATATTAAACAGCCACGCATCTGTCATGTCTGGTAGTAGCGTGTGCGCTTCACATTCAAGATGGTCCGAGTTCAAATCCTGTTTAGGGTGACATCTAGTTCTTTCTCAGGCGTTTTACCTTATCCTGAGAATACAAACTTCGGTTAACTTTAAACTATGGACCTCGGGCTCATTTGACATCATTTCACCCATTCATTGTCCGATATTACATATGAGGTTAAAGGACGCTTAGCTCAAAAGAAGAGAGAAAAAATAAAACAAAAAGTCCTCTTTAAGAAGATTGAGTAGTGAAAGTCGTGTGAGTGCGACACAGATTTTTGCTTCCTCTACTAGGTGTGGTAAGTAGGGGAAGTATTCTATTCCACCCAAAAATTCGGTGTCGAGATTTCACCAGAAATACATGTTTTGAGGCACCTTAAATTCAAAAAAAGGATTTTACAATGTCTGCGTGTGTGTGTGTGTGTGTGTGTGTGTGTGTGTGTGTGTGTGTGTGTCAGTCTGTGTGTGTGTCTGTCTGTCAGTCTGTGGACAGCATAACTCAAAAACGAAAATTGGGTTAAAAATTTAAAATTGGTATTTAAGTTTAATATTGTTTCAAGGATGCGACACGAAGATTTGAAAGAAAATTGCTTCATTTTTAACTACCCTTTACATCGACATTTTTTTGAAAATGGCTCTAACGATTTTGATTAAAATGCCATATGCTTAACATATTTTTTATGACAAATGAAGTGTATATTTTCAACTTTGTGGATATAGCCTATGTAGTCCTGTTTTCTCTGGATGACTTTTGCATAAATGTTAAACAGTAAGAGATAGACCAAATCTTACTATACAACAAATGTAGATCGCATTAAAGCATACAATTTATGTCTGAATAAGTTTTTCTGTAGAGTGAACCATTTCGGAGATATTCCTTGTTATTTGTGTGAGTTTTGGAAAACTTTAGTCAAATGCAAGATTACGATTCATTCTTTTACATCCTAGCCCTGCAAAGAGAACAGACTTTGAAAGCTTTAAAAGATTTGACTATCGCACAGAGCCTACTGTATTCTAATATTCCCCTTGTACCTACAAGGAAATAAGCAATACGATAATTTGTACAAATGTTTATCTCAACTAACACGAAGAAGATATAGGAATAAGAGGTTGTAAGAATGGTTAGTACAAGAGTAGAGAAAGTCATGTGAGTGAAACATCACATTTTTAGTTTGCATGTGAAGTGGGTGCACGAGGAACACGGTCCTTTCTCCAGATGTAGTTGTGTATGCTCTTTGCCAGAAAGTAAGCGAGTGCGAATTACTTTTGAAAGACATGGTCATACACATGAGTTAATGCAGAAGGACGTGTGTATGTGTGTGTATGTGTGTCTGTGTGTGTGTGTGTGTGTGTGTGTGTGTGTGTGTGTGTGTGTAACACCTGCGCAACATGTTTTAATATCCTTGTCTTATACGTATTGTGCCAGGGTTGTCTCCTCAGCTCTCGTTAAAACTAAGGACAGAGGGGAGATTATTTTCAACGTTAATGTGCCCACAGTGTGGGAGTGCACTGTCTTGGCTTTTAATTGGAGGCTCCGACTTCGAGTCTACGTTCTACCTACTCTCTGGAAAAGCTCTTTTCTTTTCTTTCCATTTCTCTACTTTCCCTTTAACATTTGCAGGATAATCTCGGCTTATCGTTCTCGCTGTATACCGCCCTCCCAGTGACGTGTCTGGAAGCAATAAAGTCGAGAGGAATAGATGTAACAAAAGAACTTGTCTCTGCTTTTACAATCACTAAGACATTCTATGTCACAAATGTCTATTACATTGTCGCACTCAAGTTTTGATTTTTGTTTTCTGATCCCGCCGACATGACCGACCGGTTAGAGCGTTGGCCTACCACCAATGTGGCCCGGGTTCGATCCCAGGGACCCCCATGGGGTATTCGTGGTAGACGAAACGGCATCTGGGCGGGTTTTCTCGGGTTTCTCCGGTTTCACTCCCCACTAATTCCACCGACTGCTCCATTATCACCTTTCCATTCATCCATTTCGCCTGCATTTCATATCATCCTCTTCCTCACTCTCATACTTGCAGGTGTTCACTCTTTCTGGTACATAGGTTCCTGTGTTCCCTGACAGACGTCTGACTCTAGACACTGGCTTGTAAGTCCTACATAAGGGGAGGGTAATCACTTCCTCACTCTCATACCTGCAGGTGTTCACTCTGTCTGGTGCATAGGTTCCTGTGTTCCCTGACAGACGTCTGACTCTAGACACTGACTTGTAAGTCCTACATAAGGGGAGGGTAATCACTTCCTCACTCTCATACTAGCAGGTGTTCACTCTGGTACATAGGTTCCTGTGTTCCCTGACAGACGTCTGACTCTAGACACTGACTTGTAAGTCCTACATAAGGGGAGGGTAATCACTTCCTCACTCTCATACTTGCAGGCGTTCACTCTGTCTGGTACATAGGTTCCTGTGTTCCCTGACAGACGTCTGACTCTAGACACTGGCTT
This sequence comes from Tenodera sinensis, assembly GCA_030765045.1. Taxonomy (NCBI): domain Eukaryota; kingdom Metazoa; phylum Arthropoda; class Insecta; order Mantodea; family Mantidae; genus Tenodera; species Tenodera sinensis. Next base: position 201,169,203 of record CM060963.1, read on the forward strand.
GTAAGTCCTACATAAGGGGAGGGTAATCACTTCCTCACTCTCATACTTGCAGATGTTCACTCTCTCTGGTACATAGGTTCCTGTGTTCCCCGACAGACGTCTGACCCTAGATACTGACTTGTAAGTCCTACATAAGGGGAAGGTAATCACTTCCTCACTCTCATACTTGCAGTGTTCACTCTGTCTGGTACATAGGTTCCTGTGTTCCCTGACAGACGTCTTACCCTAGACACTGGCTTGTAAGTCCTACATAAGGGGAAGGTAATCACTTCCTCACTCTCATACTTGCAGTGTTCACTCTCTCTGGTACATAGGTTCCTGTGTTCTCTGACAGACGTCTTACCCTAGACACTGGCTTGTGAGTCCTACATAAGGGGAAGGTAATCACTTCCTCACTCTCATACTTGCAGGTGTTCACTCTGTCTGGTACATAGGTTCCTGTGTTCCCTGACAGACGTCTGACTCTAGACACTGACTTGTAAGTCCTACATAAGGGGAGGGTAATCACTTCCTCACTCTCATACTTGCAGGTGTTCACTCTGTCTGGTACATAGGTTCCTGTGTTCCCCGACAGACGTCTGACTCTAGGCACTGACTTGTAAGTCCTGCATAAGGGGAGGGTAATCACTTCCGCACTCTCATACTTGCAGGTGTTCACTCTGTCTGGTACATAGGTTCCTGTGTTCCCTGACAGACGTCTGACTCTAGACACTGACTTGTAAGTCCTACATAAGGGAGGGGTAATCACTTCCTCACTCTCATACTTGCAGGTGTTCACTCTGTCTGGTACATAGGTTCCTGTGTTCCCCGACAGACGTCTGACCCTAGACACTGGCTTGTAAGTCCTACAAAGGAGGGGGGGGGGCAGGTAAAGAAGAAGTTTTCAAATTCTCTAATACTAGAATTTATCTATTTCCTATGATTTCTTTGTTCTTTGCATAGGTAAATGAAGAGAAACCTCGATTCACATGTTTTACTACTAATGCTCTCACACAAGCAGTTTGTGATTTCAAAATTGCATATTGGGCGCGAAAGACTGTTTAAGTTTGCTTAGAGACCTCTCTATTAGGCTTGAGGTTCGTTACGGGGCCGTAAATCTACGACATTGGACCACCCGCTTTACCTCCCTTTCAAAGAAAGCCATGTTATGGATTTTACGCTCGAAAAAATACATTGTGCTCCACCGCATTCGAACCAGTGACCTTGGGAACGAAAGCCTTGCACAGGGATGTCCAACCTTCTCTCTTTGAAGAGCCTTTCGCAGTGAGCGGCAATGCCTCACTCCACTCCTTCAGTCAGAGGGTTAAACAGAGGCAAAGTCCGCGAATAATGGAAGAAATTCATCCCCCTCGTGTTTCGCAAGCGTTGGACATCGCTGGTTTATTATGTTACCCCTACACCACGGAGTCCCACATTTTGTTTTACTTTTTGCCTTTTTTTCTTACTGTTGGATGAATAATTGCAAGATACACTTCTCTTATGTTATCACAAAATATTATTCAGATTTCAGATTTTTCCTTTTGGAGTTGTGGAAGTCAGAAATTTCAGTGGTACCTCGTCTTAAATCGATATTAAATTTTAGCTGCTAACAATTGTTTTAATTCATGAATGGCTAACTAGGCATTATGCAAACCAGTCCGATATTTCCATTCTCAACTGGAGGATGTTCCAGACAGAGGAACATCTGCAGGAATGAACAAGAAAAGCGGAAATAATTGATCACTTTGATGTTGGTGGAACATTCTGTGTATATGCTCGTGTTATTTGATCCATGGTTACACTCAGTCTAAGGTAATATATGTCCACGTTTTGCCACTTGCATCCTTACCTCCATTACTTATCTGGATGTCAAAACTTGGTCTTATATTTCATTCTGCATGTTGCACTTCAAGCAAGCGTCCGTTAGGTGTGCCGGATGTGACGCACTTGCACAAGTAGATAGATAGCTAGCTAGCTATACTTTATGGGTTGTAAATAACGTTTAACAACCACAAGTGTTAGTAGATGGATTTTGTTACTATTGAAGATTGATAACGCCTCTCCCAGGGGGCAACACTTTCGATATCATTGTAAGTACTACTCTAACGGTTAACATGCGGCGCATCAAAGCCGAATGAGAAGATGACGGTATTCAGCAGGCCCGGATGTTTATGACGTTATAGGTTTTGTTAATGTTTTTTTCCTATGGAAATATAAGCCAAGTACATCTTATCAATAGTTATTGAAATCATGCAATTCTCATAAGTGATGTCATATTTTGGCATTTTTAACATTTTTTGTTACTCCAGTTTTGCATATGTACTTACAGTCGTTCCAAATACTATGCTATTGTAATTCTTCTTTCTGTCACCCTTCAAAATGGGACATTTATTTCATTCTGTGCAGAGTTGAGGGTTAGCTCTGGATTGAGCATTTAAATAAATTCAAAATGCAACAATAAAATTAATATTTATTTAGTATTGAATGTGCTAGGTTTTTAAAGTACATTTTCAATATAATGTTAATTTAAACAGCATTACATTTTTGAAGATTTTGAAAATGGAGCCCAATAAATTTTAGATCATATTTATCGTCATATTTGATACTGTTTTCAGTCAAATGTTTGTATATTTCTAACAGCTTTGGATAATATACATCCGGTGTTATTCACGTCGCGAAAAGCAACGTTGTCACTTTTTCTCCAAGTAAGTGTTCGCACTCCACACGTGGACATTTACTTGCCTGTCTGTCACTTGTGATTTCATTGCAAAGAGAACTGAATTTCAGAGTCATCGCATAGCAACCAGGTCTTAAAACATTTCACTGTCGTTTAAAAGCTGCTGTATCCCCATATTCCCCTTGCACCTGCAAGAAAATTAGCAATAAGATACTTTCTGAAAATGCTTATGTCGATTAAAATGTAGTAGATAGAGAAATAAACATTTACAAGAAGTGTGTATAAGGGTGAATATAGCTCTACATATATTTGTGAACAGAACTATAGTAAAAGTCTGTATGGAAATATGTTATGCGACGATCACTTGGTGTATCTTCTAAGTCTAAGTCAAATATTGATAGAGTTCTTGAAGGTAAGCAGTACCAAAAAGTCACTAATGAACAGATGTTTATTCTTTAAGATTTGAAAGTACTTTCATAAATGAAACTCAACGTACATGCAACCAACCCGCCACTGCAACACAATGCACGGTTGGGGGTTAGGGACATGTGCACGTATAGTGGGCGGAGGTATATCCAACCTCCTCTCTTTCGCAAACGTTGGACATCACTGCGTAGATAAAAACAGTTGAAATAAAGGACATAAATACACTATGTCTATTCAGGCTTATTTAGGATGCTCAGTGCTCGTGAAAATATTGGTGGTGCCAAAGTTTTGTTCTAGCTGGCCTCCAACTGTGGATGAAATGCCATGGAGTTGGTTGATTCGGAAAGCAAACTCTGCCGTGATGCAAGACTAATGGTAAATCCATTCATTTCCTTACTTTGCGCACAAAGACCTTGGCATGAGCGTTTAATCTGACAAGATCCCGCTAACGAGCTAAACATAGCGACCCGCTGTGAGACGAACAGATTAGTCACTGTGGATGTGGACACAATACTGCGTACCTGTGTGTGTGCGTGTGTGTGTGTGTGTGGGAGTGCAATATGTCAACACAAACAGATCATTAAACATCTTCCTAGTAAGTGCGTGCACTCAACTACATATGAAAGCTTGAATATCTAACTGCGCTGTTCATTGAGTGTGTCTCTTCTCACAAAACTCCAAGCACATGAGTGACAAATTGAAGTATCTACAGGAAGGGTTGGACTAACTAGAAACATTGGAAACACCAAATCACTATGACTAATGCAGCAACTGACAGAGATTTGCAACTAAATGGAAGAAATATAGAGGATATTTGGAAACTAAATATTTTGGAAGCATTGTGACAAAAACTGGAGGAGCTGATGAGAATGTATGTAACAGGGTTAAGAAAGCAAATGCGGCTTTCATCCAAAATAATGAGGTTTCCCTGAAATAAAGCTCCAAATATTTAATATGAATGTAAAATCAGTATTGGTTTATACCTGTGAAACTTTGAAAGTGAAGAAATCAATCAAGAAAATACAGACCTTTATAAATCGATGCTTAGGAAGAATCCTCAGTGTTTTGGTCAGATGTCATCTTCAACGAAGAACTGTGGAGGCATGTAAAGGAAAAACCTGTGGGTAGTGGATCGGACATTCGCTGCGTAAAAATCAGACGTCAGTAGAGTGGCAGACTCCAAACTGGAATCCTCAAGGAACAGCAAGGGTGATTTGGAAGACAACAATGGAGACAGACAGCAGAGAAGTAAAGGCAGTGGTGAAAAACAGTCCACTGGCGATGTTTCTTTGAAGTCCTATGTTCACTCAACCTGTACAACAGGACCTAAATCAAGTAATTCTGTACAAGGCATTTTGAAAATTGTGATAATGTTTTTCTCAAATTCATTTGTGTCAACCACAAGGTCATAGCTAAACTCCTTGGTCAAATACGTTACCAGAAGTACGTGGGCTCGCACATTCGAGCCCCTCCTGTAAGGAAGTTCTTCGGATTGGGTTGGACTCGGCGGAGCAATGAGCAGATTCGGTACGTCTGCCCCGGGTTGTGAAACGCCTCGATGTTCTCCGGCACTATCCTGGACATCTAGTAGACGGTTGCTAGTTAACTTTGACCCCATTGAAGTTTGGGTAGTGGAAGTGCATAAGTGGCTTATCCGCTTATTGTCGTCTTGGCGTGTTTTGCCTACGTGTTACTTGTCCAAGGTGTTGAACGTGCGTCATTTTGCCCCCGCGGTTCGGCAGTACGCGGTCCTCCCCTCCAGCAACTGACCATTGAGCTTGTCTGGTAGATACCCAAAGCATCCACAGTATGGTTTTCATACTGGTTGGTGCAGGCCGCTTCCTAGAGGATATATGCAGGCGGAGTCTGTGGTCGTGGAGGTCTCCAGTAACTGTACGGTGGACTCCTTTATCCCGATTTCAAATACACGGTGGTGCCAGTCACTGATACAATTAATAATTTTACAAAGAAATAATGGTCAAAGAGATAAACAATTGGAGTAAACCTCCAAGAACGATAGCTTCAATTTGGGTTTTTAAAGCTCAGTAATCACAAAGTTGCAACTATACGCCCCAGCAGTTTGGAAAGTTACAAAAGGCGGAGAGTTTTTATTATTTAGAAAATCACAGAGTAAAAATCGTGCACCTACAAGGAAATAAGCAATAAGATAATTTGTACAAATGTTTATCTCAACTAACACGAAGAAGATATAGGAATAAGAGTTTGTAAGAATGGTTAGTAGAATAGTAGAGAAAATCATGTGAGTGCAACACATCAGATTTTTTTTTTCTTGTAGTAATATATAGTAATTTTATAATTTACTTAAATGGAGAGCTATGAGACATCTATCATAAGATGTTGCTATAATTGCAATAATTATTTCTTAGATTACGTACTTCCGTAACTTCTTAAATTTGTCGCTCATGAATTGTATGAGTTATTAAAGTTATTTATATTTTAATTATTTCATATTTAATATCTTAACTCAACTATTCAATTCTTCCTGAACAGAAACCTTTTCACTATCATGAACTATTAATTGTCAATTCGTAATATTTAGTATATATTCATCAGCATTGTAGTTATATTTCTGATCGGTATCATTTCAACATAAAAGGTCAAACTCAACGAAAATTTGTCGTCACTTTTTGTTTTTTCTCCTAATCCATATCTATAAGCACTTACGTCATTCATTGCCGACGCGAAAATTGAGTGAAATTCGTAATTACGTTCTATGTTTTATAGCTGTAGATTTAAAATTATGTAGTACGATAAATATTTTAAGTTTTATAATTATAATTTTATGTTATTTGTGGTTATTTAACGTATTAAGTAAGCGTAATTTCAGAAGATTACTTGCATTACCTGTCTCACACACACGTTTAACATAATACAAGCAAAATAAAACCATTTAAAAGGAATTAAAATATTGCATAAAATAAATCTTCTCCAATAACAAACAAAAAAATTGATATGAATTTTCTATACATTAACGATTTCATAACAAATTATAGCTCCTTCTGTTTCTTTGGTTATAGTAATTTTAAAAACTGCTACATCTTTGATAAGGGGAGAAGATGCTGTACGAGGGGCCCAGACCTAGCTTGGGTGGGTGGCTTTGGACCTTCGTACGAATGCAGCTGGGTGTGGGGGAAATAACGCAATGGTTATTTTGGAACGCTTTCCAAGATGGAACCATTCCAATAAATAACCATAGATCGAAGTATGCAGCTCTGAAATAACATTCCAATAGCTGGCGTAAACACTTCCAGAATATATTCAACACCACCTGAGTTTACATCATTCAAATATCATGTTACGTTCATTTCTTTACCCCCCCCCCTCCCTCCCTCCCTCATTGTTACGAAACCTTATTTTCCTATCGACTTCATTTTAATCGAGATAAAGCTTGACATATATTGTTTTCGACTATTAATGATGCACAGTGTGAGATAATTCAAACAATACATGCATAAAATAAAACAAGTCTATATGTGTATTTTTTGTTTTACTTAAATCCATCTAGAACATAAAATGATTGAACCTTCGGTCGTTTTACACGAGTTTGTTTAAAGTATTAGTAGACAATTCCCTAATAGGTTGAAACAGGGCATTAAGAATTAAAATTAAAGAATTAAAACATTTGATCTGTGGCTGTTTTCCCTTATTCTAAAACTGAATGTCTGGCAACTCCAAGCTCTATGGACTTCTGGTTCATTTGAGCATCAATACACGCATTTCATTTGTCGTCCTGTGTGACGTTTTTTCAATTCGCCTGCTATTGCAGTACAGAAAGCTGTTTATTCATATGTTTGTTGTAAGTCCTGAGTTCGAAACGCAGGAAGCGCCAGGGCCGATGCGAAGCTGTCCGCCACTGGCCTTGGAATGTCGAGGGTCGGGGTTCGGAATTCTCATCATAACCACACAATTACCTCGTGTGGTGGAATAAACGGTCCGTGAAGAGGCCTATAAAGTCTGGACTACACGACACGCTCGTAATCGCTCCTCACGCTGTTTTGCATGCGCATGCGCCTGCGCAATTAAAACAGCCCTTTTTATTCCTTTCAGAGTGAAGAGGCTGAGGAATGTGTTTGAGAGGGTTGCTGGCTTGGTTTCCGTGTCACCCTGCTTCCAAGCAAATGTACTAACCACATAAACACTTTAGTTAAACATCTGTTGTGTACACTCACATGACTTTCTCTACTCAGTCTCGCAGCAGTTTTTCTTACAAACTCTTATTCCTCTACCTACTTCGTGTTAATAGATCTAAGCGAGATGGCCCTGTGGTAACGTCTGTGACCCGTATTCGGGAGGTCGTGGGCTCCCGTGACCGACCTTCCTGACCCAGGAGCTGTTTTCGGGGGTTTCCCGGGTCGCCAGGCGAATTCTGAGTAGAATAATTACATCCCTCGAATTTCCTATGCTGCCATTTCATTTTATTAATTATTTCATTCATCCTTCATCCTGTTGGTTATTTCAGGGTTCCAAATGTCAGCAATGGTGCAGCTTGGCAGGGATGATGTGTGTACAGGAACTCTTTTCCGTCCCTCGTTGTCCGTGGGATCCGGGTCGTTGGACCCCGTGCTGAGGTCCCCTGAGTTGGTCCCTGAAGATGTAAACTTCGAGGTGTCCTCAAACTTGGGAAATCTTAGGAATAAAATATATTTAATTCTAACAGCAAAATCTCTACATACAAACAAAACTGGTCCGACTATATAGCACGGATGCCAGATAATCGACTAACCAAAATAGTTTCAAAATACAAACCTGGAGGAAAGCGCACTGTGGAAAGTTCTAAACGTCGCTGGAAAGATTATCTTTGCTCAGTTGAAAAAGGCCAACTTGGCCTATGTTGCTGTTGATGTTGATGAAGAACTAGAGGGACGGGAAGTGCGTAAAGGAAAGTAACCCAGCATTCGTCTATTGACCAAGAAAAACTTTGGTCAGATTGTTCGGTCACAGGGGATCGAACCCGCGGCCTGCAAGTGCTAAGCATTATCTCTCGGTATGCAGTATATAGAAAAATAAACATTAACAATAGTTTGTACAAGAGTCAGCACAGAAAGTCGTGTGAGTGTAAGACATTACATTATTTTATTCAAGGTGCCTTAAAACGTGTACTTCAGGTGAAAACTCGACATCGAATACATCCTCTGAGCAACTATATGAATAGAAACTAAATAATCTCGCGGCGCAACAACTCTTTTCGGGTCAAAGCCTACTGCTCGGCCGCTGCATCCCTTACCTTTGCCAACTATATGCCTCATGAGTGGGGTGCAGTACTGTAGGGTGGGACGTGGTCAGCGCCAAGGTGCCTCCCGGCCGGTTATGTGGTTTTCACAACCAGGGACCGCTACTTCTCAATCAATTAGATCCTCAAGTGCCGTAACGAGACTGAGTGTACCCCGGACCAAGTCTTCCTGTGGGAGAAAATGGCCAAGCCCATACCAGGAATCGAACCCGGGTCTCCCACGTGCTGAGCAACAGTGCTACCTCCGCGCTAATGAGGCGACGATATAAACAATCTAGAGAGAGTAAAATGAACACCGAAGTGATTATTGAGTAGGTATCAAATTAAAGCCATGTGATACTTTGACATCTTATTAATCCTGAACGTATGCTTGGTCATGAGATCGTGTTTCATTATTACTTATTGATCACGTTAGCACGCAGGCCGTGCATACTGCATGCCGACACGTGCATCTCTACATGCACACTTGCATTTCCTTCTCAGGAGCGTTAATTACCTAATAGCTGTTCTTCCAAAGACCTATATGTCGTACACCACATTATGTTGGAGCACGGCCACCAGGGGTGAACAATCCCAACCACCCCTACTAGGGCTCTACAGGTCTACAAGTAACTACAGGGGAATCTTTACCAATAATTACACTGTCAACCTCTGACACCTTGGCATTTTTACCACCACTACTACCAGCTCTTCTCGCATTATCTAGTTTTGACTGAAAAGAAAATAATCATATAACGATGTTTAAACAGTGTCTGATATTGCAACAGGAGTTGGGATTGAGCAAACCTAGAATATATCTTCCTATGGACATATATTCATCCGAAAACAAATACCTGTTGAGTTATGGGCCATTGAACTTGTGTTGAATATTTACAACATACACTGGACATCAACGGATGGATTGGTCAAGAAGGTGCGTTAGAATGGCCTCCCCATTCACCGGACCTCAATCCATTGGAATTTGGCTATGGGGACATTTGAAGACATTGGTGTATGCCAAACACAACGTTACAAGAGCGTGTGAACAAATCTGAGATCAACCAGGTATGGTCGAAAGAGTTGTGGATTTTTTGAGAAGAATACTTGAAGCATGTGTAAGAATGCATGGCGCATCTCCTGTAGTAGTATCGACATAACGTGCAGATGTTACCAGAGGACAGAATGGCAGGAGTCAATAGAACTCCTGTTGGGTTTATGGATATTTACCCAACAATTGTTCTGTTAAATTATTGTGACAGTAAAGTGTTCACTAGAGTTCGCTTGTTGATTGAAGTCCATTGTCTGGTGTAAGAACTCAACACAAGGAAAGTGGTTCATATCTCAACAGGACATGTGTTTATAGGAACATTCATTCCAGGTTTGACCAACCCCAACTCTTGCTCCAATATTGCCCACTTTTTTAAACATCCGGTACCTATATATTTGCTTACCTATCGTAGTAAATATTTTATAAGTTAAGATTTTGAAATTAAGATGCATAAGGATTGCGTAAATTATCACTCTATTTAAAAAAATACGTTTATGTTCACCTAACCTTAAAATAGAACAAGTTATAGGTCGTGAAGTGAAACATGAACAACTGTTGCACATAGGGGAAGCCGTTTTCCTTCCCTCCCTCTCTGCAGCGGCTGAGATGGGCAAAGGCGGGCGAGCTTGCTGCGAATGAGTAAACAATACTATAACAGCGTGCAGCTCAAACAATTGCAGATCACGTGAAAGTAATTGTTGGCACATGGCCATAGATACAGCGAAATCGCTTTGTTCGTTATAATGCCAATTTTTATACATATATAAAGGTTATGGCTTCTGCGCATACATGATTGCGCAGCTTTGCCCACCATCAGTCTCTCAGGTGAAGCGTTGCCACTGCGCAGCTAATGGAATGCTCCTCTCTCGCCTGAATATCTATATGCATCTTTTAAAAGTGAACATGGCAATAAAGAACTATTTAATACTTACAACTGTCAAATGACCTCTCCTGTGAAGTGAATTATTTCGGAGATATTTCTCATTATTTGTCAGAATTTTGCAATAGCTGTTCTCAAATGAGAGGTCGTTATTAATCTTTTTATCTCTGGTCATACAAAGAGAAAATTAGCAATAAGATAATTTCTACAGGTGTTTATCTCTATTAACATGAGATTGTAGAATAAGAATAGTTTGGTACAAGAGTAGAGAAAGCAATGTGAGTGCAACATATCAGATTTGTCAGTTTTAGCTTTATTAAAGGCTGCATCTTAGCGATGTTCATGTGTTGGAGTAGAACAAACGAGCATGCATATTGTCGATGTATTTCCAAAGCGGTAGTTGGAGCACAGTTTACAGAATCACAAAAAGTAGAGAGATGTGCGTGTAGGTACATATTCAATTTGCCTGCCTGCCTACCACGTGGCTAATCGCTCTGTCATTATGATTAATGTATTCGCCCAATGGCGACGGAGCCCTACCAGAAACCATGTCTTCACTGGTGGCCCACTTTCCTACCGCGTCTCCCTGGTCCACTTCACACTTCTTCATACGGTTCGCATTTGTATGACGTCATATTACATGGTTATGTTTGCGTGCCGAAATTAATTTAAACATCTTTCCAACATTTGTGAACACAATAAAGCAACTTTTGTTAGTCACATAAATGTGTATCTGACCATATTTTAGTATTAGGTAACATTTTATCCAAATATGGGAACAAGAGTATACTTCTAAACAAATATAAACAGTTTAATAACCTTCACCCTTTCCCCTTCAACCCATCATAACATTTTGGTGGAGTTGGGTTGATGCTGCAAACTACTATTGCATAAAATACAGTGAAATTGGGTAGATTATTAATTACTTTAACGAAATCGATCCATCTTCAATAAAAAATCTGGTGTTGCACTCACATGACTTTCTCTACTCTTGTACTAACCATTCTTACAAACTCTTATTCCTATATCTTCATGGTAGTTGAGATAAACATTTGCAGAAATTATCCTATAGGTATCTTATTTCCTTTTAGGAAAAATTCAAAAAATTCAAAATATACATTTCGTTTGTCAAAAAAATATCTTAAACATATGACATTTTAATCAAAATCGTTAGAGCTATTTTCGAAAAAAATAAAAATTTTCGATTTATTATTGTTATTATTATTATTATTATTATTATTATTATTATTATTATTATTATTATTATTATTATTATTATTATTATTATTATTATTATTATTATTATTATTATTATTATTATTATTATTATTATTATTATTATTATTATTATTAAATCATTAAATACAGGATGCATCGCAAGCATCCTTTCCTATTTCCTCTGCTATACCAGGTCAATATATATGACGTATAATTGAATTGACGTGAAATAAATGCATTGATTGGGTTTTCCAATGAACACAAATAACATTACATGCAAAAGCTTTCAGTTTATAATGCCTGTGTGAATGTGAAACTCTGTAAATTAAATGTGTAATAGTCTGTAATTAAATAAACGTGATTCATTTGTGTGTCTTACTGCAGCTGAAAACAAGAGAAGGGATGCTACATATTTCATTTATAAAGCACAAATGCTGCATAGTAGGTAATTGTAGACTAAAAGGAACAGCTCTTCTACGTATAGTACAGTAATACTATGAGAGGGTTTCGTGTGAGCGCGAAGCACGAGAAAAATTATCCCAAATATGAAAACCTCAAGTGATATTTGTTTAGACTATTCTGAGAAATAATTAATTGTTAATTTATTTTATACTATTTAATATTAATTCTAGTTTAAAAGTAAACAACTTCCAACTTCCAATAACATTAATTTATTTTAATTAAGGTTTATTTTCACAGTTGGCACTACTGTAGCCTGTGGGAACAACAGTTTTAGCGTTTAATCCAGGGAAGTGAGGAATTAGTAATACAATGAATACAAATGAAGGAATTTGTGTCAGTAGGTTATTGGTTAAAGGCAGGTCTGTTATATTTAAAGATACATTTGTTAAAGATACAATTTTAAAAGTAAATGAAGAGGGCTGCTGTGTTTTCTGCGTGACATTCACGGATGTGCAGGTCACAGAAACGTAAAAAATGTTTGGGTTGGCGGAACCGCAAGGAGGCGATATAACCAAAGCTATAGTACGGCATGAGTGGAATAGTCAAGAAAATCGCACCACCCCAAATTACCGTTTACATGGACAAAGTTACGAACTTTTTGATTTACTCAAAAATGACTAACGATTTTGATTAAAGTGCCATATATTTGAAATATTTTTATCACAAACTAAGTGTATATCTTGAATTTTTTGGGAATAGTCTCTGAAATGCTCTTCATTTGACGAGATTTGCTTGAGTGGTAAACCGTAAGAGATGTACAAAATATTGCTACATAAAAAATGTGGATTCCTTAAAGTGGACAATTTAAATCACTTTTTTTTTTTTTTTTTTTTTTTTTTTTTTTTTTTTTTTTTTGGTGGATATAACCATTTTCGAGGTATTCCTTGTTTTGGAATATTTATACTTTTGTCGAATAGGAAGTAGTTATTCATTTAAGTTCTGGCCACATAGCGATCGGCTCTTAAAATATTTGACTGTGTCTTTAGCCTGCTGTATTGCTATAATGTACATATAATGAAATGTGTAATAAAATCGTTTCTAGTAACATTTTTCTCGATTAACATGAATTAGAGGAACAGCCGTTTTTAGGAATAGTTTGAAGAAGAATGAGTAGAGGAAGTCAAGTGAGTGTACACATCCGGAATTTTATGGCCATTTTATCATCACAAGTAATATCATAAGACTTCTGACCTAAGCGATAAATTCTCGAGCGGAGTGAGAGTCAGACTGTTGAATGATATTTATATGGACTATTTCACAAATAAAATATGAATTTAAATACTATATCGCAAAGATTTAACCAGAAACGTTAAATTCTATAGCAAAAAACCTAAAATATATCAACTTTGATTAGTGCAGTTCAATCTACTCAGCACTGCCAACTGAGGAACACGAAACCCAAGAATTGTATGTATTTCAATCTTCTCTTGTTATAAAAGAAAAAAAACTTTATAATCTTAAATCTGACTTTATTTTTAACATTGACAAATAACCTTTCTTTTGGGAAAAATACATTAATTGTTAAAATCACAGTCATAAAATTGAAATTGAGTGTCATTCGACTGTAATGTGTAATAAATTGTTTTTCAGTTATTTATGGGATAAGGTTGGCGATACTGACTGAACAAAAGAATACAAAACAAAAGAGTGGCGAGCTGATATTTTGTATATGATAATTTAAGGCCTCTATAGTCAAATTAGGTTACTTTACACCAATGTAATGTGATTATTGGAGTTGTAAGTGAAGTTTCTCGAGATAAAGGAATAGAGGGGAAATGTGGACATTAGCATACGTCCTGGAGCTGGAAGTTGGAACAGTCGAGGAACGCTGGACCTTGAGACTTAGTCAGCAGAGCATGAACTGATCATTCTGACGGGCGGGCGGTTTCATTTGGCTCGTTTTTCTTTTTCCTTTCTTCACAGAGTGATACAATGTTGTAGCATAAACCACCCCTCCTCTCCTCTCCTCTCCGATCTGTAGACCCGATAAAACGTAACAGATAGCCGCAACTGTTAATCCTTTTAAGGTCTTCACTTCACACAGGTTTATTACTTATCTGTTTTAACACTTTCTGTGAATAACTCCAATGCTTGTAACTCGTCTACGATAACGTATCTCCCTTGTTGCCATCTGCAATATCTCTGTCTTTGATGAATCTACTGCCGGCTGCTACAGTGATGATAATATTTATTTATGCTAAGCAATTTACACTTCGGAGTCTTATAGGAGTGACCTTGGCCACTTGTTCCCTAGACCGCCGATAAAGTACCTTATTGAGACTGGTCTAAAACATTTTATTTATTTTTACAATACTAATATTTTGAGGTATTACCCTCTAAGAAATCTTCTTCATCCTTTACATACCAACAAATATGTACTCCATCATGAATTCCTCCTCATATTGGACATATTCCTTGTATGACATTACCTCTGAATCCACCAAGTTACCAAATTCCTAATCTAAACCATGCTATTCCTTCTCTTTCTCTTTTATTACAAACTTCTATGTAATTTTCTTTTCCTAGTTCCCTCTTTATCATATTTTAGAAAGGCAATGATCTTATTTAATTAATTCCTGCCCTTAACCCTTCTTTATCCATATGCTCATATCTTTCTTTGGCAATGTCTTTGCAATGGACCAGTTGGTTAGACGCTGGCCTAATGACCCCAAGGTCGTGGGTTCAAATCCGGCCTAGACTGATGTTCTTAAGTGTAGGTACTTAAAAACGACAGCCCCATGGCATGTAAAATAACTCCTGCGGGATAAAATTCCGGCACACCGGCGACGCTGATGTGATCCTACAATTGACAGCGTCGTTAAACAACAAAATAATTTATTTTGGCAATGTATTTGTTCGCATATATCTCCTACCTAGCTCTTATTTAAAGTTATTTAATTTTACTCAACCAATAGTCATAGTTCAAATACCTTTCTTGATATAATAAACAACTTTTCAAAATGCTATCATCTGAGAACTGACTTAAACTATACCAATATTTCAATATTTTTTCTATCACCATTCCTCTCACACTAACTTTTTTCATTTCTAGTAACGACCCTACATTGGCTGTATTCTAGGCCACCCCTACAAAATGTCTATGCTAATATCCGGACAGTAAAAAAATGGCAGTTGAAAGGGTTTTTAAGTTTTTAGCGGGGTGTAAGATGGGTTTCAGACTTTGCTTTGTATATTTATGTATATTTATTTTTCTTTCTACTGGTAATTTTATTTTTTACTGAAGTTTATATCTGACTTTTGACATGAATTGTTTTTTAAGGGCGCTGATGATCATGTAGTTGAGCACCCTTAAACTTACATCGCCTCCTCTTAAGATAATATCGGTTTTCTCCCATTCTTTTTCAACTCCCCATATTTCTATACCATACATCCATCTTGATGCTGCTAATGCTGTTATAATCTTTCAAATCACTAAATTTAATGGAGGCTAATAAATGTAATACTTGAAGTGAATTGTTTGAGGATCTAAAATGAACCTGATTCTGAATATTACCACTATAAACTGTAACTATTATAGTATTATGTCTGATAACTTGTGAAGAAGGTATCAAATAACTGTTTTCATAATAACAATAAGGCGCATAAGTTGCCGTCGGTCGCTGAAATGCTAAGCGGCAAGTTCCCTTGCGGATACTGCCAACAATGTGCTAACCCAAACGCGGTCTTTAGGCGCTACGTACTGCCGATAATCGATCACAGTAAAACACTTCTGTAATATAAATATTAGTAAGGCAGTAAGATAGAAAGTACACCAATTTTAGAACTATACGCTTTTCTATCAACATAAGTCCCACTTACTTCATAACTACCTCATCAAAGTTCGTACATTATACCTGAGTTGCCAAATCATCGCATCGTTTTACTCTGTGACTTGCTAAAATCTAAGAACTGTTTGTCTTTCTAATTTTGAGAACTGACATAGTGGACTTGCCACAGACAGTTGTCTATATGTAGGTATAAGCAACATTTGTCACGTGACAGACATTCAATACGTCTGATCTCCGTCTTGTGCCCAAGTATTCGGTAGCATTGCAGGTGCTTGTTCACGTGAACCACAGGAATGTGTCACTGCTGGTGTTTCACGAGTCCTTACATCTACACAAATGTCGTCCACTACCATTTGATTGTCACTATGGCTTCTACCAACTATTCCTACACTTTTATATCTACCTTATGTTCATCAAAAACAAAAAGTCGGTTAAAGACCAAACTTGGTATTTAAATTCAGCATTTTCCAAGGAAGCCTCATGAAGTTTTTCAAAAAAAATCCTCACACGCCAAACTATCCTTTACACGGATTTTTTTTTCTCGAAAAATTAGACTTTCTCAAAAATGACTAAAATTTTGATTAAAATACCTTCCATATATTCTAATAGCATTCATGACTAGAGTTGTGCTCTACCAAAACTATGGTTCGGTAACCTTGGTACATAAATTATCTAGAGTAAACGCCGGGAATATGGGAATACACTATATTTTAAGCGATAGTGAAATATTTTAAGAGCTGGTTGCTATGCGATGCCTTTGATATTCCGTTATCTTTACAAGGCCAAGGAATGAAAAAACGAATAACATATTGCTATTTGAAAAAAGTGTAAGTATTGGCAAATTCAAAAAGTAAAAAAGAATATCTCGTAAATGGTTCATTCAAAAGGATAAAGGTATTTCGCATAAATAGTATGTTTTGAAGAGATCCACATTAGCTAAAAAACGAAAAGTAGTTTAAAAACCATAGTTGGTATTTAAGTTTAATATCTTTCAAGGATGTGACACGAACATTTTGAAGAAAATAGCCCCGCCCTAAACTACCCTTTACATGGAAAATTTTTCGAAAATTTTGATTTTCTTGAAAATGGCTCTAACGATTTTGATTAAAATGTCATATGTTTGAGATATTTTTATGAAAAATAAAATGTATATATTGAATTTTCTGACTATAGCCCCTGTAGTCGTATTTACTCTGGACGACTTTGGCATAACTGGTAAACCGTTAGAGATAGACCAAATTATACTATACAAAAAATGTAGATCTTACTAAAATACACAATTTATGTCTGAACAAATTTTCTTGTAGGGTGAACCATTTCGGAGATATTCCTTGTTATGTGTGTGAGTTTTGGAAAACTTAAAACTTTCGTGAAATGGAACATCGTTGTTCATTTTTTATATGTTAAGTGTGCAAAGAGAACGGAATCTCAAACATTTGACTATCGCACAAAGCCTACTGTATTCCCATATTCCCCTTGTACCTACAAGGAAATAAACAATAAGATAATTTGTACAAATGTTTATCTCAACTAACACGAAGAAGATATAGGAATAAGAGTTTGTAAGAATGGTTAGTACAAGAGTAGAGAAAGTCATGTGAGTGCAACACATGAGGTTGACCCAGCTGGGACGGGGGTGCCTAACGGAGCGTTCTCGGCCAAGAGGGAAATGATTTGCTAGTTCCTTTTTAAGGTAAGGACAGACACGTGCGGTGCAGCTGGTTTTTACACGTGTTGGTCAATTCTCTTTTTTAACAGGAAGTGAGGATTGTTTTGTTGGATGCGTGCATGCGTACCTACCTGTCGTACTAACAAGGATTAGACGAGGCAGTTGTATAGGCCATTGTTCGGCATTTCCACATACACATGGTTATTTCCTTACCTTTCTATATATCTGCATAGTCTCAGTCTTCATCATCTACTATTTCTACTTTCTCTATTACGTATAGAAAGTAGAGCAAGTATTGTATTCCACCCAGAACTTAGATGTCGAGATTTCACCGGAAATATGTGTTTTGAGGTCCCCTGAATAAAAAAATTCAGCATTTTTAGAAAAAAGGCCCGCCCACCCGCGAAAAGTTACAGCGGCATCCCTGTAGCGCAGTCGCTAGAGCAACTGCCTGCTGTGCAAGGGGTCACGGGTTCGATTCCCAGCAGGAATCTTCAGTTCCCCTTGCCTTTTCTGTTGGCATAGCCCTTGCATAATTTGGGATCATTGTCCTGTTGTAGAACAAACCCATGACCAATAAGTCTCACGCCAGATGGAGTTGCACTTTTTTATCAGTATCCTGTGGCATCCTTCCCTCTTTAATGTTGAATTGGTTCTCACTAGATCACCGACTTTATCACCTGTAAAAGATCCCTACACCATCACCTCGTGCTTCACCGTTGGGTCGAACAAGTGACCCTTCATACGTTCTCCACCAAGTCGACGGACAAAGATTCCACGAAGGGTTCCAAATATTCCAACCTAAGATTCGTCGTGATTAACACTGCTGCATACTCCATTATTATCCAATGGGCTGTGCCCATTGCAATATTTTTACCTTATTTTGTTTGCATAATGGAGGTCTTTTTGGCCCTTGTTCACGAAGACTGTATTGCTCTGTTGAGACAGACACTCACAAATTGCAAGTGTTCTGACGTTTACTCTGTACATATATGCAGTAATCTTCCCTGTACCTGGGGTCTTCCAGATCGAGAAACACTTGCATTGGCACCAGTTTGCTTGAACCTTTGCAGTAAACAAAACACTGTAGATTGGGCTGCACCAACTTTTGTTACTATTGTCCTACTGGCAGAATAGCCTTCCTGATGCAGAACTATAATTACAGCCGTTTTTTCAATTCCAATCTCCTGCTTCCGCCCCATTAACCCGATCAGGAATACAAACACACAAACAACTGTAAACTTATTGCTACACAGACAGCTACAGGAATGAGCCTATTCGAATGGAAACATCGCCAGCGGACTGTTTTCCATCATTCCTTTCCCTTCTCCCCAAGTTTGTCCACTGTTCTCTTCCGAGTCACCCTTGGTCTTCCTCTCTTGAGGATTCCAACTTAGGGACTGCCTCTCTACTGTCGTCTGATTTTTACGCAGTGAATTTTCCTTCGTTTAATCTGTATGTCCACAGGCATCTCTTTTGCACATTTCCACAGCTCTTCTTTGGAGATAATATCTGGCCAAAACACTCTGTGGGTAGTTTATAAACCAAAGTTGGTATTAAAGTTTAATGTCCTTCAAGGATGCGACACGAAGATTTTGAATAAAATTACATGGAACATTTTTCGAAAATTTTGATTTTCCTGAAAATGGCTCTAACGATTTTGATTAAAATGCCATATGTTTGAGATATTTTTATGTCCTGTTTACCCTGGATGACTTTTGAATAACTCTTAAACTGTAAGAGATAGACAAAATCTTACTATACAAAAAACACACAATTTATGTCCAAATAATTTTTTTTTTTTTTTTTTTTTTTTGTAGAGTGAACCATTCCGGAGATATTCCTTGTTATGTGTGTTAGTTTGGGAAAACTTAAAACTTCCGTGAAATGCAACATCGTTGCTTATTTTTTTATATGCTAAGTGTGTAAAGAGAACGCGATCTCAAAGCTTTAGAAGATTTGACTATCGCTCAAAGCCTACTGTATTCCCGTATTCCTGTGGCAGGTGCAAGAAAACGAGCAATAAGATAAGTTCTGCAAATCCTGTTTTCTTCTAATTGTTGTCATGTTTTGGTGTTGCTTTATTATTCTGTGTATTTGTATTTGTTAAAACCGTGGGACAATTAGGTATAAGTTTATTTGAATAAGTCCACTCATTCATAGGCTGGGGTGATCCACTTAGATGCTCGTTGGGAACGTTTCACAGTGTTGGCACTGGTGCATCTACATACATACATAGCGTAACGATTGTGACATGTGTCTAGTCTAGAGCTGGCTGGCTGGCAAGCCTTCAGAGTGCTACTCTCGCTGTGTTTACACAAGAGAACACGTTCCATTTGTTGTGCTCACCACATGGACACTAATTATTTCATACTTCATTCTGACCCCGACTTATTACCTCTGTTTAAAAGTAAACCTGGCCTAGATGAAGTCAGAGATGCAGTTTTGGTACTCTTTTCCTTTTTACTTTCTCTATTACGTATAGTAAGTAGGGGAACTATTGCATTTTGGTATTAAAGTTCAATATGTTCCAAGAATGTGACACGAAGAACTTAAAGAAAAGGAACTGGGCTTATTAGGATTGGGTTGGTCTCGACGAGACAGTGTTCTCAACACTGGTGAGAGACTGGGTATGTCTGGTCGATGAGAGTTAGACGCCTAAAGTCTTACGTTGCCCTGGGTTCCATAAATGCCATCTCTACTGCTTCAGGGGGCATTTTACCAACCTTCTCAGCTGGCGCGTACATAGCGTTCTGTCTTGGTTGATAGTCCAAGTAGTGGTGTATGTAGGCAATCCTAGGACTAAATTTGTAAGCGAAAATGACATTAAGACATGTCAGTTTTAAAAGTCCGACATGTTTAACTCAATCGTACGCTTCATTTTAACCACATTGAAAAGCACCACACTGGTGCTTTTTAGTGTAAAATGTATTTCTTACATTCCAGTTTTGCTCTGGTTTCTATGAAAATTTGCATACATAATCTCAAACATGTTATCTAAAGATTTAAATATGTTCATTGGCCCACAAAAATAATTTATGCTGAAAAGAAATGGAATTTTAACCTTAACAACTTCACAAAAACAAAATAATATCTCTACAAGTTCGTTCAAATAATTTATTTTCAGTTTGCTTAAGTACCAGAAAATACCATTAGTATACTTACGTGAAAAATCTGATGTTTTGAAAACTGTTTTTGCCACGTGTCTGTTTATCAGCTACTGCAAATAACGCGGGGAGGGGTGGCATTCTTTCGAGCTTTCCGAGCAGTATTCACAAGACCTGAACAGTGTCAACATTCTTGTCTTTTCGCTTTGCGCGATTGCCCAATGTATGTCCACGGATTTATTCTAATGGGCTGGAATCCAATTAAAATTATTTGTGGCTAAACGAATGATTTTAGCAGCAAATAACTAATCTTTTGAAGCTTACCTCTTTGTGGTAATAGCAGAAGAAACTAATAAAGAAGTGATTACATATTGACAGTCAGACATTCTAGCAATTTTCTTTTTGATTATGTAATCATGTACTAAAGAAGAAATGTTTCAGTTTAACGTTAAGAAGTCGTCGTTATAGTCCGCGCACTCATACCTCTAACACTTGTATACTTGTAAGTAATGTACACGGTTTTACGCTGAGCCAGCGCGCTGCTTATCTGTTTATCGTTCCGGCTGCCTGGCGTCTGAATATAGCAAAAAGGTGAAAGAATCAGGAAAAAAGAAGCAAACACTGAAGTAAATAGTCGGCCACCTAGCGAGGAAGATGTAGGGAGGAAATATGAATGGAGGTGGACCGATAAGAGGGCAGGCACATCCTGAGAGCAACACTATCACAAGCAGATAAGAGAGTTTACGGCGCCGAGACAACAAAAGCACGCCGTTTTATTTATCTTGCCATTGTTTGGTTAATTCTCCTCTCGCAGGCGGAGTGAACGGCTCCTTGTCCCTCTGCAATTGCTCGTGTCTTTCTCGAGAAACTTTATTTCTGGCGTTCCAGAGTAACGCTGTTTACAGCATGCGTCCCATGAATTTGATGGCGCTCTCGACAACAATGAGCCCTTTATTCTGCAACAATTATATCTGCTCCTTGCAACGGCATCATTCCCCTCAATTCGTTTACTTAATTGCGTTGTTTACTTCCACAACGACAGGAAACAGTCTTGTTCTAGGAATAAGTTATTTTCGTTCATTTGAGATATGTTCGTTCAGTACTTAGTTAAGACTGTAAGTGCTAGAAATTAATAGCAGCAACGCCCTTAGCTGTCTGTACATCATTAGTAGGGTTCAGGGTTGCCAACATTTAAAAGTAAAATTATCGTACCAGCCACTCAAAATTATAGATTTGGATTCAAAATTGTCGTACATCATAAAGCAAAAGCTACAACAATAAAAATATCAGTATAATACTTATGAAAATATAAGGGTAATGATGTTTATTATATACAATTACAAAATTGATGACCTCAACAAATATTACAACTTTAGCACTTATGTTTCTCGTACTATTCATCTGAAAGTTCATCTTCCTCAACCGTTGCAGCATTGTACAAATTTGTTGTTGAGATAAACCTTAACATCTTCTCGGTGACTTGCAGATTTTAAGATCTACCACGTTCTTTCATAAGTTGAGACAACAAAATGAGTTCATTTACCGTATCTAGTGCCAATCTGTTTCTAACTTTGGTTTTTATTAAGCCCAGTTTAGGGAAAAAAAAAAAAATAAATAAATTAAAAAAAAATAAAATAAAATAAATAAATAAAATAAAAAATAAAAATGAAAAAAAAAAAAACTTTTACAAGAAGTGCTTCTGTGGGGCAAGGTAACCACTGATAATGCAATGGTCGCTAGTTCTTTGAAATCAATATTTCCACCAAAATGACATATGTTTAACAACACTCCAGAAACTGTCAGGTTCAGGCAAGTTCTTTATTTCACACGGAATATCACGTATTCCGAGTTTTCTACATTGATCATCAATTTTCTGAACAGTGCCTTCTTCATTGAGATTATCAGACCTGGGCACACTGGCAGGCTTAGTAGGGTTTGAAAGATTGTCTTAGTGGGTGGAGACAGGCCATGAGAACAAAAGTGGTGTTATTTGTAATTAATTTCATTTCGCTGGAGTGACAAACATTCAAATTATCGTACACCCCCATAATTATTGTACGAGTTGGCAACCCTGGTAGGGTTACAAGTCGACAATACTTGATAGGTAAGTTAATCATTGCTAACACATATTTGGTAGTGTAAGCTAAATTTACAATTCATTTATCAATTCCTATGGCAACAAGGCTAAATACTTACGGTACCAGTAGGAAATGACGTCACACCCAACAGCATACTAACCTAAAATACGTTATTAATGAATCCTTAGCAAGATATGCCAATAAAACTGTCTCACTGGTGGAACTGCTTTCGGAAAACATTGTAAGCTTCAACATATCTTTGTTTGGACTTGACTGGTAAAAGTGACGAAGGCACGTGCTAGATCCAACTGCAGCTTCTTCAATAGCAATGTCGCTCGCTCATTTTACTGCTTCATAATCGGCTACATAAACATGTGCTACCTACTTCAAGTAAAGAGTGGGGAAGAAGGCTTTGCCCATATAATTTAGATATAGCTTTTCATTTATTCACATAGCGAATTCATGTTTTCTTAATGTTAAACAAAATATGTAAAAGTAATGTTTATTTATTACTGCTTTTACGGTTTGTTTCAAGTATTGCAAAAAGTAATGGACCAACCACGAACTGTAAGTTACTTATCACATCTCGGTCTTGCGAACCTCGTATTCCCAAAATGCATTCTTCTTAGTGCACAATTTGGTTTTTTAGGCAGTTGATGTGGTCTTTTAGCAGTTCCCGACAATGTTAAAGGTATAACATTCTTGAACTCGTAACACTCCGATAATGGCAACTTTGGTTACTTACGGAATGTGACCATGACCTCATTCAAGTAGGCCACGAATCTCAGTTATCACGTAACCAATAATTAAATTGCCACTTCCTCCGCCCAAGGAGCAACTACTTCAAACTGTAATAATTGTACCGCCATGGGCAAAAATAATGAGTCAAGTCTGGAACGCATACATAGATCCATGCATACACACATGCATGACAGATATACAGACAGCCAAGCATGCCTTTGTTGAAAACTGTAAGCTACTTGGTACTCTATCGTTAAAGTAACCTAGCGTTTTAGACATGACTCACTCTTTAAGATGAGTAAGTTTAGAAACAACTGGTAAACAATTAATCACATTTTTGTTATATTATTTTCATCGTTTTATTATTTCCACTGCCTCCCTTATGTAGAATGTTGTAGTTTTGTAAAAGTCATCATGTTGTCAACACTGACGCTAAGCAAGGCAACAAATGATGTTCGCTACCCGATGACCATCATGGCTATGAAAAAGGTAAACCAATACCATATATTTATATATAATTTGTAGCATGTATATAAATATTCTGCACTATCTGAACAATAGTATATGGTGCAAGGGTTAAAAGGATTTTATTTTCTTTGTAGGTTTTCTATACTCGGCTTGCGGCCTCGTTTCGGAGTCACAAAATGAAGTCTTCCTTTTAACCTTGTATTATGAATAACTATTTTTACTTTCTCTACTGCGTATAGTAAGTAGACGAAGTATTGTATTCCACCCAAAATTTCGATGTTGAGATTTCGTCAGAAATATGTTTTGAGGCCCCCTTAATAAAAAAAAAAAAAAAAAAACAAAACATTTTTAGAATAAACGTCCGCATGCGCGTGTGTCTATGTGTGCCTGTGAACATCAAAACGAATAGTCGGTTTAAAACCAAAATTGGTATTTAAGTTTAATATCTTTTAAGGATGCGACACGAATATTTTAAAGAAAACTCCTCCAGCCTAAACTACTCTTTACATGGAAAATATTTCGAAAATGTTATTTACCTAAAAAATGGCTGTAACGATTTTGATAAAAATGCCATATGTTTGAGATGTTTTTATGGCAAATGAAATATATATTTTGATTTTTCTGGCTATGGGCCATGTAGTCTAGTTTACTACTTTTGTACTGTTGGTAATAGTTCAGAATGTGTTCAGAACTGCTTGTTGGAACAGACCTACAGGTCTGAACATTACTTGAACTGTTATTAATCTCTAATTGTGAATAACTGCGTACGCGTAGTAGACTTCATCTATACGATTTGCGCATGTCCAGAATGTGCAGTTCCAAGAACCGATATCACTGGTTCCGAACTATGGAAGAGCAGGTGGAGATTCAGAACCAGGTATGAAGGATTTTCTGTCATGTTGGAACACTGCTTAGCTACTGCGCATGCTCAGAAAACAACTGATTCTGGATCGTGTTGGAACAAACCGCCTAAATAGTAGTGAAGTTGGTAAATGTGTAACATTCATGCAATATAGAGTGCATTTTCTCGCTTTAAGTACCTAGTTGCTACGTTACGAGAGAGTTAACCAACAAGGTGATATTTGAAGCCATTAAGAGCGGCTGTTTCAGTTCTACTAATGTGTGTTCTTAGAAAGGTAGGTAACTGCAGCCACCGTGCACTGAAAATAAATGTTCTTTTTAGCATGTGCTGATAAAAGCAAAACAAGAGCTTCAAGCTCTTAAACTGTTTACTAGGAAAAAAACAAGCTTAATTTATTACGTGGCTACTGGCTTTAGATCGAGTCATTAACGTTCCTGAGCAAGAAGCGGTGATAGATTCATTTAGTTGTGCCATATACGATGTTAATATGTTCAGATAACTTCCCGCATATTTGAAGCCATTCCTTTTATATAAATACAAGTTGCGGAAAAACAACCAGAAAAAACTGAGTAGAAAAACTGTATTTTGAGGTTAGCAGCACCTGGTTGGAGATGCAGTATAATACGCACCGGATTTTAATGTCCTAAGTAGCAGCAATGCAAGCATTTATGACCTAACACTTACATAAAGATGACCTTAAGTAATAAAATATGAGTTTATATAAATTTATTAAAAACAATGTAGTCGTAACTTCCTCGTTGTTAGCTCACGCGTGGCTAACGAGAAATACAGGCTGCATTTTGTATGCATTTAACGTACCGTGCTGCTGCCGCGACGCTTCCAACCCTGAAAGAAACCTAACAAGATGAAGGATGAAATCAAACGATTAATGTAACGAAACGGAGGGACGAAAATTCGAAGGACATGGAAATCCTTCCCAGCATTCTCCTGGTGACCCGGGGAAACCCCCGAAAACACCCATGGGTCAGGAAGATCGGTCACTGGGATCGAACCTCCGAACGTTGGCCACAGACGTTACCGCCTGAGCCAGCGATGTCCAACACGACGCCCGTAATGTATTTTTTGGCGCCCTTCATAAGTACGTTTTCGACGATTTCTAATAGTAACTGAAATTTCAAGACAAACCTATTTTCTTCCGAATATCTTCCCAGTACATACCCATGAAGTATGTTTTTGTACATTTAAAGCTGCATTCATTACTTCCCTAACCAGCACTTACCCTTTTTCCTCTCAGAAGAAGGGTATTTGCCCTAACAGTGGCTGTGATGGCGCCCGCGCCTCCTTAGGCACGAGTTAAGTGTGCCCAATCACATAAGAAAGTTGGACAGCACTCGCTGTAAGAGAAATGTTGGAATGATATTCTCCTTGGACTTACAAACACTTTACGCTCTAACCCTTGTAGACAGGTATGAGCTGGCAAGTCGACCTTTGAGACTACCTGGCATAACCAATAGATAAGCCATCCTGGCTTCCCCCCGCGGCTGGGAACATCTGACTCGGAAAACATTTGGAGCCGGCTGTACCTATTAAAGCAGCCGCTTTGCGAATGTTTCCAGCGAAATTAAATAACTTAAATTGAACTCTGAGGAAAAATTGGAAGGTGGGCAGTGCGCCATGCTACTTGTGAACCACGTGTGATACGTCATCAAAGACATGAGTTACCCCCATCACGGAAATGTAGAACACACAATACGAGTGTTTATAGGAAGGTTACGCAATTTGCCCTGACCATGTGTGTGTCTACTTCAGTCACCAGATCGTGAGTCATCCCTGTAACCTGGCAGTCAGCAAATACTAATAAATCATCCCAGCAGACCGACATCTCAGCACCTGTTAGGAATCCAGGAAACTGCAAACAACTGCTGCTCTTCAGAATACCTACTCCTGCATTCCATTCATCCACTGAGAACCACAGTGAGGTCAGATGCGCTATTGTTTCTACATTTGAGCACCCACAAGAACCGCCAGATACATTTTAAGTTTACACTGTTTTTGATGCTGGAAGCTTGAAACTGCATTTAATGTGATACAAATTAACTGACATATAAAATAATTTATTTTGAAATAACGAAAACTTGAATGTACACTTACAGAATAGCAATAATAAAAAGGAACATCTCCCCAAAAAATTTCATTTGGACATACATAATTGTGTATTTTAACAAGATCAACACTTTTTTATGGCAAGATTTGGTCTATCTGTTACGGTTTACCAGTTATGCAAAAGTCACACAGAGTAACTCAAAATATACATTTCATTTGCCATGAAAATATTTTATACTCGTACATAGGGCATTTTAATCAAAATTGTTAGGCATTTTCAAGAAAATCAAAATTTTTGAAAAATTTTCCATGTGAAGGGTAGTTTAAAGTGAAGGAATTTTCTTCAAATCTTCGTGTTGCGTCCTTAAAAGACATTAAACTTAAATACGAGACCAACTTTGGTTTTAACCGACTCTTCGTTTTTGAGTTATGCTTTCCATAGACACACACACACACACACACACACACACACACACACACACACACACACACACACACACACACACACAGACACACACACACACACACACACACACACACACACACAAAGAGACACACACACACACAAAGAGACACACACACACACACACACGCACGCACGCACACACAGACATTGGAATCTCGACATCGAATTTTTGGGTGGGATACAATACTTCCTCTACTTACTGTACGTAGTAGACAAACTAAAAATATGGTAGTGAAATATAAAACGAAAGTTTTGGACCTCTCTTTGTTAAATAAAGAAAGAAAAGCAGGATCTAAATTATTTTTTAAAACATCTGAAGAATCGGTATGATGTTAGATCTAAAGAATATCAACAGCAACTTATAATAAAATAAGTAAATATTTAAATAATTAAATAACGATGCATGATTTGTTGAGAAATTCAGGGAATTGACAATTTATTAGCAGCGGGAAAGAAACCGTTTAGTGATATTGAAAACCTCGCGTCCCAAAGAAAATCTTCGGCGGATTTTGTATCCTTTTCTGGGGTCTTTCGAGGCGTGAGCTTGACCGCTATCCTGGGCACTCATCAATTTATGTCTTAGATTTTAGCCCCTTCAAAGGCGTGTCCTGTACTAGCCGGCAAGTTATAGCTGCCATTCATTATATGACAAAGGAATTCACTCACTTGCCTCTTCCTCTTTTATCCAATACGATCTAGATCGTAAACATATACCTGCTTATATCGTTTCTATGCCATTTTGTACACTTTGATGTGGCTATTGGCATAACTGTTTACCAGAAGGAATGGCACACCCCTGCACCGTGGCCTAAACCAGCGTGACAGACGCGAAGTGCAGTGAGATTTTCTTTGGCACTCTTTGTACTGACTTTAGTACGCAGCAAAACATCGCAGAAGAAACAAGTTGACGAAGAAAACAAGAAGACGCGAAAAGCAGTTCATTACACATTACAATCGATTAACAATCAAAATATCACCCTATTTCAATTTGACAACTGTGTCTTTAACAGTTATTCTTTTAATAATTAATGTATTTTTCCAGAAGAAAGGTTATTTATTATGTTAACAATAAAGTGAGATTTATTTGACATTATAATTGGTTTTCTGTTACAACAAGAGAAGGTTGAAATACTTTAATTGTTGGGTTTCAATTTCCTCAGTTGGCAGTGCTGAATAAGTCTAACTGCACTAATCGAAATGAATATGTTTTAGGTTATTTGTTATAGAATTTAGCATTTTCTAGTCAAAACTGTGATGTAGTAATTAAGTTCACATTTTATTTATTAAATAGTCCAGATAAATATCGTTCGATGGTCTAACCTAAACATTTTCTTACATTTTTAAACATGTGAGGTATCCATGCGCAGTAAAAACAATTAGTAAACCATTCAATAATGGCAAACAGGTTTGGTGAATATTCTAATGAGAGTATTGATATTTTCATTGTAGATGCTGTAAGAACTAATTTACTTAGAGCAAACCTACTTTTAATGAATGACTTACTAACCCAAATTCGTTCATTATTATTCATGTGTTGATTCCTCATTTCCTTGTGTTAATTCTAAAATTGTTGTTGTTGTTATTTCACAGCCTACTGGATTAGTTGTAGTGCCAACTGTGAAAATAAATCTTAATTAAAATGTATGAAAGTTATTTAAGTTTTAAATTGTTTATTTTAAATCATATTAATACTAAATATTATTAAATAAATTAATTTTTAATTATTTTGCGGACTACTCTAAAGAAATACTACTTCGCGCTCGCAAAATTATCGTCGTATGGAACACTCTCGTGAAATAAATGGTCAAACCACGAGCAACGCTGGGTAGTAGTTAGAATAAAACTTACTTAATTCTGTCTTTAACGCTTGAAATTCTGAAAGAGACGTGAGAGCTATTAGCGTTCCCTAGGAACAGAGCGACCCGCTGTTAAAGGAGAGAATGTGACAACAGGTGCCCGTAGAAGCACGTGCCGAGAAGCGAAGTCACGACCGCCGGCCGGTCCCTGCAAGGCAAGTGGAGCAGCAACTTGCTTCGTACATCT
Organism: Tenodera sinensis; assembly: GCA_030765045.1. Taxonomy (NCBI): domain Eukaryota; kingdom Metazoa; phylum Arthropoda; class Insecta; order Mantodea; family Mantidae; genus Tenodera; species Tenodera sinensis. The sequence continues at coordinate 201,198,409 of CM060963.1, forward strand.
TAAAGACGGGCCTTGCTGCTTTCCTTACAATAGGGCGGCAGTGTTTTCTCACCTTGGCGCTGAGAGGCAGTCTTTTGTTCTTCCTTAACGACATAAACATGCTTTATTCATATTTCCTACAAAATCTAAAAATATCCAGGATCCCCGCGCAGCGCTGGCTGGTCGTCTTTTGTCTCCTCGTATACAGCAGCTGCTGCTGCGACCCAGTGATACAATTAATTAGCCGGCAGGCAGACAACACGGCGTTAATGTTTTGTTTCTGTTTATATCGGAGTCATCCCAGTCGATCGGCAGCTCGCTCGCTTCACAGCACTGACGTGTTGCCAACCTAGCGGAATTCCGCTCCGCTTGGCGACATTTGAACCTTCGGGAGAGATTGCGGCGAAAAATGAAACTAGCGACTTCTGTCAATTTTCCAGGAGTCCAGGAGTAAGTTGTTAAAGGTAAAGGGGCCACGGTACCTATCCCTTTAGTACGCATTTACCCGTGCGCTTTAACAGGTGTTGTCAATTTTATGAGGCGTGTTCTTTTTTAAGTATGGTAAATACGGATAATTTTTAAAGGAATAACACTGCATTATTTACCAAATTACTCATCTATTTATTATTATTATTTTTATTTTATTATTATTATTATTATTATTATTATTATTATTATTATTATTATTATTATTATTATTATTATTATTATTATTATTATTATTATTATTATTATTATTATTATTATTATTATTATTATTATTATTATTATTACTATTATTATTATCATCATCATCATCATCATCATTATTTATTAATTACTTTACACCTCACACCGAACAAATGTCGAAACGAGAAATCAGTTTTTATATGTCTTTGTCAAAGAATGATGCCGCCTACGATGAAACCCAAGTGTGCACGTTTTTTTCACATCGTCGTGGTGGTTGAAATGATTTCCACCAACGAATTCCTTCACATATAGAAACACATGAAAATCGCTTGGTGTCAAATCTGGACCGTAGAGAAGGTGGTTAAACTGTTCTCAACTTGGAAAATGTTTCGAAAATTTTATAACGAGTTTGATTAATACCATATCTTTAGAGATATTTTTATGACGAATGAAATATGTCTTACATTTTCTGAGAATGGCCCCAGAAGTCCTTTTCTTTCTGAATGGCTGCTAAAACGTAACAGATAGACAAAATCTCACTACACAAAAAATCGAAATTTCATTAAAACACGCGACATATCTCAAATACAATTTGTTTTTTCTTTGTTTCTTCCTATTTTGGGTGTGAATCATTTACGAGATCTTCCTCATTATTTGTTTGAATTTTCCAACACTTATCCTTTTGTCAAATAGGAAGTCATTATATATATATATATATATATATATATATATATATATATATATATATATATATATATATATATATATATATATATTTTTTTTTTTTTTTTTGGTAGAATGAACCATTTCGGAGATATTCCTTGTTATTTGTGTCAGTTTCAGAAAATTTCAAACTTTGGTGAAATGGAACATCGTTCTTTTTTTACATGTTAAGCGTGCAAAGAGAACGGAATCTGAAAGCTTTAAAACATTTGACTGTCGGTCAAAGCCTACTGTATTCTAATATTCCCCTTGCACCTACAAGGAAATAAACAATAAGATAATTTGTACAAATGTTTGTCTCAAATAACATGAAGAAGATATAGGAATAAGAGTTTGTAAAAATGGTTAGTCCAAGAGTAGAGAAAGTCATGTGAGTGCTACACATGAGATTTTTACTTTCTCTACTGGTAAGTAGGGGAAGTATTGTATTCCACCCAAAAATTCGATGTCGAGATTTCACCGGAAGTACATGTTTTGAGGCCTCCTGAATCCAAAAAAAGCATTTTTAGAAAAAGGTCAGTGTGTGTGTCTGTGTGTATGTCAGTCTGTCAGTCTGTCAGTCTGTGGGCAGCATAACTCAAAAACGAAAAGTCGTTTAGAAACCAAAGTTGGTATTTAAGTTTAATGTCTTTCAAGGATGCGAGACGAAGATTTTGAAGAAAATAGCCCCACCCTAAACTACCCTTTACATGGAAATTTTTTGGAAAATTTTGATTTTCTTGAAAATGGCTCTAACGATTTTGATTAAAATGTCACATGTTTGAGATATTTTTATGACAAATGAAATGTATATCTTGAATTTTCTGGCTATAGCTCATGTAGTCGTATTTACTCTGGACGAATTTTACATAACTGGTAAACCGTTAGAGATAGACAAAATCTTGCTGTACAAAAACTGTAGATCTCGCTAAAACACCCAATTTATGTCTCAATATTTTTTTTTTTTTTTTTGGTAGAGTGAACCATTTCGGAGATATTCCTTGTTGTTTGTGTTAGTTTCAGAAAATTTCAAACTTTGGTGAAATGGAACATTGTTGTTCTTTTTTTACATGTTAAGCGTGCAAAGAGAACGGAATCTCAAAGCTTTAAGACATTTGACTGTCGGTCAAAGCCTACTGTATTCTAATATTTCCCTTGTACCTACAAGGAAATAAGGGATAAGATAATTTGTACAAATGTTTGTCTCAAATAACAAGAAAGAAGAAAGAGGCATAAGAGTTTGTAAAAATGGTTAGTCCAAGAGTAGAGAAAGTCATGTGAGTGCAACACATGAGATTTTTTATGTAATAACTATGTTTGTATTTGTGTAGCGGAATATAGCTAGATGTGGTTGGCAACACTGCACTGTGTTGTTATAGGAGTACCTGTTTCTTTTTAGCTCGCAGTAACGCCTCTCAAGTATGTGCTGAATGTCGCTTGTTTTATCTCCCGAGACACACACTTTAGCGTCCAGCGCCGAGCGGTATGAACTTCCAAAACTTCCCCTCTGCCCTCTTGGCCCAGCGGTGCTTTGCTTCTTGGCGTGATAATGGAGCTATCTTTACAAAGCTTACCTTATCTACACCTTCTTTTGTTTTCCACATTCTCTGTGCTCTTTCTCTATACTTGCCTACGAGTAGGTATAGTATGTAGACAAAGTATTGCGTTCCACACCCCCAGAAATGTGATGTTGCTATCACATCGCTCGCTCTTATACAATCACACGTCTGACCTAACCTATAAATACTCCAGCGGTGCGGGAATCAGAGCGTCGACTGATATTTTCCTGGTCTACTTCATAAATAAAATATACATTTGAATACTAAATTCTACCAAAAAAAAAAAAAAAAAAAAATCCTTCGATTAGTCTCCGTCAGTAACCAAGGCGGGTGCGCAGTAGACAAATATCCAATGACGTCACAGTCACGTGTTTTCTAGCTAACTAGACGGCTATTCTAGTGCAGTTTTACTTATTCAGCACTGTCAACTGAGGAAAACGAAACCCAAGTTGTTCTAGTTATAACAGAAAACCCTTATTATTATATATTATTGTCTAAACTAAATTTAACTTCACTTTTGACATTAACAGATAACTTTTCTTCTGAAAAAATATACAATTAGGAGAACAATTGAGGGATATAGATGCAAACACCCGTTTTATAAAAATTGAAATAATAGTATTACTAGATATTTCTTCCATTAATATAAATAACGATAAAGTGCAAAAAGTGACAGTTTGACAGTGTAATTTACACATAATTTGTGTTCAGATGCAAATGCCCATCTTTGCGAGAATATTTTTGTTGGTTTAGAAGTGGAAAAGTCTGGATTTGCATCTATATCCCTCAATTGTTAAAAACACAGTTGTCAAATTGAAATGAAGTGATATTTTTACTTTCTGTACTGCGTATAATAAGTAAAGGAAATACCTACTGTATTCCACCCAAAAATTCGACGTCGAGATTTCACCGACGTTTTGAAAAAAAAGCACGTTTAGAAAAAGATCCGTGTGTGTCTGTCAGGCTGTGGACAGCATAAATCATAAATGAAAAGTTGGTTAAAAATCAAAATTGGTATTTAAGTTTAATGTCTTTCAAGGATGCAACACGAAGATTTTGAAGAAAATAACCCCACCCTAAACTACCCTTTACATGCAAAATGTTTCGAAAATTTTAATTTTCTTCAAAATGACTAACGATTTTTATTAAAATGCCATATGTTTGACATATTTTTATGACAAATTAAATGCATACATTGAATTTTCTGGCTATAGCCCATGTAGTCCTATTTACTCTGACTTTTGCATAACTGGTAAACCGTAAGAAATAGACCAAATCTTACTGTACAAAAATGTAGACTTCGTTAAAACACACAATTTATGTCCAAATGAATTTTTTTGTAGAGTGAACTATTTCGGAGATATTCCTTGTTATTTGCGTGAGTTTTGGAAAACTTATACTTCTGTCAAATGCAACATCGTTATTCGTTGTTTTATATGTTAACCGTGCAAAGAGAATGGAATTTGAAAGCTTTAAAAGGTTTGACTATCGCTCAAAGTCTACTGTATTGCCATATTCCGTTGCACCTACAAGAAAATAAACAATAAGCTAATTTGTACAAATGTTTATCTCAACTAACACGAAGAAGATATAGGAATAAGAGTTCGTAAGAATGATTAGTATAGAGTATGTGAATGTATTTTGTGTTACCTGCATGTTCACATTTTGAGTAAGGGGGAAAGTGTCCAATTTAGGCAGTTGGCACTGCTTCCTGGTGTTGTGCACCCCTAGGTGCATCATTTGTAGCAGCAGCAGCAGCCGCAGGAATGCTGCGCCACAGATAGACTGACACAGTGATGATGGAGTCAAGGTGGGGTGTGAAAGCAAATGATTTAGCACTACCACATGCTTGCCCTGGCATCCTGTAATTACAACAGAACCGTTAAATATCTCCTGTCTGTCTGTCTGTCTGTCCGCACTGCTTTTAACTGCAAATAACTAACCTTCAAAATTACGAGAATATTTCAGTTTATCTCGTATATCATCCTTCACACATTATGGACCGGCATAAGCTTTCTTTTTTATTTCGCTATTTGACATCGTTTTAACTATATGGTCATATCGGGAGGGACCTGTTAGGAGAGGTCAGTGTTTGTCGGACAGTTAGACTTGTAGATCTGACACAGAGGCCACAGTGTTAGGCAACTGCAGCTCTGTTCCTGCAACCTGTAGCTTCGATATGTGACCGTAAGGGACTTAGTGCAAGGTAACTGTACGTCTACTTCTATACGTGACGTCTTCTACACGTGACCATGAGGCCTTTGTGCCAGACAACTGTACCTCTGGTTCCATACGTGACGAGCAGATGGCAGCACAGAGGACTTCGTGCCAGGCAATCACACCTCTGGTTCTACACGTGCTGTGTAGATGGCACCAGGGTGCCGTCCAGCCAACCTGCTTTCGTTACACAGGTGTTAGGGATGTAAGGGCATATATTTTGATAATTGCTACCTGAATATCTACGCACTTCGGTGTCTTAGTTATTCTTTCTCTTGGTCTAAAAGTTTTCCCACAAACCAACCACATAGTTTTCTAATTGTATTCTTTTTTGTATGGTCCTAACGGCGCGCCTGTCGTATAGACTATCCGTTTTTCTTCACACGCAATAAAACCAATGGTCCCGTGTCGTAGATTTACGGTACGTAAGAACCTGAAGCATGACAAGGAGGAAAATTAAGCGGTTTTTCACGTCCAAAATAGAATGAGACGATGAAAACCATACGAGTTAACGAACATCCATAGTATTCTGGAAATAACCTCCGAAGTCTTCTTCAATCACAATGACTTTTGCATAATTGAGATCTACATTTTTTGTATAGTTAGATTGCAGTAAACCGTATGGAGTTGTGCAAAAATGTCTACTTGTTAATAATTGTGCAATAATTCATATTGTTGAAAACGTGACATGTTGGTACAAACAGTAGCCAGGAAGAAATGAACATTTATTATCTACTGCGACTATTAGCTAAGAGTAATGCATTTATAAAAATAATGAATAATAATCAAGTGTTCGGAAGCCTTGGAGAATCTCTGTGGGCGAGCATACATATTTATCCTCTTAATTTATTCGAACTTTCTTGGGTGCGGACCAACACAAGAAATTAAGTAATATTTTCAAGTCAAATAGCTGCCACGAAGACGAGAGTTATATGAGTTTTATAACTTACATCTTAATAAAACATTCATTGCACGAATGGTAGCGAAGAGTCTTTGAGGGGATGCAATGAGTCTCGCAAAACATCTGCTTCATGTTAGTTGAGACAAACATTTGCAGAAATCATCTTATTGGTCATTTTTTGTAGTACAAGAAGAATATGGGAATATAGTAGGCTTTAAGCGATAGTTAAATCTTTTAAAACTGGTCGCTATATGAAGGCTTTGAAATTGTAGGCCATGAGATAAAAAGTGAATAACGATCTTCCATTCGAGAAAAGTATAACTATTGCAAAACTGACACTTATTATGATTATGGTTATTATGGTTGTTATTATATTATTATTATTATTATTATTATTATTATTATTATTATTATTATTATTATTATTATTATTATTATTATTATTATTATTATTATTATTATTATTAGTATTATTATTATTATATTTATTATTATTATTATTATTATTATTATTATTATTATTATTATTATTATTATTATTATTATTATTATTATTATTATTATTATTATTATTATTATTATTGAATTACCTTAGAAATAGGCTATAAATTCAAAATCTTGTTTGACTTTGTAGGTTATAGATGCCTATAAACATGTCTTTTATTTTGAATTTTGATGTTTTTGAAAATAATTTTTTTCAGCACATTCACTTTCTAAAAATGTTCGAAAATACTTCCAAGTATTTGGTCGCTTGGGGTGGAGTTATTTTGTTGAAAATCTTCGTATCAGGTGCTTGGATGCTCAACTTAATCAGGTGATTCTTCATTTTTGAGCTCGGGTGCGCGAGCTTTCTAAAATAATTTTTGGATTCAGGAGACCTCAAAACGATACCTGTAGTGAGATGTAAAATATAATTTTTGGGTGAAATGCAATATTTTCTATACCTATTATAGTATACATGGTAGAGAAAGTAATAAAATTTTGATTTATAAAAAAGTATTGTTAGAAATAACACTGTCCTAAGGCACAGTTTTTTAGTGCTAAGACAAACGAGCTGTTTGAATGCACTCCGTAGATTTAAACTCACGTAATGTTGCTACTGTTTCTTTCTCTAATTGCAGATTCAGTTTGCGTTTTCAGAGAGCGAATTGTTTGTACTTAAACAGAAAGTTGAAGGCGTTCCTGAACTGCTGAAAATGAGGTCCTTGCCCATACTCGGAACCTTTTACGTCGGTACGTAGAGAAATATTCAGCCACGAAAGGTAGGTACATACAGACAGACAGACATACAGACTACTGACAGACAGACGAGGGCCTTTATCTCCGATCTGATTTCTTTTCACTGCGTGCCTTTATAAAGAAAAGTGACAGACATTGATACACCTTTGCTTTGTGTAGCCGAAATGGGCATTGATACGTGGTAGAAGCGGTGGAGTTTTTTGTGGGCAGTACACTCCCTGGTCGGTTATCATAATACCGCGATCAGACCGCCTTTAATAAGGCATATTGTAACAAATGAAAACACCGGTTATACTCAGCGCACACTCGGAACTGATCCGTCCAATCGAATCGAATCACCACTGAACTGCAGAGTCACTCGGCACTGTCCACTCAACTGTTTACTGTCTGCAGCGGGACTACTCGTCTCCCTAAATATACAGCTACAACAGAACAAAGCCAATGATCTCACATGAACTATGCCAGGGGTCGCTCATTGAAATCTAAAGCAAAACGGATAGTCTATCTCTCAGGCGTTGTTATTTTCGCGGCGGATTTACGACCATGCAAAAAACATCATCTAGTAAACGTTGTAATTGGTTTCTGGAAAAACTGTTAGACGAATAGTAAAAGAAAAATGTAACTAACAGTGCATACACATTTATCTCCACTACTTAATAAACAAAACATGCATTCAAATATTATATCGCAAAAACTTGACAGATAATGTTAAATTCTGTAGATCATAACCTAAAATATATTAATTTCGATTAGTATAACTTGAGTTCCTCGGCACTGCCAACTGAGGAAACAAAACGCAAGAATTATATGTATTTCGATCTTCTGTTGTTATAACAGAAAATTAGTTTATAATCTCAAATAAACCTAAGTACATTTTTATCATTAACGAATAATCTTTCTTGTGGAAAAGTACATTCATTATTACAAGCACAATTGTTAAAAATACAATTGTCAGCATGAAATGGGGTCTCATTTTCACTGTTAATCACAGGATTGTATCAAATTACTTTTCAGCGATTTATGAGACACAGTTGGCGACACTGACTAACAAACGAATGGCCTAGTGATAATTTGTATGAAATGGCCAGAGTATTTTCATTTATACCCCTAACAGTCTGTACAGTGTAAAGGTCTTAGCACTAAATAAAATAAATAGATAAATCTCGTGTCACTTCTGTACAAGAAGAACAGATGGAGATTCTACGAGTATGCAGTATGGCTTGGGTTGGGTTAAAAGCATCTGGCCTATTGTAACAGGGCGAACGGGTTGTGCTTTGAGTTTTGGCACCGATTTACCTCACACTCTATATCACGAAGTAATGAAGATTGATTTTAAAGATTTGATAGTGATTAATTACAACGATGACCTTCGTATAACGCTCTCAAGATCGACTGTTGATCTTACCTCAACGATAAGCTAGGCCACCATGAATATACAGGCAGAGATGCATAGCCACGTCTGTTCATTATTGTTCATTTTCATGGACTTCTCTACTACCTGCAGTAGGTAGAGGAAGTATTGTATTCCACCCAAAAATTGAATATTGAGATTTTACCCAAAATAGATGTTTTGGGAGCCCCTGAATCTAGGGGGAAAAGAACCTTTTACACAAAGGTCTCTCTCTGTGTGTTTGTGTGACAAGAAAATTTTTAAGAAAATCCTGTCTGTCAGGCCACCCTTTACATAGGACATTTTTCGAAATTTTTGCCCAAAAATGGCTCCAAAGATGTTGATTAAAATACCATATCCTTAATAAATTTTCATGGAAAATGAAATGCACTTATAGTAAAGTTTTGTAAAAATAGCTTATCTGCCCACTAATAAACGAGAAAGCGTAGTGAAGGACATATGAATGTAATGTATCAGCTGTTTATTTATTGTTGCACTGAGAGATGATGGAGAATGGATGCGAACCTATGACCTCGCTGTGGCATGATGAAGAGAGCTCCTTCTAGCAGTAGGAACATATATCTTACTGGTCTACCTTAAGTCCAACTGGATTCTACAACTAGTCTTTAATATCAGAGTGCGACAATTATTTAAACTGTCTCCTGCAGTAGCCTGAGTCATCACTCTACATACTTCAGTTTTGTTAGATACAAATCTCCTGTTTCTAATTTCAATATATCATGGGGAAACCGACACAACATTTGCAAATTTTATGTGGTTAAACCTAGATATATTACATTGAGTGAACCTTATTTAATTTTTTATTTTGTGTAGCACGAATTTAGAGTAACTAGAGAAGCTATGTATTCCATTAAAAATCCCATATTTAGATTTCACCAGAAATACAGGTTTGGAAATCCCTGGGATGCAAAAAGCTATTTTTAGAAAAACTCTGGTATGTGTGTGCGACTGAGAAAGAGCAAGAACAGAATAAAGAGAATTTTGTTAAAGAGCAAAATTAATATTAAGATTCAGAATTTTTATAAACATGCGACACGAAGATTATCATGCACACTAAACTACCCCTTACATGGAAAATGATCCATCATTTTTTATTTCCTCCAAAATGGCTCAAGAGATTTTGATTAAAATGCCATATTTTCATGAAAAATGAAATGTAACTATTGAATTTTCTGGGATGAATTTGGATAGCTGGAACTTGACCAAATCTATAATGGTTGTTCCCGTAGGAGCTATTGCTAGGTAACATTGGCGAAACCGTTCTTGAAAGTCAGCGGAGAGCAGTCCAGCATTTAGTCTCCAAGTTAACGACGTTTACTGGATGTTGTGTGGTCAGCTTCTTTCGGATTATCTGCAATAAAGAGAGAAAAATTAGTATTTTCCCAAAAATGTTTAGAAACTTCTCGGCCAGCGGGGAATGTCATCATTTTGTAAAAAACTGAGATGAATATGCATTATGATAGATCAAATGGAGTAGAATAGCATAACCTATAATGCACTGCAAAAAGGATGAACTTCTCTCACACGCAGAGGTTAAATATTTGACTCCAACACAAAAAGAGGGAATGTCCAGGAAAAACAGTGCAAGAAAGGGCAATGTCGTGTTGTGTGTTTGCTACACTGCATTACTAAGAGCATTCCTTTGTTTTACTGCCAACATACGAAATTAATGTTGGCATCACTGCATTATAATTGATTATTAGTGATGGGCAGAGTCAAATCTTTTCAGGAATCAAATACACTGTATTCTAATACTTTTAAGGATCTGAATCACTTTCATTTGTATGTAAGTTCTTGCATATAACTATGTCTTTATTCGAGTATTGTTCTTCTGTTGTCACCATGGAGAGCTCATAAGAAACGATAACATTATCTCTTTCAGATTTATTGTCAATTTATGGAAAAGTTGAATAATTCCCAACACCTCAAACACTTCTGTAGTTAAGTTCCCCCTTCTTGCAATTTATTTTTGTAATCAGTTATCCAGAGATTATTTTGATAACGATAGTGTATGAAAACTTTCATATATCAACAATGTTTCAAATCATTGGAAGTTTGTTTAAAACCAATGTCATAAGACGGGCCGGTTTTATCTGCCCAACCAAGGACAAATCACTTCGATGCTCTCTTGTTCGGTTTTGAAATTCCGTGGCGAAGTATTTATGATGCTTATTTGAGTCGTTTGTAAACACATGCCTTCTTCCCGTGCTTCCTCAGTGTGGATATTTCACGGGGAAATGTGGGAATTGTTGGTCACGTTTCGGTAAGAATGAAAATATGTCGGTAGTAAACGCATTCTTTGGCCCATTCACAGCAAAGCTGCAGCACCTGTTGAAGCCGAACAAAGGCCCCCCCCCCCCCCTCGTCCCAGCAGGATCCATCGTGTTCATGGATTTCTAACACCGTTTAGCAGCGCTCTTCCAGAACCACCACGAAGATATCACAGGAAAATACCTAGACGATTTGTGTCTATGGCAAAACTAGATAGCTAGCTCTCTTTTCAGTTTTTTTTTTTTTTTTTTTTTTTTTTTTTTCCAGTGGGATAAATAACTGGAATATGCTCTTTAATATCAGATATTGCTTTGTCAAAATAGCTGACTCATTGGTAACGCAATGCAGACCATTGTTGCGTCGTTTATTTTTGCTCAGCTTATGTTTGAAGTTTGGAAAATGTGAACGTTTTTCAAGTTCATTGAGGATTTAGAGAGAGCATTTTCATACAATGATTTTGTACCACTTCAAATATGTCAAATGAAACGCAGCCACTTGAGTGCTTGACGGAGGGCTTTTGGGGACATTATTCGTCACGTGTCAGTGTGTTCTGCTGGTTTGCAGAACTTAGGAGGGGGCGGCAATCTCTTGAAGATTTTGCTGGAAGAGAAAGAAACACGAATGACGATTTCCTATTTCAGGAAGGTATTGAACAATAATTGAATTATTCAAAGCAGTAACAGCTCAGAAATTAACTCCATAAAAAAAAAAAAAAAATAAAATAAAAAAAAAAAAAATAAAAAAAAATAAAAAATAAATAAATAAAAAAAAAAATAAAATAAAAGACATGAATAAATAAATTGTGTATTTCTGCTTACTTTCTGTATAGTAGGCAGAGAAGGTATTGCATTCTACTAAAAAATCTGATAGCTACAAATGTACGTTTTGAGAACCTTTACAAAAGAGCATTTGTAGAAAAGGATCCACTTACGCGCACGCGCGTGTGTGTATTTTAATATTTAACTTCAGAAACTTCTAAGGATTGACACAAAGTTTTACAGAAGAAAAGAAAAGAAAAAGGAAACAAATCCCTCGCTCCAAATTAACCTTTACACTGAACAAATTTCGAAAATTCGATTTTCTCAAAAACGGCTTTAACAATTTTACTTAAAATATCACATGTTTAAAATATTTTGATGGTAAACAAAACTTCTATGTTGTATTTTCTGAAGTTCTCGTCATTCTGGATGACTTGCGTAACTGGTAAACCATAAGAGGTAGACAAAATGTTACTGTACAAAAACATGTAAATCTCGTTAAAGCACAATTTGTTTATGGTTAACCGTTTCCGAGACATTACTTGTTATACTTTTATGAAATGGGAAGTCGTTACTCTCTTCTTTTTCTTGGTCATGCAAACAGAAGAGAACTTCAAAGCTATCACTTAACGCCATGCTACAAAAATATTTTACTCTTACTTAAAGTCTACTGTATTTCCCTAATCCCGTTGTATCTAAAGGCAAATAATGTAATAAAACAATTTGTAAAAAAAGTGTGTCTTAATTAACATGAAGGTGATAGAAGAAGAAGAAGAACAACAACAAGAAGAGGAAGAAGAAGAAGAAGAAGAAGAAGAAGAAGAAGAAGAAGAAAAAGAAAAAGAAGAAGAAGCGTCTGTAAGAAGTAATTTGTACAAGAGCGATGGACAAAGAGATCAGAATTTTTTAAACTTACACGTATATGCCGCATTTAGTACCGAAGGTCATATCAGTGGCTTTTAAACTTTTGGTTAACAGTAGTGATTTTGAACTTTGGGCTTATATTTCCTTGTATTAATTTATTACATAAAATTCTCTCTCTCTCTCTCTCTCTCTCACACACACACACACACACACACACACACACACACACACACACACACACACACACACACATTCACACTTCCAGACCCTAAAGAGAATGGGGAATAATCCTAGTTAAAGAGAAACTTCTATCCTTCCGGCCGAGAGTCGAACCCGGGACCCCTTGCACAGCAGGCAAGTGTTGTACCGACTGAGCTGTCTCCGAACAGTCGGTAGAAGTTCCTGGACAGCCTGTAGGTATTTGCTATATGAAGTTAAGAATGAAATACGCTCAAGGTTTAAATAAATGAATGTGAATTGTTTCCAAGAAATACGAACTCCTAGGCAGTCTAAGGGCCGCATCTATCTTACTTAAGGGAAGCTGAATATTCCCTCGATAATAATCAATATTTCTATAATACAGATCTTGGAGACAAATATCTTCAATCTCCAGGAGCTTACGGCAACAACAGGTTCCCAAAATTGACGTATAAATCTGGCTTAGGGGCGCTACGCTCGGCTCCAACCGTGCGTAAAATTAGCGGACGGGGTGTCAAACTAAATGTCTCGTAAAGGGAAAACCCTATCCATTTCAGTATCTTTATTCGTCACTGCTTCTTGCTAGCCTACTGTACGTATCTTCTCCCAAAGGAAAATATATTTTATTCCTTAACGCTTTCTTTTTTCGATCCAGGGCAATTTCTGCATCATTCTTTTCGTGTCTGCTGCCGGTTTAAATTCAAAGACAATATGTTCACAATCATGCAACTTTTAGGTGTTTTACCCCTGCTGAATTTGTGATACTGAAATAAAAAATCTGATGTGTTACAATCACATGACTTTCTCTACTCTTGTACTAACCATTCTTACAAACTCTTATTCCTATATCTTCTTCGTGTTAGTTGAGATAAACATTTGTACAAATTATCTTATTGCTTATTTCCTTGTAGGTACAAGGGGAATATGGGAACACAGTAGGCTTTGAGCGATAGTCAAATCTTTTAAAGATTTGAGATTTTGTTCTCTTTGCACATAAAAAAATGTACAACGATGTTCCATTTCACGAAAGTTTGTTTTCCAAAACTGACATAAATAACAAGGAATATCTCCGAAATGGTTCACTCTACAAAAAATTTATTTGGACATAAATTATGTGTTTCAGCAAGATCTTCATTTTTTGTATAGTAAGATTTTGTCTATCTTTCACGGTTTAAGAGTTATTCAGACATTATCGAGAGTAAATACGACTACATGGGCTATAGCAAAAAAATTCAAGATATACATTTTATTTGCCATAAAAATATCTTAAGCATATGGCAGTTTAATCAAAACCATTAGAGCCATTTTTGAGAAAATCAAAATTTTCGAAAACTTTTCCATGTAAGGGTGTAGAAATTTTCTTCAAAATCTTCGTGTAGCATCCTTAAAAGATATTAAACTTATTTAACAACTTTGGTTTTTAACCAAATTTTAGTTTTTGAATTATTCTGTTTACATGCATCCACACACACAAACATACAGGGAACATTTTTTTCCAAAAAATGCTTTTTGCTTGGATTGAGGGGTCCTCAAAACATATATTTCATATGGAACTTCGACATCAAATTTTTGGGTGGAATACAATACTTCCTCTACTTTAATATAGGTAGTAGAGAAAGTAAAACTTCTACACTACTTACAACGTTTTATGCAATTTTAAAATACGTACAAATAATTAATAGATCTAAATGAAACATGATGTATCAAAGATGTATGACGTAATATAGTTCCTAATCAGATGTTTCATTTGTTTCAACACTTATAGTGAAAAATGAAAGGTTATGGTAAAACTATTGAAAATATGGATTGCATTGTGCTTGACATTCTGAACGAAACCAAGAGTACTGAGATTTTATTAATCTCAGAAAAATCAAAAGATGTTTTCGAAAGAGAATATGAAAAGTTTTGTACATAGAGAAACGAAAAATGGGTTAGTTTGCTTGAGTGACGATTTCAATTTTTTTACATTGGAGAAAATTGTTATGACGGTGATGACGTCATTGCTGCCTTGTTGCCATGGTAATTACGTCATTCATTTTGTGATACTGGTGTCAGAAAGAGGGCAATTTCGTATGCTTTATGCCGTCAGAATGAGCCGTTTTAATGCATAAATGTAACTACATATTTCTGATAAGCCAAACTGAGCACACAGTGTGTTGGTAGGAGTCGAGTCGCAGAGAGAGGCACCATTACTTACAGACCAAGGCTTGTGGTCCCAAGTGCTCTGCTAGATATGTTTCCCATTAACATTTCTCCTTTTGCGAGATGCTTTTCTTCTAGATTAAGGCTTTCTCTCTTTTTTATTTTTAGAGGTTTTCTTTTGTTTTAGCAACTTTTGATTCTTTAGCACTTTCACTAATTATTGTGCAGGCTGAATTAAAGAACGTGAGCCCATTCTTTGGCTTGATGAACTGTCGAGCGCAATGAGAAACGTACCTCGGTATATGCACCTTATGACTCTCCAAACATTACATTCACATAACTTTCTCTGCCTCATCTTTGTGACAAATGAAAATGAGACAAATCCCACTCCTGACACCAATGTGACTTTATCTGTCACTTTATTCCCCTTAAAATTCACTCACAAAGCACAGTACTTTTTGTTATGATTAACACACACTACAGTTGTTCGTGACCTTGCAACTCATAGCGGTTGTCCTCTCCTAACCTTGACAGGCACTTCGCTGTCTTCGAGTTCTACTCTCTCTCTCTGTCTCACAAACTGCTTCTGACAATACACTCATACTCACTCAAACAGGCCTAAATAAAAACTAAACTACTTCACACTATACACAACTCCGAGGTGACGATAAAATGTCTACAACTTTTTCTGACGATATTCAATATTTCTCAGCACTGACCGCACACACAACGGACCCTAGTGTCGATATGAAGAAGTTCCAGCCCACGTTAGGGTCCCTCACGCTGCCTCTTGCTCCTCGCCTGGGTTCTACAGGCCCGTAGGATGCCCTCACCTCTTCCCTCCCTACCAGGGGTCTGACATACCACTGCCCCGCGTATGCAGATTGTGGAATTCCCTCCGCTTGTAGTCCAGTCGGCCCGAACGCGAGCCGAACGCTATCTCGCACGGTTTACTGCGGATGGACTTCCGTCCACGTGCGCTAGAATCCCCGCCTTGCTTCACTGACGAAAATACAGATTATAGTTTCACAGTTCACGTGTTTTATACAAAGAGCAGTTGCCATTTATAACCTCTTTACTTATTCCTGTTTGAATAAATTGATTTACGGGTGGCTGAGGTAGGTATATGAAACATTCATTGTGTTGGGCTAATAAAGAAAACGAATCTGACGTGTTACATTCAGATGACTGTCTCTACTCACTCTTTCACAAGCTATTCTTACAAATGCTTATTCTTTTATATACGTATTAGGGATCGAAGCTTTATACAGCTATCACGAAATGAGGCAGTCGCAAGTTGCCTGCCGCATGGGCAGAGATATCTGGAGAGAGAGAGAGAGAGAGAGAGAGAGAGGAGAGAGAGAGAGCAATTTGATTAGCCTCGGAGCAGGCTAACATGTGTATTCCATGTTAAGGAACAAGAAGACTTTTACAGGCAGTTTGAGCAGTGTTTGATAATGCATATTCGCAGGTCATAGTCACAGCCAAGCCCTACAAGTTTGTTGACCATCTCTGTAAGGCGGGTTGTGCCAGTGGAACATAAAGACATAGGGGCCCAGCAAAGCCGAGGGGAGGGGAGAACAATTAATGTTGCTGCTGTTATGAGACTTGAGTGGCTTTAGTGCACTGTCTGTCACGCCAGATCATCTCGGAGCATCTTCCATAGGCAATTTGCTCCTTCACTGAGCATCGGACCAACAGACAACACGCTCCTTCCTTAACAGGATATCCTTCATAATTAGAAGGGTTCCAACCCCCCCCCCCCCTGCGCCCGCACCGAGGATTCAGAAAGCAGCTTTTTGGAAGATTGTCTTGGCTGTTAGGCCGAGCGGGATGACTGTGGCCCGCATTCGGGAGCTGCCGGGTTCGATACCCGTGACCGACCTTCATGGGCTTTTCGGAGATTTCACTGGGTCACCAGGCGTATACTGGGAAGGTTGCTCCATTTCGTTACATTAATCATTTAATTTAAGTTTCTTTCAGGTTTAGAAGCGTCGGCAAGCACGGCGGAGGAAACAAATGCGCTCTGGAAATCTCGTCCCCCGGATTGGAAGGTGAGCCACTGGTTTCCGGGCCTTCCATAGGATGGGACAGGCACGAGAGGGTAGGGGAGCTAAGCCAGCCTCCGCCGGGGTGCTTCTAACTGAGACCCTGGCCTATGCTCTGTCGGGGCAACATTCCAGCCGCCCTTTGGATCCATTCGCCTCATCCACTCCTCCCTAGGGTGCCCCGTAAGGGTCATAGGCACAAAAGATCACCTTTTGGTCGAGGGGCTAAGTCCCCTGTCACAAGTTGTCACTACGTCATTTCCGAAAGTGGAGGAAGCATTGCATTCTACCCAAGAATTCGTTAACAAGATTTCACCACCCTTGGATCACATGCTTTTGGAATGGACTGCTGCTAAGGTCTAAGGTCGATTTTCCCATGAAGAACAGACTAGATTTGCATGGCAACCAAATGGTCGACAAGCACGCTAATTACGACCTTATTGCTTTCACAGTATGGAGTGTTGCCTATCTTCAAAAATAATATGGAGAAGGTGAACCACATGGTATAATAAGTAAAGGAGGTATTTCATTTCACCGAAAAATTCAATGATGAAGTTTAACCGCAGATACATATTTTGAGGTGCTCTAACACACATTGTGCTGTATCTATTATTATTATTATTATTATTATTATTATTATTATTATTATTATTATTATTATTATTATTATTATTATTATTATTATTATTATTATTATTATTATTACGCAAAGTTTTTTTTAAATGTACTTCAAATAGATTATTTATTAGTCTATATTAAAATTTATTAGTCAACATAACTAGTGTTGTCTGTTCTCACTCTCACACGCACATACCCTGAGAAACATCTGAGGTGTTACGCTCACATGACTTTCTCTACTCTTCTACTAACCATTCTTACAAACTCCTATTGCTCTAGCTTCATGTTAGTCGAAGTAAACATTTTGCAGAAATTATGTTACTGCGGATTTTCTGGTAGGCACAAGGGGAATATGAGTATACAACAGGCTTTGAGTGATAATAAAATCTTTTAGAGCTTTGAAAATCCATTCTATATGCACCGCTAAGAGATAAAAGGTGAATAACGGCCTTTCATTTGACGAAAGTTCAAGTATTGAAAAACTCATACCTACAAATAACAAGGAGTACCTATCTCCGAAATGGTTTACTCCACAAAATATGCATTTGGACATAATTTGTGTTTTAACAAGAAGATTGTATAGTAAGATTTTTTAATCCAAATTATTAGTCATTTTCTTTGTATAGGGTGGTTTAGGGTGGAGGGATTTCCTTTAAAGCCTTTTTGTCGCATTCTTAAAATATGTTTAACTTGAATGCCAACTTTGGTTTTCAAGCGACTTTTAGTTTTTGGGTTATGTTGTTCATTGACAGATACACACGGACTTTTTTTGGTGAAATCTCGACATCGAAATTTTGGGTAGAATACAATGCTCCCCCTACCTGCTGTACGTAGTAGAGAAAGTAAAAATATCCCATAGTTTACCACTGTAGCAGGAGAAACACCGAAGACAGAGGTAATGGAAACGGCAACATGGGCAGACGTTATCAACTTTCATTGCTATAGAGAATTAAAGATAAGAGAGGGAATTAGCATAACTGTGATATAACAGGGAGAGCAGAGCCAGTGCAGCGCAATGCACGTAGAATCGCCCGCCCCACCTCTCCAAATTTCGTGGTGAAGTTCGGGAGTTAACAGCTCTCACTCATGACCCCGTAATGAGAGTAAGTAAGACGCGAGCTGCTGCCTTTTCGAAACTTTTCTGCTGGAAGGGAAAAGGCTCCTTTTCAGTTCCTAATTACGGGCAACCCGCAGTAATTATCAGCAGCAGTAGCAGCAGCAGCAGTCTAAAAGTGAAGTGGCACCGCTCGCTCTGTCACCATGGATACGATACGAGACGATATACTACCTGCTGGGCGCGTGTACACCTTCCTACCCAACATTCAGCTGCAGGTCCTGCCTTCGACTCTTCGGCCGAACATCGCGGCCTTCCTTGTACACACAACGCCAAACAAAATCTGGGCTCTTTTGAGCAATAAGATAGTTTGTAAAAATCTGATGTGTTGCACTCACATGACTTTCTCTACTCTTGCACTAACCATTCTTACAAACTCTTATTCCTATATCTTCATGTTAATTGAGACAAACATTTGTACAAATTATCCTATTGCTTATTTCCTTTTAGGTACAAGGGGAATATTAGAACACAGTACGCTTTGTGCTATAGTCAAATGTTTGAGATTCTGTTGTGTTTACACACTTAACATATAAAAAATGAATAACGATGACCCATTTCACGAAAGTACTGTTTTCCGAAACTCAGACACACAACAAGGTATATCTCCGAAATGGTTCACCCTACAAGAAAATTTATCGAGACATAAATTCTGTATTTTAGCAAGATCTACATTTTTTGTACAGTATGATTTGGCCTATCTCTAACGGTTTACCAGTTATGCAAAAGTCGTCCAGAGTAAATACGACTACAGGGGCTATAGCCAGAAAATTCAAGATATACATTTCATTTGTCATAAAAATATCTCAAACATATGACATTTTAATCAAAATCGTTAGAGCTATTTTCAAGAAAATCAAAATTTTCGAAAAATTTTCCATGTAAAGGGTAGTTCAGAGTGGGGCTATTTTCTTCAAAATCTTTGTGTCGCATCCTTGAAAGACATTAAACTTAAATACCAACTTTGGTTTTTAACCGACTTTTCGTTTTTGAGTTATGCTGTCCACCGTCTGACAAACAGACACACACGGACCTTTTTCTAAAAATGCCGGTGAAATCTCGACATGGAATTTTTGGGTGGAATACAATACTTCCCCTACTTATCAGTACAGAAAGTAAGAATGGTTAGTACAAGAGTAGAGAAAGTCATGTGAGTGCAACACAGCCGAACGTAATATCGCTGATTTGTGATTGAAGCAACAGTTGAGCCGAAGAGGGCGAACACTAAAGGTGCACTGAAGCTTGTCTTGGCATTGCAAATGTCCCCAGCGATGCGGAAAAGATTCAACATGGCGACCACCCACAAGTAATTTGGATGTAAATTGTAGACAGGGCGTGACAAACCCGTGTCACATACAATTTGATTGGGTGGGGCCACTTTCAGAGATGATGTCTAGCATTTTCACATTACATAATTACTTACTTCTACGACCTCCTCCATTCTTCATCCCTTTCTGTATTTATTTATTTAGTTAGCTACCTACTTGTTCCTAATTCTTTGTTTTGGTGCGATTGTCAGAACGACTTACAGCAACTGGCCCTTCTAGTGTTACTGGGAGCAGTCGGAGGTCCTTTCCAAGTCATGTTGCTCCAGAATTTCAAAGTTAGAGACTAGCAAGTTTTCTGATGAGTTTAGGAGCCGTATATAGATAATTCTGGTCGATTTAATCCGTATATACGCCACCTTTAACACTAGCATTCATATTCGGTGGCTTTTCTTTTGGAACATTTGCACATCGAAAGCGATGCTCACTCTTTTTGCTTTAATCTTCAGATTTGTATATATATATAGTTTTCTTTAAGTTCACATTCAGTTCCAGTCCCTAAGAGGAACAGGGAATAATTCTCCGCTGGGAATTGTGAATTCGCTCTTCCTTATTATTTTATAACACCTGAAAACGTAAGTACTAATTGCTTTCTCTACTATTGTACTCCACCCAAAAGTTCGATGTCGAGATCTCACCGGAAATATGTTTTGAGGCCCCCTAAAACATTTTTAGAAAAAGGTCACAGAATAATTCAAAAACAAAATGTTGGTTAAAAACCACAGTTGGTATTCACGTTTAATGCGACTCGAAGATTTTGAACAGACTTCCTCCACCCTAAGCTACCCCTTACATGGCAATTTTCACAAAAATTTTGATTTTCTCGAAAATGGCTCTAACAATTTTGGTTAAAATGACATACCTATGTTTAAGATATTTTTATAACAAATTAAATGTATAAGTATATTTTGAGTTTTCTGGCTATAGCCCATGAAGTCCTATTTACTCTGGATGACTTTTGTATAACTGGTAAACTGTAAGAGATAGACCAGCTCTTACTGTAGAAAAAGTAGATCTCGCTAAAACAATTTAGGTCCGAAAGATTCTTTTTTGGTAGTGAATCATTTCGAACATATTCGTTGCTGTTTGTGAACTTTTGGAAAGCATAAACTTTCGTCCAATAGAACATCCTTATTCATGTTTTTACACGTTAGCATGCACCGACTTTATATTTATAATTGTACTTTTACTTCTTGTTCTTTTAAAAGACAACTCCCGGTTACAGATAGGTACCATTTGTTCCCAATTGGTTGGAGGTTGTGTTGAGCATGTTTCACGGTGCTACCAGCTGGGCTGGATGTTAATATTTTTATATCTCCCTCTGGCTGTCTCGTCAGGTAAGTTTTATTGTCGACATGAAAACATTATTGATCATGGTGCAAGCAAGAGTAGGTACTGGCGTGCGTGACGGAAGTTGACGTGGAGTGCAGTCCTGCAATAAGGCTGGCTGGATAGGCACATTCCTAACCTCTCTCATACCGGGCTTATTGTCGGAGAAGATTAACACTTCTATAAGCAAAGACCGGCGGCAGAATGAGCAAGATATAAAATTTAATCTTAAAATGCGTGCATTCGTGTAGCCTTTTCTCTGAATCTTCTTGCAATACACAACTTGCAAACTCAAAATAGTAAAAAACTGGAAAATCTGTAATGTTTTCTTAATATCACTAATATATGATAACATTATTCAACTGTGCGTTGTGTACCTACATGTGCTGAGAATTTCAGGTTTCTACCTCTCATACATGCTGAGAAATAGGTCGAACTCTATGTAGACTTTCACTATTTGTCCCAGTAAATCACAGTATAGCTTTTTTGCAATACTAGATACTTAGTTAATCATTGCGAACACATATTTGGTAGTGTAAGCTAAATTTACAATTTATTTATCAATTCCCATGGCAACAAGGCTAAATACTTACGGTGCCAGTAGGAAATGACGTCACACCCAACAGCATACTAACTTAAAATACGTTATTAATGAATCCTTAGCAAGATATGCCAATAAAACTGTCTCACTGGTAGAACTGCTTTCGGAAAACATTGTAAGCTTCAACATATCTTTGTTTGGACTTGACTGGTAAAAGTGATGAAGACACGTGCTAGATCCAACTGCAGCTTCTTCAATAGCAATGTCGCTCGCTCATTTTACTGCTTCATAATCGGCTACATAAACATGTGCTACCTACTTCAAGTAAACAATCTATTGCGAAATTCATTAACAATTAGTTGTAGCTTTTCATTTGTTCATTAATGTTTCATTGTTTCTTAATGTTAAATTAAATATGGAAAAGCAATTTTGATTTATTACTGCTTTTATGGTTTGTTTCAAGTATTGCAAAAAGTAATTGAGTAACCACGAACTGTAAGTAGCTTATGAGATCACAGACCTGCGGACCTCGTATTCCCAAAATGCATCCTCGACTTTTCATATTTCGTTCGCAATTAATGACAGAAATCCAAACACTTCACGAAAAAACAGGTGCCAAAATACTTCTTTGAAACTATACACAGAAGAGAGACATGAACCTATACAACAGTACGTTATATATTGAAGACTTGTCTACGAAAAAAATCTAGTTCATTTACTAAAGGATTATCGCTTCTGTGATTGTGGCGTTTAGTGGTTTTTCCAGTAAGGTTTTTCCTCTGTTTGGAAGAAGAGCGTCAGGTAGTATTATGCAGGCCCTGTTTGACTTCACGTGCATCCTTTCTATCCCTTATCTCATGGGAAAACCGTTTTCACACCTCAGCAGCACCGCTTAAAGCGTAGTGGTTCCTGAAATATGGAGACTAAAGCGCAGGGAACATAGGATATAACTTTCCACTAATCTAAGACGCATGAACTAACCGATAAATTGTCGCGTCAGACCATTGAATGATATTTATCTGGACTATTTCATAAATAAAATATGAATTTATGTACTATATCGCTATGATTTTACCAGAAAAGGCTAAATTATATGAAAAAGCATAACCTAAAATATATTCACTTCGATTAGTGTAGTTCGACTTACTCAACTCTGCCATCTGAGGAAAACGAAACCCAAGAATTTCGATCTTCTCTTGTTACAACAGAAAACTAGTTTATAACCTCAAATAACTCTCTCTTTATTTTTAACATTAACAAATAACCTTTCTTCTGGAAAAATAAATAGTTTATTATTAAAAGAACAATTTTTAAAAACACATTTGTCAAATTAAAATGGAGGGATATTTTGATTGCTAATCGATTGTGTTGTGTAATAATGTTTTTGGCAATTTCTGGGATACAGTTGGCGACTCTGACTAAACAAAAGAATGACCTAGTAATAATATGTATAAAACAAAAGAATGATCAGGTAATAATTCGTATATGTAATTTAATGCGTGAAATAGAATAACTTTTGTGTATCACGACCTTTTCTGTTAAATGCCACTGTATAGAAACAACGCAGAGCGCTCATAAGGATCTTTGAGCACGCTATATTTTCCACTGAGGTTAAATAAAGTGTATTCCACCCAAAAATCTGACAGCGATGTCATGAGAAAATAGATGTATTTTTACCTTCTCTACTTCCTCTTTACCCGATTACCCTTGCCGTATAGAGGACTTCTCAGATACATCTATATTAGTTCACGGTTAAATCAACACTCAGTACCTGTTTTTCCAACACTGATGACGCTGATGATTGGTTCCTAAGCCAATGTCTAGGGTCTCAGACGTCTGTCGGGGAGCACAAGAACCTATAGACCGGACAGAGTGAATACCTGGAAGCAGCACCAGTATGGTAGTGAGGAAGAGGATGATATGAAATGCAGGTAAGGTTGATGATTGGAAAGATGATGATGGAGCAATTGGTGGAATGAGTGGCGGCGGAAACCGGAGAATCCCGAGAACACCCGCCCAGTCCGCCTCGACCATTACGAATACCACATACGGGTCCCTGGGATCGAACCTGGGCCGCCTAGGCGATAGGCGAACGGTGTAACCGCTCGGCCACGGCGCCGCCCCAAGTTCTCTACTATGTAGGTACTTAAAGTAAGTAGAAGTATTATACTCCGGATTTCACGGGAAATGCATGTTTTGAAATGCCAGATTTATATTTTAAAAAAGGAAAATAAAAAAAAAAAAAATAAATAAAAAAGATTTTCTAGAGAAAGGTCTGTGTTTGGTAGTGTATCTGTATGTGAACTGCATAAGTCAAAAACGAAAATTCCCTTGTAAAAAAACTTTGTATTTAAGTTCACCACCTTACATTACACTAAATCTCCCACCAGGTTATCCTTTACATGGAAGATATTTCAAATTTTTATAAACAAGAAATAAAGCTTTGAAAATATGACGGGGACATCATGAAACAGAAACCTGGAACTTGAGGAATAC
The DNA here is from genome assembly GCA_030765045.1 of Tenodera sinensis. Classification (NCBI taxonomy): domain Eukaryota; kingdom Metazoa; phylum Arthropoda; class Insecta; order Mantodea; family Mantidae; genus Tenodera; species Tenodera sinensis. Next base: position 201,222,790 of record CM060963.1, read on the forward strand.
AATCCCAGTATTGTAAACCATTTTTAAAGAAAATACGAAAAAATTACAATGTTTTAGTAGTTTTACCTACATCCACCCTTAACAAGAGTGTCGCATCTTCTTCTCCCATTGAGATTACGTAGATATGTGCGACTATATACTTTTCAGCATCGCTCATTATTGTTAAACAAAAATGACGATCTGCACGTTTGCTTTTGTTTTCACTAAATCAATTGCTCTGTTTCAATGAAAACATACATAGTAGTAGTACTTTGAATTGGACTAACATTCCTTTTTGTTAAAAATTGGCTTTATAATAGTGCAAATATAAAACACGTTTGATTAAAGTCAGTTTTGCTCAGTTGTTTATCAGAATTATTCGCCAACGTGCGCTCGTCGGTAATTGACGATAAATACCGTCTCAGAGGTAACATAACCTTCACTGCAGTTGGGAATATTAAATTAAAGCCACTTTTGCACCGAGGAGAGTTCGAACTGAGGTCACAAGGAAGTGAGTCTCCCCCAAGTTTGAAAGATACGTCTTGGAGCGTGTATATCTGTGCAAGGGCGGGTGTGTCGGAAACATGTGTAGCCTCCAGCCATGGTATAGACTCCCTCTGTTGCTGTCAATGCTGTGGATATTCATTCCATCCTTGTTCCTGGTACCTACACATCTTCCTTATAGTAAGCAGAGGAACAATTGCATTCCACACAAACATTCTACATCAAGATTTCACCAGAAATGCACGTTTTAATGCGAAGTGGTACACCATATCTTTCCGAGGTTAAAACATGTTAGGTTAGGTTATGTTATGTTGGATTACGTTCAGCGAGTTTATTACTATCTATAAATGTCCGTCAACATTGAACTTGTCAACGAAATGTATAGTACATATGTATATAAAGTTAGAGTTGAAGAATAAACATTATATACAGGCAACTTGAGGGGGAAAAAAAGAAAAACAAAGCAAGAATATTTCAGAAACAAAATCAAATCTTTCCTGCAGTTATAAGACTAACACGATATGCATACACAAATACAAATCGGGTTTCCTTTAAAGCTTCATTAGGTTTAGTTTGCCATGACTCGTTATTTTGTTGGCTGTGCCTAGCCATTTTTACTTCCTCTACTACTAAGTAGAGGAACTATTGTATTCCACCCAAAAATTCAATGTTGAGATTTCACCGGAAATATCTGTTGAGACCCCCTGAATCCAATAAAAAGCATTTTTAGAAAAAGGTCCGCGCGCGCGTGTGTGTGTGTGTCAGTCTGTGGACAGCGTAAATAAAAAACGAAAGGTCGGTTAAAAAACCAAACTTGGTATTTAAGTTTAATGTCTTTCAAGGATGCTACACGAAGATTTTGAAGAAAATTCCCCCACCCTAAACTAAGCTTTACGTGGAAACTTTTTCGAAAACTTTCTTGAAAATGACTCTAATTATTTTGATTAAAATGCCATATGTTAAAGATATTTGTATGACAAATGAAATGTATATTTTGAATTTTCTAGCTATAGCCTATGTAGTCCTGTTTACTCAGGACCACTTTTGAATAACTCGTAAACCGTAAGAAATAGACCAAATCTTACTGTACAAAAAATTAGATCTTGCTAAAATACACAATTTATGACAAAATATTTTTTTTTGTAGAGTGAACCATTTCGGTGATATTCCTTGTTATTTGTGTGAGTTTTGGAGAACTTATTCTTTTGCCAAGTGGAACATCGTTATTCAATTTTTTATGTTGGCCTTGCAAAGAAAACGAAACTTGAAAGGTTTAAAAGATTTCACTCGCTCAAAGACTACTGTATGCCCATATTCCCCTTGTACCTACAAGGAAATAAGCAATAAGATAATATGTACAAATGTTTATCTCAACTAACATGAAGAAGATATAGGAATAAGAGTTTTTAAGAATGGTTAGTACCAGAGTAGAGAAAGTCATGTGAGTGCAGCACATCAGATTTTTCTAATAGCGTCGAAGTCCGCCATTGCTCAGCGGAAAATTTGTAAAAATGATTCATAGGAAGGCTGACGATTTTTGAGTGGTAATAAAATGTTTAAGACGTTCTTGAAAGTAATATTGGTTCTTTCATGAACGTAATACATCCGTATTACTCCTGTGATAATATTAAAAGAATCTTCAGGCTCTGCGACTGATGCTAGGCCGCGAGGGGTAAAACTACGTTAAGACTTTCACACAAATACCCCGTCACACACTTTCACTACAACAAAGGATTTTAAAAGCCAATTATTTACAAAGAAGTGGTCGGCGGGGATCGAACCCACGACCTCGCGATTGTAAGTCACACACTCTACCGCCTGCGCTAACTAGCTCGGTTAAACATAACAAAAGTTCCAGGCAATTTTTTAATTTGGATAACTCTTTTTTTACTTGAAAAATGACTTGTAATTGTGTTACTTTGTGAGTTCTATGTTGTTCATAGAGGAGCATACATGCACACGATGGTGCAGCAAGCAAACATTCGGTTGAATAATCGTAATGAGACTCAAAGTTCCAGTTTGCTGCTCTCAGAAGTAACCGTTATATCATAATAACAGCTGTCTGGTGTGTGACTGGCAAAAATCAGACGTGATTTGTTCCTGGCTGTTATTCGTGATTATTTTTCACCTTTTATAGCAACTTCCAATCATCCGCTTATGAGCCTAGATTACTGTTTTCTTCGCCAACTTGTTATTTGGCGAGGACTCTTAACCTACGGTAAAAGGCATCCACTTTTCTTGCAGTCTTATTAGCAAATTCATGGCTGTCGGAATCGATAGCAAAAGTGGACCACATTCCCAAGTTATGCCGTGGCCAGTAGTACCTACAGAGCAAAAACAGAAACTTTCATATGGATTTCTTCTTCCATTATCGTATTCGCTTACCATTTCTGTCCAAACACAGCAAATTTGGACTTTTTTTCAGATAATCTAAGTTTTAGATTCTAAAACAACGTACACAACAGAAGAAACAATAGCTGTTGTTTTTTTTACCGACTGCGTGGAATGAGGTATGAAGAAGCGCGCAAATTTCCCAAGCCAGCTCCTACCAGACGTGCCATTATGGTCATAAGTGGTCAAATGTTCAAAATTTAGATTTTAATTTCTTCTCCATGATTAAAATGATGTATGACACTTTACTTTCACAATATGTTAGAGTATATAATTTTCAGTTTTTAAAACGTATAACAACTGTCAAAAAACTATCAAAATGACAGCAAACATATCGAAATGAAACTTTCGATATCATTAGGGATGTTTACTCCTCTTTGGGAAAGTTTTGCGTTGGCCAGCCTGCTATTATTTCTTTGTGTACTATCGCATCGTCATTTTGTCTTGCAATTTTTGTATTTTGTGGTGAAAAGTGAGTTTTGCTTCTATCTGTGCTTATATATTAATATTTAAAATGTCTAGAAGCACGAGAAACAGAAAAATGGCATTAAGCGGAAAGAACAGAAGCAGATGTGATACCCCTAACCTCAATACAAACAATACAGATGTAAATAGTTCATCTCAGAAGAGAGATAAAACCCGCACTAGAACTCCATGAAGAAATGTGTTGATTTTGACCATGAATTATAGGCGAGTTTGTCTGTTGCAAAAAATGTCAGGGTGCAATTAACATGTCTGTGAGGAAATTTGCCGGTTTAGCAAGTGAAATGACATTCTACTTTATCGTTAATTTCTTAACAACTACATTTTCTCATATATATATACACCTTTTTCTCCGCTCCTTGACATCGTGTGTTTTAATGATATCCACATTTTTTATTTTATAATCCTTTGTCTGTCTCTTACTGTTTACCATGTATGCAAAAATCATCCAGAATGAAGTGGTCTTCTAAGAGAATTCCCAGAAAATTCAGAATGTTACTTAGAAACGGTCGTGGAATTGCCGGTTTCTGTCCGTCAATGGATACTGACTGACTGTTTCTCGGACTGAAGGAGTGGAGTGAGGTATAGCCGCTCACTGCGTAAGATTCTCCAAAGAGACAAGGTTGGACATCCCTGATGAAGACTCGAGATGGATTGGTCGTGCATCGCCAAGAATTTGGGCTTCTCGTTCGCCCAATTTGGCCCTGATGGACTTTCGCTCTGGGATTTATCAAGTCCAGGGTGTTACAAGTGAAAATCAATGCTCTTGAACAATTGAAAAACAGCATTTTTGCCGCTGTGAGATTGATAACGCCAGATATATTTCACGCTACAGAGAAACGATGGGACTTGTGGTTAGATTTCCAAGATCACCACGTTGGAATGTGTTACATTTGTGTTCAAAAGATCTAACCGTATGCTCATGTTGTTTATAGTCCATAAAAAATGTAAGTGGAAAATGGTAAGTGTATAAACAATAGTATAGTTACAACAAGCTATTCTTACGAAAGAACTCTATTCGGCATACATAATATTCATAAATAAAATATGAATTTAAACACTGTATCGCAAAGATTTGACCTCAAAATGGCAAATTCTATAAAAACATAACCTTTGGAAAACTAAACCCAAGAATTACATATATTTCGATCTTAGTTTGTTATTATAACAGAAAACCGTTTATAATCTTAACTCTATTTTTAACAATAAAATTCCTTCTGGTAAAGTACGTTAACCATTCAAAGAATAATTGTTAAAACACTTGTCAAATTGAAATGGAGTGATATTTTGATTGTTAATCGATTGTAATGCGTAATAAATTGTTTTAGCGATTTATGAATTATGAATTCCATGAATTGGCAGATTAAGGTTATGTAAGACTATTGGTTGAAAATGGGTAGCAGAGAAAGTCATGTGAATGCAAGGCAACAGATTTTTTGGTTTTTGTCTTTGATCTTTAAGAACCAATTAGCTATTAGGATGGCAATTAAATTCACACACACACACACACACACACACACACACACACACACTTCACTGAAAGGCTAAGCAAACATTGCCATTCTTCAGCCGGGAATCACAGCCCAGGTTTGGCAAGCAGCATCTAACCACCGGATAAAAAGCAGTCAATCTCACACCTTTTGGTTTTGTTGTTTTGTGACACTGACCATCGTAACGGTACTTACTGTTATAGCTTCACACGTGCGACCGACGGATATCTGTACGCTACTTGTTTGCCAACATTTCAACCGTATACGTTCATATGCATGTATCAGAGGAAGAACGCTCTTTCGAGGTGACTATTTCATAAATTATCATGTAACTGGTCATTTTGTTGTTTCGTACAAATTATAGCAACGTCATGCTTTTGTTTAGTCAGTGTCGCCAACTCTGTCCCATAAATCGCTGAAAAATAATTTATTTAACAATCAAAATAGCACTCTATTTAAATGTGACAACTGTTCTTTTAATAATTAACATATTTTTCCAGAAGAAAGGTTTGGATTTCTGTTATAGCAAGAGAACATTGATATATGTGTAATACTTTGATTTCGTTTTGCCCAGTTGACAGTGCTGAGTAATTTGAACTACAATGAATTTGGTTAGGTTATGTTTTTATACAATTTAACATTTCCCGGTCAAATCTTTGCGATATGAATGTTATGAAATTTATTGTTTAACCACAAGAGAGAGCCTGAAATTTAGTACACAAAAAATACAGATCTCATTCCAACACATTGTTTATTTGATATAGCTTCTGTGGCATCAGCCATTTTGGGGGTTTTCTTAGATATTGGTTTGAAATTTTCAATAATTTGTAATTTTTGAAGCAGTTTAGTTGTTTCCAGGGATATCAGGGCCAGCATACTGACTCTTTTCTAAGCAATTAACTATTCCACTTGTACCCAATCAAAATGTGAATGGAACTATTTCTGGAGAGATTTATATCGATTCATACGAAGTGGGTAGAAAAATAAGCTTCTGACAACTGAGTCGGGAGCATGAGGTGAACGAAGAAGCTGGAAAATCTGCACTTGTTTCTAAGATTTCCTTAAAATCCTGCCAGCCATAGAACTATGTTCTCACACATTGGGAAAGTGAGGAATTAGATTACAAATACACACATGTAATTATTAAAGTTTCACGCAACTGTCCTTTTTTCGTAAAGTTAACTACATACTTAAAATGTTGAGTAAATATCAATACTGATAAGATTTAATTGCAATCTTCCACAATTACACCATGTACTTGGCTTTTATATTACTTATGTGGTTATTTCTAATAATATAATTAGTTGTTTCTTCTGGTCAAAAATTGCAATTATTTTCGTAGTAAACTAACGATGCTTCTCTTATGCAAGAACATTTTATTAACATAAGAGGGATCGACTTCCAAAGCCTTCCAATTTTAGATTGGATTACGACAGCTTAGAGCAGAAACTATCCTGCGTTTCTGAGAAAAAAATCGAATGTGTTACAATCACAAGACTTTCTTTTCCCATTCTTCAACATATTCTTCTGTCTACTTCAGTTAATAGAGATAAACATTTACATAAATGATTTTGTTACATATTTCGTTGTAGGTATGACGGGAATAGCGGAATAAGTACCACTCATATGTTTTAAAGCTGGTCGCTATATGATTGCTTTGAAATTTCGTTCTCTTTACATGACCAGGAGAGCGACAGAGGGGGGAGGGGGGAGGCAGAGATAGAAAGAACGAATAACGACTTCCCGTTTGGGAAAAGTGTAAATATTGGAAAATTCAAACCAATAACCATGAATGTCTAGGAAGTGGTTATCTCAACAACAAAATTCCCAAAGTATATGCTTTAACCAGATCTACGTTTCTGCGTTGTAATTTTTTTTTTATCTCTTACGATTTACCAGTTACATAAAAGTTATCCAGAATGAACCGGACTTGGGAAGCTATTCCCAAAAAATCAATACATGCATTTTATTTGTCATGAAATGTCTTAAACATGATGGTAATTTAATCAAAATTATTAGTCATTTTTCAGAAGATAACATTTTTCTAAAGAGTTTTCATATAAAGTGTAGTTTTGGTTGGGGGGACTTTTCGCGCGCACGGACATATACACACATATTTTTCATTATTCAGGGTGTCCCAAAACGTGCATTTCCTGGAAATCTCAGGGTCGAATTTTTCGATGGAACATAAAACCTGTTCTACTAAGTAAAGAAATTATAAAAAACTGCTTCTGAATTATATTCTTGTGAAAGTGTTAAAAGGAAAGAAATGAAAAGAGAGAATAAATGAGGGAGTCTAGGAATTATGTAAATAGAAATGCAGAAAATAGCAGCTACCTTCTTCAGGCTGTATTGAGTTGTTGCATCTATAGGAAGGAAGAAAAACAGCTGGTATACCCATCACATGCCAAGGCGGCTCGATCCTCTTTTTCTTCCCTTGGTATAACAGCTTCTACAAAGAAAGAGAAGAACGCTTCCTTCTGAACAGAGGAAATACCTACCTTGTATTTTGAGTGCAGTGATTTGGTGAGCATAGCTTTCACAGCAGACGGAGGGAATCATGACGTCATTGATCATAAAGCGAAACTTGCGCCCCTATCGGTGATGTTGAATTGTAGAAACTTTTCATGATCCTGCTTTTAACATCCCTTGCTTAGAACCTCTTCTTGTTTTCCACGAGTAGCACTTCTGGTTGTAAGAGTTGTAATACTATTGAGACAGAGCATTTTTCTAACACATTTTTTATTTGTTTCAGGTAAGAGATAATATCTCTTTTTACAACCAGCGAAAATTACTCCTAGATCGCCGCTGTGTAAGTGTTTGGACACATTCTTACTTCTCTTTAATTGCATTTTTATTACAATATATACTTGTAATAGCATTTCTAGGACGGTCACTAGATACTGGACACGAAAAATTGGGGAAAGTATTGTTGCATTTTCAAAACAGCTGACTCATGGGTAATTTGGTTGTGTAGTATACAAGCAAAGAAATTGATTTCGCCGATCAGTGAACGTTTGGCACAAATATTACAATTTAGCTTTTCTAACGCATTGTTTCCGAGTCTCTAGGCACGTGTAAATATTTTTTGTGCAGCTAACCATTTCCGAGATATTCTTTGTTATTGGTTTGAATTTTCAAATGCTTATGTAGTAAGAGAAATAAACCGTTATAGAAATGGTTTTATTGGTTATACTCTTGTAGGTATAAATAGTAGAGAAAGTAATAAATATTTATGCTCATACGCCGCTGTAATGAATCTGATTATATCCAACTCTTCATAGCGATACAGCTATCCACCAATCAGACCTTAATCTGTTAACAATTATGCTGCCAATCAGTATATTCAATATCAGTAATTAGCTTACTTCCCTACATTTTGGTGTAAAGTGCACAAAAATGTATGGTATTTTAGGAAACAGTTTAATTCAAAAGATTCGCATGTAGCAATCAATACTTCGCCGTCTGCGCACACTTCCACGCAGGTAAAAGCAAACTATCGATTCCCGTATATGAAATAATGCTACTCTGTTTATTTAATAAATAATCTTAATATTATAAGTGCCATTCTAATAAATTTGTCTTCTTATTTATGAAAGTGTACCTTTTTAAAGGCTATAAGCTATAATTCTCTATATCATTGTGTCAGGGCCAAAATAATAATAAAAGTTGAATGCGCAAATATCGATTCTCGTTTATACAGTCGAATAACAATAAAATGTCGGACAGCAATGGCAGTAACATGCAGCGTAGAACATTAGAAATGTTTAAACATGACTCATGGCCGTACATAGTCATATGAAAGTTGAGTTTAACAGCAATTATGCCCTCGTTGTATATGTATACTATTTCTCTTTCATTTCGTATAAACTTAAGGCTGAGTTTGCGTTGACATTGTGACGATATTTTGGAACGTCTCCCTTGCTCCCATCAAGTCACATTCCGCTGGAGTTTGGCAGCGAACGGCAATTAGTGATTATCTTGGAGTTTCTGTGTAGTTTAAATAAATCGCTTGAAACATGGCTGTTCCACAACGAACCAGGCATAAAGCGTCTAAATACACACAGAGATCTGAAAGAGAAAGCGAGCGGACAAAGAGGAAGAAAAACAAATGACATGCGTCTGGCGCACGTGGTGAAGCCTCGGGGCACACATACGCACAATGCCTCTGTATTAGCAGTAAGTTAATTAGAGAGGGAGAGATTCTTTGTCCTACTCGGTAGGTCAAACCGTAAACCTGGCCCTTCTCGGTTACACGGCCATCTTCCCTGTCAAGCTTGTCACATAGTAGTACGACCTCTAACTCTCGATTTTTGCTGAAACCTGTTGAGCTTTGTGAGATAGCGAGGTGTTGCGTGTGTAGGCTCGATTTTAGCTCTATTATTTTCCATTTAGTACTGGGAACTGTAGTTCTATATCATTCCTAGAAGCTTGTGGCTTTCAGGTTCTGCTGCCACTTTAAATGTTGGTACTGGAATTATTGGTGGCTAAGTTAGCAATCACTTTCTCCACTGCGTACGATATATGCTGTTCCTACTGTAGGGAAACAACATCGGATTCAATATGGCCGCATACTGCAGTGGACATTACAGCAAAAAGCAGTGCTGCCAACCTAAAGAATATTTTTAATCTTAGATATCACAGGGTTAAAGTGACATACTTTCAAACGATAATAAACACATGAACCTACCCACCTACGACAGTTGGCAGTACTAATACAACCTAACAGATCGAATATCACCAAATATTTTATATCATATAAATATCGTATAGACACCTGTGAATCATTTTTTAACTTCTGTTTCATGACGTACTCTGGGAGGATCAGCTACAGAAGCAAGAGTTTTGGGTGTGGTAAAATGTTAATTAGGCAGTTAGGGACGAAAAAGCTTGTGCTGCGATCTAGGGGATTGGCTAGAGGTTTTGCTCGTAACCACAGTGGAAACAGCAGGGAGGTATTGTCTATCTGTACACTCCGGGAGTAAGAGAATCGTTTTTGCAACTCTGCTAACGATTGGCTATTGTCCGTCGATTAGCGTTTTATACTTTCGCTCTATTCGCCGATAGTAGGCGTTTGTTTTTCATCCATACCACGTGATATAATTTCTGTGCTATTCTACCTGTTTAAAGTCTTTAATCTCCACTGCTATTCATAAGATAATGTATATAAATAATTCCGAGTTATTGCCCCCTGTGGATCCAGTCGCATCGGGTTGTAGAAGCAAAACTCGCCAGACTTGGCATATAGGTAACTGCAGTATAAGCAAGCCTAGATTTTAGGATCCTGTCTGCCATATAGGTTATACGAATAGAAAACCGTTTGACATATGGGGCATTTTAAATTAACACAAATTAAATTCGAAACAGAAACAAATGTAGACATGTGATTTATATTACATTACAACACTGTGATATACATTTCAGATAGCTGGAATTGAAATTGTGAATTTGAGAGGTGAACAGAAACTGGCTACTGAGCATGCGCATATTGACGTGCTCCCAGTAGCGCTGGTGTGCATTACGTTCATGTAGCGCACGGAATGGACACTACAAACAAGCCTTGTTGCATGTCACAAGATTAACAGCTGACAAGCGATATGCTCGAATTGCTTACGCCGGTATGTTTAATTGAGGACGACGTCCTACTTGTGCAAAATGATAATCTCAAATATCGATTAACTGCTCTTTAGTTGCATGGAATAGGTATCTATACTAGTTTATAACGAGAGGAAATATTTTGTTTGCTTTTGTAGAGTAATCTCGAATAACACTTGTTTTCCTATTGAAAATACCTTTTAAATTCATAAATCGCCTATTAAACGATAAAAATAATTTACAAAGCTCTTGTGCTTGAATACGAACAAATTGCAGTTATAAAAGAGCATTCTTACGAAGAACGCGTTGACTTTTAGTTGAGAATGCCATAGAGTAGCAAAATAATTGTTGTCGCTCCACAGAATATAAACAGTTGCTGCTCTCATCAGAGTATAAAAATAAACGCTGGTTACATTTTATTGCAGGGAATACAATGGCCATGGTGTGACACGTCAGCAAACAGAAGACAGTTTAAAAAGCGACAATCGATGCTGTGTTACATTTGTTTCTTTAATTGTCATCAAATACTACAGATGAAATAAAATGAAAGAAAAAAGTCTACATGACGAAGAAGTATAAATTGCTTTCAAAAATGAACCTCCCCAAATGAGTATTTTTAGGAAAACGTATCTGTGTCTGTGACCAACACAATTCAAAAAAGAAAAGTAGGTTAAATACCTATTTAAGTTCAGGGCCTTCAAAAATGCAATAGGGTGATTTTTGTATAATTATTGGTAAACCGTAAGAGATAGAGAAAACCTTACTACACAAAATATGTATATCTCATTGAAGCGGACAATGTGTTATCTACATAATTTTTATGGGGTTAACCATTTCTAAGATATTGCTGATATTTTCCCTTTTTTACCTTCAAGATTGATATATTTTCTGTTAGATGTATAAATTAACTAATGTGTATACGTTTGGATGCGCAGTCGATAATAAAGTGCCCAGCTTCAGTTAACAACACCACTAGCACCTCGACCCAAGCATTGACAGTTTCCAACAATCGTAGGGCAACTGTCACCAAGTGCAAATGTCATCGACTCGCCGTGGGGTTAGCTGTTATAAAAATAAATTGCATACCCTGAGAACGTTTTTAAAATTAAAAACCTGAGGACAGATAAACATAATTACGCATTAAAACGAAGACTTTGAAAAACGAATAAATAAATGAACACGACCAAGCGCTGTAGTTTAGTCACAAAAAATAACATGTTTTTAAATTCCCCTGATAATTTTCTCGTTCGTAACTACCACACATTTTCCTCTTTGTCCAGATTTCTGGGAATTGCTCGGTGAACTTTGCATTATAATCAGAGCTTTTGTACAGAATACCATGGGATTAATTAATTAGCGTTCTTGCTGAGAGAACGTTGCTTCTCTGTAATTTGTTTGCCCTTTCTCTTGCTCACCAAGTTAAATATTGTGGTACGTTCTTTTTAAAGCCGTGAATAGATTTACAATTACATAAACAGACGGATTTCACAATGACCTCTTTTAACATAGGTACAGCCCATATCACGCCAACACTGAAAGTAATGTGTATTGGATAGCAAAATAGCGTTTTATACTAATTGTAAGGAGATAATGTAAAGAAAGAAAATGGTTTTATAACGCAAGAACAAAAACTTATGAACCGGCTTTGCGGTGTTTTGCCTATCCGCATCCTCGGCACGCGTTACCCTCTGCCGCTATCATAGAAAGGCGCGAATGAAAACATACAACATTTTTAAAACTACTTTTAACCTCTTTAGGAAACTATCCATCACTTGCCGTAGAAATCGCAGGGGGTTAGGTCGAGGGACCGAGTGAGCCACAAATATCTACTAATAATTCTGTCCTTAAACACACTTGCAATTGTTCTTAAAGAAAGACTGGCGCATGCGCTGTTGCAGTCTTGTTGAAAAGAGGTAAAATCAAGCACAGTTAATTGTCTAAAACAATCGTATGTACGGACAGCTGTTGAGACGAAAAAAATTGTCCTATAACTCAGAACGTGATATTGTTCATAAAGTACCCCTTTATGACAAAAAATTGGTGTACCTATGGTGCGCCATAAACGGAGAAAGGTTTCTCAGAGCTCCAATAAGCGGAGAACAGCGCTTTTCATTGCACGAGAAACACTGGCTGAGCGCGCAGCCGTTAGACATTTCTAGAACGTTCGAGATGGCGAAACTTTCAGAAGATTCTGATTATCTGGCCATAACGCTTGCGATATTTACGCTGCGTGAGCCGCAAGTTATCTGTGTGCTGTTTCGATGGCTGTTTACATCATGATACATCTGCAGTGAAATTTCGACATCGAATTTTCGGGTGGAATACTAGATTACCCTACTCATTATACGTGGTAGAGAATGTTCAACAAACAATTCTTACAACAACTTATTGTTCTGTCTACCACATCTTAATTGAGATGGAAATTTGTGATGTTTGCCACGCATGTCAGTCCTATCTTTTCGCAGCGGTTACAGGGAATGTAAAGTTCACCTCGGAACATCCACCCCTTCTCAAAGTAGGCTACAGAGGGTAGCGATGAGACAGGTAGGAGGTATCCGGAAAATTTCCATATGAGAACCTTATCAAATCGGACATGTTTATGTGATAGAGACACCAACATTAAAGTTGGATGTTAGGCGAAACGCGATACTCCTGAGGGAAGAAGGGCTGCATTAGTTACAGACCCTGTCACAATATACATTCGTCTGGGTCGGATGGGGCGGGCGGGGCGTTGCCTTTTTGAATATCAAGTAAATCAGGCGACTGTGTCCCTGGTAGCACCTACCTATGTGTAGCAGGTGGACCCTGAATACGATGACAGGGCCAACGCACGGGGAAATATGTTTTGAGGCCCCCTAAATCCAAAAAAAAAAAAAAAGCATTTTTAGAAAAACGTCTCTGTGTGTATGTGTGTGTGTCTAACTCAAAAACGAAAAGTCGGTTAAAAAGCAAAGTTGGTATTTAAGTTTAATATATTTCAAGGATGCGACACGAAGATATATCATATCAGGGAAAATTATCCCAGCCCAGATTCGGACTCGGGACCTCTTGAATGTGAGACAGACCTGCCACACTGCAGAGGTGGGCTTATGGAATACTATCGCTGATTTTGAAGTTGGCTAAGCACGTGTTGTGATTGTGAAACTGAACTTGGGACCTATCCATCCACTCTTCCTCGAAAGTAGGCAAGCTGGATTATTTTCCTGACGTGGTGATGGTCCTGAAGGTGATGATGGCGCGTTATGCAAATGAAGTGAGAGGCAGTAGCAATGAATTTCAACCGCACTTGGAGTAAACCTCTCTCCCCTGTCGCAGTGTCCTAATAGCCTCCATTAGTTCACCTCCCTGTCTCCCGCAAATACATCACTCTCCTCTACAAGAAAAATCCCACTTTTCTATACAAACCACTCGCACAAACACTTACTCTTCTGTCTAATTCACATTAATCGACACTGTAGATATCATATGTAGAGGCGTTATCATTCTTGTTTTGTACAGATTATTGCTAGGTCATTCTTTTGTTCAGTCAGTGTCGCCAACTATGTCCCATAAATCGCTGAAAAACAATGTATTACAATCAATTAACAATCAAAGTACCATTCCATTTCAACTTGGGAACTATGTCTTTAACAATTGTTATTTTGATAATTAATATAATTTTTCAGAAGAAAGGTTATATGTTAATGTTAAAAGTAAAGCGAGATTTATTTGAGATTATCAAGTTGTTTTCTGTTATAACAAGAGAAGATCGAAATGCGTGTAATTCTTGGCTTTCGTTTTCCTCACTTGACAGTCGAAGTACACTATTCGAAATCAATATACTTTGTTCTTTTTTATAGAATTTAACATTTTCCAGTAAAATCTTTGTGATATAGCACTTAAACTCATATTTTAGTTATGAAACAGACCAGATAAATATCATCCGATGCTCTGACTCCAGAATTTATGGGTTATGTCAGAGTCGTATGCTATTACTTGTGATAAACCTTTGTAGAAATGGTTTTATTACATATTTTCATATAGGAGAGTGCAGTAGGCCTAAGTGATAATCAAACCTTTTAAGAGCTGATCGGTATGTGATGATTTTGAAATTTCGTTCTGTTTGCATGACCAGGCCGAAGAAAATGAATAAAGCTTTATTTGAGGATAGCAGCTATAACTATTTGAAATTCAAACCAGTAATAAGGAATATCTCAGATTAATTAATTAATTAGTTTATTATTTAACGACGCTGTCAATTGCCAGGATCACATCAGCGTCGTCGGTGTTCCGGAATTTCGTCCCGCAGAAGTTCTTTTACATGACAGTAAATCTACTGACGTGGAGCTGTCGTTTTTAAACATACTTAAAAAACCATCGGTCTTGGCCGGGTTTAAACCCGCGACCTTGGGATCAGTGGACAGCATCTATCCACCTGAGCCACCCAGACCGACAAATATCTCAGAAACAGTTAACTGCATGAAATGTATTTGACATAATTGTACGTTTTAATGAGATCTACGTTTGGTATTTAACCTAATTTTCGTTTTTGAGTCATGCTTTTAAAAACACAAGACTGACGTTTTTAATTTTTTTAAGTTTTACTTAATTTTAAGTTTTTACTTTTTTGATTCAGTAGGTATAGCTATATCTTCGGTGAAATCTAGGTAAAGAATTTGTGGATGGAATACAAGGTAGCGTCTTTCAAGAGTGCCACATAAAAATTTACAAAAAAGTATCCCACTCTAAGATACACTTAATGCGAAATTTTAATAAAATCCATAATTATGTTCTATATATAATCACAATGTTTTTATGACAAGTGAGAATCTAAAAGTGTGTGTGAATTTAATGTAATAACCAAAAGCAAACCCAAAAATTAACAACATTATAAGCGAGTGAACATCATTAGATGTTAAAGGCAGCAAATCCTAAATGGAACTTTAAAAAAATATATATCTGCCTAGTGCTTCTATATTAAACGTGACAAAAATGAAGAAATTTTTGCAAATGTAACTGTGTATCCAATATCTGTGCTTTTAAATTAGGTTTTTTGCTATAAACAAAATCATAACCTATAATTTTGGTTAAAATATTGTAAGATTATTTCTAGCTTCTCACACCAGATGGCAGGCGGTAAACAATATTAAACGATCAAGGTGCACTGCTCAAACAAACGAAGTGCGACCACGTGATTTCATTAAAAAAAAAAAAAAAAAAAAAAAAAAAAAAAAAAAAAAAAAAAAAAACGCTGTTTACAGGCTTGTTTAAATATTTCATGACTATTTTAAGTAAAACATTTCATAGTAAATGCTATTCTTGATTCCCAAATCCTCTAGGTAAATTCTTCCGTACTTCGCAATGATCTACAGATCACTGGTGGCATTGTCTGTGATCAATGAAACCAAAATGTCTGCTTCCTTCTTGTGGTGCACTCAAAGTGACGGAAGCGTGCCGCATTTTTGTCTCAACCACAAAGGGGGAGTCGACTCTTGCCGCTGAAACGCATCGAATGGAATCGGCTAGAACTCCTGCTGTGTTTCTCTACCTGTTATTTCACACTTGCCCATGAGAACCACGGAGACCTGGAAGAAGTCAAGGAACTTCCACCTTGCTGGGGTGCACATTTTTGTGTTCAACTTACCTAAGTACCAACTCATACACAAACACTCTCAGACGGAGGGAGATTTTTTGTTATATATTTCTAGTGGAATCTCGACATCATATTTTTGGGTGGAATACAATACTTCCCCTACCTACTATACGTAGTAGAGAAGGTAAAAAGGTGTTCGTTTTGAATGTATTATGGAGATGCGCACACGGCGCGTGAAAATAACTGGTTTGTAAGCGGTTATGGTTAAAGGAGAAAAACAAAGCACCATCAGTGGAAGTAAAAACATGTGTAATGCGAGGTAGTGATGCATAAGAAAGCTTTAACAGACCATTAGTGATGGGAAGTCTGTACGCTATTAATTTCTTGGCGAGGAGATAAAGATAGCGCAGCGTTCTGTTTATAACTGAGGCGGGTTTGGCAAGGCGCGGGGCGGGGCGGCTGGAGCCAAGCTGTCTGGCCAAGGACACATTCCTACAGTGCTGCCACTCTCATTCATCCCATTTCCCTCCCTCAACCTCAGTGTAGCATCTCTTATTGCACCATTCAAGTAATTATTGCACTTACGTTCCCATTACGTTTACTAACTAGTACAGTTTCTAGCCAGCGTTTTTAAAATGTGTTACACTCATTGGATTTCTCTCCCCAGTATCGTTTATTTTATATAGATTCTACAAAGTCTGTCTCTCTCTGCTTACTTGGTGATATCAGACATCTGTTGGACACACCTCGTAGCTTTGTGTGTAGTGGACAGTTTGGCTCCTAGGTGTCACCTCTGTACCATACTACTTTGCTTTGTTAGGTGTCTACAAGACCTTAGTGTTAGGCAACTGCATCTCTGCTTCTATATATAGTCAGCGCTACGCAAGTGTAACTTTGTTAATACGAATGATCATCTTACCTATTCATTGATAACAATTTACATACATTCCAGATACTCTGTTACCTAGTGTATGTGATTCATACGCCTAGGAAACTTAAATCTGAAAATTCTCTTTAAATATTGGTGTGCTACAAATATTTTTCTGGGTTGGACCGCTGTTGCACAGACACCTTTTCTTCTATCTTAACATCCAAAGAAAAAAAGTCCTGCAGTAAATATGTATATTTTTAAAAGACATTAAACGTGTTTGATTCATATTCGCTGAACACTCAGGTATATCAAAGTATGGAAAATTATTTGACATTGCCAATCTCATTTTCACTCACATAAGCAGTAATAATTTTCATACTGTTATTAAATGGTTAGGATATATTCAAAGGTAATGCAATATGTTTTATTCACTCAAGCTTTTGGAAGTGTGATGTTTAGTTTTATTTGAATGTCCTTTCTTATGCTTATCCTTCCTTTTTTTGCTGTTTCTCATAGACAATTGTTACGTCACAGTTGCACTCGAGCAACCATATAGTGAGAAGATAGTTCACATGAAACTCTAACAGATGGCACCAGTATTGCAAATTGTGTATCGGGAGGGTTAGATCACTGTTGCGCTGACCCCCTCAGTTGTGCCTCGTTTTGGGTATGATAATTTAGTGCTGGATAAGAATAAAAGTGACTTAATGAATGTTATCTCGCGATAAGGGAGTTCCGAGTGGTTTTTATTGGGACATGCTTTAATATGCCTCACGCTCATTACGGCAAATCAAACACCTTAAACCTTCACATACCTGTCTCCTTTACATCGAACATTTTTCGAATTAATTTCTTGATGTTTAATACATTTTGACAAATGAAATCTATCATATATTGGATTAACGCCGGCCGTGAAAGCCTAAGCATGTATAAATGAAATGGATATTTTGAATTTTCTGGCTATAGCCCATGTAGTCCTATTTACTCTGAATGACCTTTGCATAATTGATAAACCGTAAGAGATAGACCAAATCTTACTGTACAAAACATATGGATCTCGTTAAAAACATACAATTTACATCCAAATGCATTTTGGTAGAATAAACCATTTCGGAATTCCTTGCCATTTGTGCGAGTTTTAGGTATACTTTTCTGAAATGAAAGGTCGTTATTCACTTTTTTATCTCTTGGCCGAGCATAGAGAACGCAATTTCAAAGCTACCTCAACTAACACGAAGAAGATATAGGAATTGTATGAATTGTATGCACTACATGTATATACTCCGCGCCATCCGCCTCTGACTACTAGATCTGGTTCTCCTTGCCTTGGTCAGTGAAGAGGGAAACTAACATGTGTAGGGGAAGTGCTCGCTTGTTGAGAACCCCTGTTCTCCTTGTAGTGCTCTTAGTGCCAGCCAATATTCTATTAGTAAACACGTGCCTGTTTCAATTTCTTTCTCCAGAATGTTCTTTACTGGCTCCTGATTAATAAGAATTTCTTAATGTAGTTTTTGTCATTCTGTATGTTGCATATCATCAGGATGTTGTATTTACAAGCATTTGCGTTAGATATGCAGTTCAAGCTGAAATTATTAATTTGCAGCACCCGTTTGTGCCTTTTTTCAGTTTTTAGGACTTTTTTTTTGTTGATATTTTTATGCATTTTAAAGGTCTTTTTAGCCTATTTATTGGTGTTCAACCTCTAATCGTTATGACCCTTATTTTTGCATACACGGAATCAATTTATATATTTTATGTTATCTGATGTGTTACATTCATATGACTTTCTTCAGTCACTCGTAAACTAGCTATCTCTGCTTTTTAACCGAGATACGCGTTACTTACAGAATTCTTTATAGCTATAAGAATAGGCAATAGCGATACTGAAATTTCTAAAAAAATATCGATGTGTTACTTTCACACAATTTTCTCTTCTATTTAGTTCATGTTAATCCATAAAATATTTTTAGAAATATTTTTATAAAATCTTTCCTTGTAGGTAAAATGGGAATAGGGGAAAAAAAAAGGCTTAAGTGATATTCAAATCTTTTAAGACCTGGCCGCTATGTAATGCTTTTGAAACATCGCTCTCTTTGCATGATGAGGGAAAAGAACGAATAACGACTTGCCATTTCAGAAAATATAAGTATTGGAAAATTCAGACCAATAACAACTAATTCCTTGGAAACAATTATATAAAAAATAACTAAATTAAATGGAAGGAAAAAGAAAATCAAATTGTGTGCTTCAATGAGTTCTACATTTTTTTGTGCAGTAAGTTTTCGTCTATCTTTTGTGTAGTTCTCAAGTTATGCAAAATCCATTCAGGATAAACAGAACTATACATTTTGTTATGTAAATGTATTTCTATGATGAATTCTATCTTATTGAGATCGATTTTGATACGTAAGGTGCAAGCATAAATAATTCAATCTTTTATGTTGGTCACTTGGTTTATGTTGATGAGCGTTTTCTGCGTATTTTAAGTAGGATTTTAGGTTATTAGATAAATAAGAATGAAGAACGTATTAATTTTAACCTTTTAACCTTTATTATAACTTTTCATTCGTTGCCTCAAAGACATAGATACATAACGCGTACTTCACTTGTTTTTTTTCAACAAAAGCTTGAATGTAGCGGAAGGAAGTGCCAACTCAGGAAACAAAAAGCAGCTAAGCCCTATAAATCATGCCAATTCGGTACATCCAATATATTGCGAAGTTGTAGAAACAATAAAAGTGGCTTTGTTGATTTATTTCATTACTGTTGCTAAGAAAACAAAATGACGAGCGTGCAGCGTATTAAAGAGGTTAGTAACTTTGGCGGATTCAAATCTATGTTTACATGTAACAAAATTTCGATTTGATCCCTCTTGTAAGAGGATCGAATCCAAGGATTCAATTCGATCTGAATCCGTGTTTCGATGCAGTATTGAATCCGGAATGAGAACTGAAATCGATTTCAATTCCCCATGGAAATGTAGTGTATGTAAGCTGTGGAGAAATTAAACAGTAAAGGTGGAATTGTTGTCACGTGATTGGGGAATCCAATAATAATAATGAAGCACGCGGTTGTGGAGAAAGTTGAGTTCTGTTCTGGTCTTCTTCTTCTCAATGAAAGAGCAACGAACGCAGGTCGCTCGACTAGCCCCGCCAAGGTTATACAAGGCTATTACATACCAACCTCCTCCTGCTTCTCTGAATACCCGGACATTCAACTGTTTCGCCATTCCGTCACCCATTTTGAAGCTCCCGTAGTGGCCATTGAGGAAACCTTTCCACACAGTCCAAGCGGCTTTAAGCTTACTCGAGTTAAATCACTGAGTGATGATACTGCAATTGTTTTAGTTGTATACATATTCATCGTCAGTCTACTCAGTCATTTCCTACAAAACAATTGTTTCCTCCAATGGTCTGTGTAAAGGTATCTCATCTTCCCTAACAATATATGTTGAGTATCCTTTCATTCCTCAGTTTCATATTCCCAAATAAAAGCAAGCAATCCATTCCCTTTTATTACTTTCTCCACTACGTATAGTAAAGTAGTGGGAATATTGTATTCCACCCAAAAATTTGATGTCGAAATTTCACCGAGAAATATATTTTTGAGACCCATCAGTAGAGTAAGTAGAGAAAGTAAAAAAAAATTTATAATGTTTTTTAATATTCTGCGCTGATGTTATTACCTTTAGTGTCCCACATTTTAATCATGTAGGTATTTGTTATTCGATTGTACACATATAATCGATAGTTGCGCCTTCAACTTTTATTGTTATGTTGGCCTTGACACAATGATACAGAGAGTATGTATGCTATACGCCTATAATCTTTAAAAAGCATAGTTTCAAAAATGAGAAGACAAATTGAATTTATTACAATGTTATTTACAATATTAACACTAGTTAGATGTTAAATAAATAAATAAACAAAGTGGCTTTATTTGATATACGGAATCGATTACTTTGCTCTCAGCTGCGTGGGAATGTGCGCAGACGGCGAAGTATTCATTGCTACGTGATTGGTGTATTATTATTGAGGTTATGAACAGGTGCACGTTTGATTGGTGAATGATGGATATAATGAGGTCCATTACAGTGGCGTATAAGCGCTACATTATGGCATAAAAACTAAACGATAGTGGTTAGAGAAGTCATGTGAATGTGAGTCTGTGCGGTTATTATCAATGGACCTATGCCAATGTTGGGAAGGAGCAGAAGGTAATTATGATGGTGGACGTAGGCGGGCCGAGGAGGCAGAAGAAAAGGGCGTATACAGAATAACGGCGTTGTTAGGATAGTTATATGTCATTAAGTTTTATGAATGGGACTTCACTGTGAATGGATGAATTTATGTATCAGCTTCTCTAACCTCAATATTCTTTCCACGGCATCAAAAATAAACATTTACATGCGGAAGACTAACAAAACACAAACATGCAAAATTTCCTCTCATTCACAGCA
The DNA here is from genome assembly GCA_030765045.1 of Tenodera sinensis. Taxonomy (NCBI): domain Eukaryota; kingdom Metazoa; phylum Arthropoda; class Insecta; order Mantodea; family Mantidae; genus Tenodera; species Tenodera sinensis. Next base: position 201,244,134 of record CM060963.1, read on the forward strand.
TACTCAATGCTTTAGTTCTTCTCAAGAATCTCAATTCAGATCCTTGTATCTTACTTTTCATCTTATTTGTTACAACACAGGCTGAACTTCCATATAACAGTACTGCCTTTGCCATTGTTTTATTCTTGAGCGGCGGACGGTTGCAGAAATAAACAGATAAGCAGCGCTCTCGCCCAGCGTAAACTCCAGAAGGGTATCGTCAGATAACCAGAATGTTCTCAAGGTTTCGCTTCTCCCTTCGGTTTTTGGTGAGGCAAAAAGTGCTGTTCTCCGAGTAAGTTTTCGACGACTGTTGTGATATTCAGCAAGTGCAAGAAGAGATTGAAGGAGTCTTGTGTTCGACCTCCCAATGAATGAAGAAGAGGCCACGTTGTGATACGTCATCAAGAGTGGTATGTGAACTAAATAACACTAGCAAAGAGAAACTAATAGAGATGCACTTGGAACAACGAAAATGCGCAATATTTCCGTCACATCCCTGAATCCATGCTATGAAAGGAGCACCACAGTTTCTAGTTTTCTTTTCTTTCCACCAGATGTTTACTACATCGAGCCCAGCTGAGCGGAGGGTGACGTCACTTGGCTGTTTGTTTTAAGTGATCTGAAAAAAGAAAGAGGAACAATGGGTTTAATAACCACGCAGGGTCCTTCGACTCATTCTGTTTTCTCTGCCAGGACAGAAATAGACACTACAACACGAGTGTAGTCGCCTCTCATCGCAGTTTGTTTCTATTTTGATTGCTGTGTAATTATCGGGGTGTCTCCGGCTGTAATGCTGGGCTAATGGCAATAAATCAAGGCACTTTGAACCTAACATCTAACGATGAAACTGCACGCAATAAGTGTGAAATATCTGCAACAAAATGACAATTTTATTTGCAATAAAATGCATATAAAACTAGAAAATCTAAATCTCTTTTCACTGAGAAGGTTTTTATGCTATCCATTTTATTATACAACGTGTTACATTCACATGGTTTTCTTTACTCGCTTTTCTTTTCTCTATTCTATATACAATGCATATAATTTTCTTTATCTTTGAAATAAAAATTTATTGTATTACATTCACACGGGTTTCTCTACTCGTTTTTCTTTTAGAAACACATTAAACTTTCCTTTTCTACTTGCTCTTCAAAATACAATTCATACAGTTTCCTATATGATTTAAATACAAATGCAACGTATTACATTCACACGGTTTTCTTAACTCCCTTTCTTTTTACGTAATACATTCACATGTATTTCTTTTCTCGCTCTTCCACAAACTATTCATACATTTTTCTATTTTGTCGAAATACAAATGCAACTTACTACAGTCACATGGTTTCCTCTACTTGCTTTTATTTTTCGTAACAGATTCGTATGTCCTCCACTTACCCTTCATAAACAGTTCATACAATTTTCTATGATTGAAATAGAAATGCAACGCATTCCATTCACATGATTTTCTTTACACACTTTTCTTTTGTGAAACAAAATCACATTTATTTCTCTGTTCGCTCGTCTACAAACAATTCATACAATTTTCATATGTTTGAAGTTTAACTACAACGCATTACGAAACACAATCGTATTTATTTCTCAACTCACTCTTCTACAAAGAATTGATACTATTTTCTGTATGGTTGACATAGAAGTGCAATGTCTTACATTCACAGAGCTTTCTCTTCTTGCTTTTCTTCCTGTGGTATTTGACGTTGTTCAACAATGCTTTTGCATATTGTTTAGCCGGTGTTTTTATTCATTTGTTTTGTTTATTCCGGGTGCTTTATAGTCTCCAACGTAAGTTTAAAAGTTGCAGAGATAAAATCGTGAAATCACGGGCAATGCCGAGTGCTTTAGTTAGTATAGAATAAAATAAACTATATGCTGTTGAAGACAGACAAAAAATGAAGAACAAGTTGGCTGGAGCTCTGTCGCGGCGCCATAATGTTGTGGTGGCTTCATGAGGCGGACAATTCCGTTGAGGATACGCGGATCTGGGTCACTCTTGACAAAGTTGTGGCAAGTGCATTATTCCCAGTAGGTACCTACATTATATTTTAATTAGTGCTGGTGTTGTGCTGGCTGGCCGGCCGACCTGACCCAGTGGGAAGTTCGCAGACAGTCTGAGTGCGAGATTAGACGCCTAGCTGCACATGACCGTCAACCATAAGCCATTGGATTACACGGGGTAATGGAGTTAACCCGATTTGTGTAACTACCACAATACGACACAATTGGCAGCCATGCAATGTCTCTGGCTGGCTTTTTCACATCCACTGTTATCTGGGCTTAGCCGCCATGGAAAACTGCCCTAATGCACCCCTTTATAATCTGCTTCCCTTATTTCCTCTTTTTATGCTTTTTTCCCCTCCACATTTGCAACAGAATAGTGTCCAACAGTTTTGAAGACAACAATTTGCCTTATATAAAACATCAGCTCTCTTCATTTAACGTATACTTCATTTATACGTTAACCAAAAAGGAATTAGTTTATAATATTTCGTATTTTTACAAAGTCACTAACGTTACAAACACCATTAACAATATTAGCGATTTACTTTAACTTTTCGGTAAAAAATTTAAAAGTAGCTTGATGATGCCATATAATCCTAGAAAAAATTCAGATTGGAATTCTAAATAAACACAGAGAAATTAAATAACTTACCAAGCCGTGCAGTCGAGAGTAATGCTGTCTTCATAGGCGTACACATTGTTGTAAAATGTCTCACATCTTAACAGGCATTTGTTTCCGGACATATTGGCACAAGGCGATAATTACTATCTAGGTTAGAATTCAAAATTCTACTCCATTTCACACAATTAATTATTTCATTTTATGTAATGCCTGCAAAAGCTTGCAAGACCATCTATATCTTCGTCAACGATAGTCACAGTAGGTCCAACATGGCCGACATAAAATAGCTACCTACATTTTCAAGGCCTCACACAATAAAAGGGGACAGAGAGTTCATATAATATTCCTTGATCTCTCTGTCGTCGATCATAGAGTAATAACAGGCAAAATTTGGTCTTTATTTTGCTTTGACGTTCTGGTTTCTTCATAGTTTTGCGTATGTTGGCTACTCAGAATAAAAAAGAGTTACTTAAACTGCTATTATTTCTTCCCAATGAAATCTCGTGTATAAATAGCGATGAAGTAGCCGGAATTCGACAACATGTAAGACAACTGTATTAATCATCATTACAAACTGTGGTTAGTAGCTCTAAGTAGTCAGAGAAGGCATGACAGTCACGTGATAAGGAATGGTGTACCGGAACTGAGTTACGTTTTCTGCAATGACTTCGCCCTCTCCAGACCAGTAGCTCACGCATTGACGTCTGATACGAAAATGATAGTTCATATATAGTATTTTGCAGCACAATTACGGCCAAGCACAAAACATCTGGTAGTAAACTTTGTAATTGGTTTGTGGGAAAACTTTTGGACTAGAAAAAACAGCTGACACACTGAAATGGATATATATTAAGGTTCCAATTATAAAAATATCTGCACTTATACCCCTATCAGCATGTATCTATATCAAATTAAAGAGATTCTCATTAATAATACTGCAAAAAATTAAATATATAATTTCTTTGGGCAGTTTTCTCCCATCGTGTACAAATCTCACTTCTCTACTAAGACGTTTTAAGCAAACAAGAATCTTTGTCAAGGTTTCCGACTTTGTTTTTCGTGTCAAATTGAAAATTGTTTTTCTTACACTAAAAGCTATCTTGTATTAAGTAGCCAGCCGCAAGCTGGCAAGTGTTGATTTACATAATGCGTGATGAACGATGTTTGCTGTTACCAAAGACTAGAGGAAAAGGTGTTACTCCATTCAAAAGGTGTGTAAACACTCGTAAATATTCATGAAGTGCTCTTTGTAAACGAATCAATCAATGAAACTGACAACGAATGCCAGGAATGCAGCACAATACAGACTGACCTCCATTGTCCACGTCCCCTGTTTGGTTCAAGGAAAGATCCGGAAGTGTGGGTGCTGGGGCCCCGACTTCCCATTCTCAACACAGGCCCCAAATAAAGTAAATAAATCCCTTTATTTATCAAGGAGAAATATCGTCTTTATCTACTTCTGTATTGTTAGGGAAAGTAATTAAACGTGTCATTTTTTGTTGCAATTTTCAGCATTAGTGTCCCAAACTGCAGAATATGGTAACTTCTACAGGGAGTTATTTCAACAGTAATCTTATTAGGGCAAGATTCGCCTTTGGGCGAACAGAACAAACACAATATCCAGTATCCGGTTCGTTCCTTTCTTTGGAGGGGATGTTAGAAACCTTGAGCCAGCCGTAACAGGTGATTTTTGGGAGGGTAACTAACCCCGATTTGCCGGTTCACCGACTTTTTGTTAGGGTCGGCAGTTTCGCGGAACACCTGGACATGCCTTTGTGAGCTGCACAGCCTTCCTCTTATTAATTTCATCTCAGTATACCACCAACTGACTGAATGGCTCTGGAAGAAAGCTTTCACTGTCACTCAAAGACCCAACTTCCGTCTAGGCAGCTGTTCAGAGGCACGACTGTTTACATCAGACAATCGATTATCCGGAAATCGATTACACCAAAGTTTCCCTATCACAAATGCATAAAAGATCCTCTGAGGGGCTTGTAAAAAATAAAATTTATCACAAGTAATATCAACTGTAAACAAGATATGACTAAAACAATTGAACAGTTAAAAGAATATTTATAGTCACTACAAATTTAAATACTATATCGCAAAATTTGACCAGAAAATGTTAATTTCTATAAAAAAATAACCTAAAATACATTCGTTACGATTAGTATAACTCGGCTAACTCAGCACTACCAACTGAGGAAAACGAAACCAAAAAACTACATGTTTTTCGATCTTCTTTTGTTGTAACAGAAAATCAGTCATAACCTCAAATAAATCTCACTTTACTTTTAGCATTAATAAATAACCTTTTCTTCTTCAAAAATGCATTAATTATTGAAAGAATTGTTAAAAACACAGTTGTCAAATTGAAATGGAGAGTCATTTTAGTTGTTAATTTATCGTAATGTGTAATAACTTAATTTTCGGTGATTTATGGGATACAATTGCGACTCTAAATCCGCAACACTCTTATATTTGTGGGCGCGGTTAATTTTTGGCTAAATTATTCATTGGTAATGAGTTTTATTTCCTTTTAAAAAAACTTTAACACTCAAATATAACACATAATGTCACAATTTTGTGGAAACACTGAATCCGCCAAAGATGCTGTATTCTAGCGTACAAGTAACATGTTTGCCATTTTCGTTAGTCATTTGCTAATGCTAAGTTAGTTTTATTTAACGATATCAACACTGCAATTAATTTCTAGTGTCGTGTAGGAAGAGCACGATGTTCAAAAAAGTAATGTCAAACATTAGTTAACCTCAAAACCTGCTAAACAACAAGCGCACACAAGTTCTCCAACCTAACGTAAACCAGTAGACCAACTTTAAAAAGCTTCCATTCTTCTTCTCGAATCTTGCAGACTCAATAGTCTCATTTCCGTATTGAATTCAACATGGAAACGCGGAAGTGGGAATGTACTCAATACGGATTGAATTCGCCATGGATACGTAGTAAAGTTTCTTTATCCGTTGTTGCTTTTATAGTTAACCTAGCTAACTGCCATACTTTCGACGAAACTATCTTCAGTAATTGTCATTTATGACAGGACTGCAGATTACAATATTTTCGATGGGATTTATCCCAATAAATTCATAACGTCGTTATATTTTCCAGACAGTTGATATACAAGTGGGCCTTTTAGTAGTTCACGAGTGTGTTAAAAGTAGAAAATTCTTTCGCTGAGTGCTGAAAAGCTTTTACCACGCCGATAGTGCCAACTTTTCCTTATGGAATATGACCATCACCTCATTGCAGTAGACCGTGAATCTGAGTTACACAATGCTTATTTAAAATAATAGTACAATCAACATTTCAGTTTTCTCAAAACATGAGTAAGTTTAGAAAAAATTATTTCGTTACGTTATTTTCGTCGTTTTATTATTTCCACTGCTAGAATATTATGGTTTTGTAAAAGTCACGTTGCCAACACTGACGCTACGCAAGGCAAATGAAGATCGTAACCGCATATCCTGAGATAAAGATGTCATACTAGATATTGGAGACTGCACACACACAAACAGGGAGAAGTTATCAAGTTAGTCAGTAGGTACAAGATGGCTCCGTGGCAGCAGACGCGGTAAATCCCAATGTCCACAGGGAATCCGTCGAGACATGAAGGGGGATTCTGTTAACAAAAGTTTACTCAGGCAGGCGGACAAACACACCTGTACAAATCTGGCAGACAAGACAGGGAGATCGCTGATTGCCACACTCGCCAATTACGTCAACCACCACTCTTACATTTGTTTCATTGGCTGTCGTTGACACAGGTGGGTGGGGTCTAACACCCACATTATTTTCTCTACCCATTATCGTTTATATCCTTCTCTATTACGTACCTATAGCAAGATGGGGAACTATTGTACTCTGTCGAGAATTTTGACAGCGAAATTTTACAGACCTACAGAAAGCAAGGAAGGAAAAAAGAAACAGAAAAAAAAAAAAAAAACAGGAAAGAAAAGAAACAAGCATGCTAGCTTCTAGTTTCTGAAGTCACGGGTTCAAATCCGGTGGAGAGCGATGAAGTTATTTTCGAGCGTAAGCAAATCTTAGCATGACTTCATTCAGAAGGGAAGTAAAGACGGTGGTGCTATGTAAATATACGGCACTTGAAAAAACCTCAAGCCTGATAAAGAGGACTCTGATGGTCTTTCAGGTCCAATATAGAATGGTATACTGAGAACTACTTGCCGGCGCCGTGGCCGAGCGGTTAGCGTGCATGTGATATTCGTGGTGGATGAACCGGCTTCAGGAATGGTCTTCTCCGGGTGCTCCGATTTCCCCCGCCAGTAATTACACCAATTGCTCCATTATCACCTTTCCATTCGTCCATTTCGCCTGCATTTCATATCATCCTCTTCCTCACTCTTATACTGAACACTTCACTCTGTCTGGTCCATAGGTTCCTGTGCTCCCTAGGTAATGTATTTCAAGGACGCGACACAAAGATTTTGAAAAAAATTTCTCCACCCTAAACTACCCTTTACATGGAAATTTTTTCAAAAATTTTTATTTTCTTGAAAATAGCTCTAACGATTTTGATTGAAATCGTATTTAACGTATTTTTATGGCTAGTGAAATGTAAATTTTAAATTTCCTGGTTATAGCCCCTGTAGTTGTATTTACTCTGAATGACTTTTGAATAACTAGTAAACCGTAAGAGATAGGCCAAATCTTACTATACAAAAATGTATATTTTGCTAAAACCACAATTTATATCTAAATACTTTTTTTGGGGGGAGCGAATCATTTTGGAGATATTTCTTGTTACTTCTGTGAGTTTTGAAGAACTTATACTTCTGTCAAATGCAACATTATTGTTCATTTTTACTTTCTCTACTGGTAAGTAGGGGAAGTATTTTATTCCATCCAAAAATTCGATGTCGAGATTTCACCGGAAATATATGTTTTGAGACCCCCTGAATCCAAAAAAAGCATTTTTAGAAAAAGGTCCATGTGTGTGTCTGTGTGTCAGTCTGTGTGTCAGTCGGTCACTCTGTCAGTCTGTGGACAGCATAACTCAAAAACGAAAAGTCGGTTAAAAACCAAAGTTGGTATTTAAAATTAATGTCTTTCAAGGATGCGACACGAAGATTTTGAAGAAAATAGCCCCACCCTAAACTACCCTTTACATGGAAAATTTTTCGAAAATTTTGATTTTCTTGAAAATGGCTCTAACGATTTTGATTAAAATGTCATATATCTGAGAAATTTTGATGACAAATGAAATGTATATCTTGAATATTCTGGCTATAGCCCCTATAGTCGTATTTACTGTGGACGACTTTTGCATAACTGGTAAACCGTTAGAGATAGACCAAATTATACTATACAAAAAATGTAGATCTTGCTAAAATACACAATTTATGTCGGCATAAGTTTTCTTGTAGGGTGAACCATTTCGGAGATATTCCTTGTTATGTGTGTGAGTTTCGGAAAACTTAGAACTTTAGTGAAATGGATCATCGTTGTTAATTTTTTTTTTATATGTTAACCGTGCAAAGACAACAGAATCTGAAACATTTGACTATCGCACAAAGCCTACTGTATTCTCATATTCTCCTTGTACCTACAAGGTACAAGATTATTTCAACACGAAGAAGATATAGGAATAAGAGTTTGTAAGAATGGTTAGTACACGAGTAGAGAAGGTCATGTGAGTGCAACACATCAACCGTAAAAACGTATCCCTTCCTGCAATTACAAAAACTGCCATACCCTGGACATAAAATCATAAACGTTGGCAAGTATGATGTTTTATTTCACGACAGTGGTGTAGTGAGGATGATGTTTTGTTTCCAGGAGGTGTCCAGGAAGCACGTCGATTTGGGGAAGAAGTCACTCACTCAGTGTTGTGTCTAGGTTGGTTCGACGGACGGACGTTTGAGGTTTAGTATTCACGGTGCGCCAGTGTTTGCTCTACTAACGAGCACCATCCAGTCTTATTGGATTGTGGCTTGAGTCACGTGACAGCGCTACAGCAAACAATTCCAGTTACACAGCACGTCTCACAAAGTTTGTGTTTTCTATTAATGCGCTCCATTTGTTAAACACTAACAAAACTTCTTATCGATGGCAAAAGTCTTAAGTAAAACACTGGCACTTAAATGATTGTTAACTAGCCATGTTATTAGGATAGTAAAAAACGAGGAACTGCTCCTTCTAGGGGAACCTTCCAGACATTCCCTCATTGAGGACTTATAGGATTGCAATGTGGTTTGTAATAATCTGATGTGTTGCATTCACATGACTTTCTCTACTCTTGTACTAACCATTCTTACAAACTCTTATTCCTATATCTTCTTCGTGTTAGTTGAAATAATCTTGTACCTTGTAGGTACAAGGAGAATATGAGAATACAGTAGGCTTTGAGCAATAGTCAAATGTTTCAGATTCCGTTCTCTTTGCACGATTAACATATAAAAAAATGAACAACGTTGTTGCATTTCGCTAAAGTTCTAAGTTTTCCGAAACTCACACACATACCAAGGAATATCTCCGAAATGGTTCACGCTACAAGAAAATTTATTGAGGCATAAATTGTGTATTTTACTAAGATCTACATTTTTTGTATAGTATGATTTGGTCTATCTCTAACGGTTTAACAGTTATGCAAAAGTCGTTCAGAGTAAATACGACTACAGGGGCTATAGCCAGAAAATTCAAGATATACATTTCATTTGTCATAAAAATATCTCAAACATATGACATTTTAATCAAAATCGTTAGAGCTATTTTCAAGAAAATCAAAATTTTACAAAAAAATATCAAGTAAAAGGTAGTTTAAGGTGGAGGAATTTTCTTCAAAATTTTCGTGTCGTATCCTTAAAAGATGTTAAACTTAGAAACTAACTTTGTTTTTTAACCGACTTTTCGTTTTTGCCTTTGTGCTGTCCTTAGTCTGACACACACACACACACACACACACACACACACACACACACACACACACACATACACGGACCTTTTTCTAAAAATTCAGATGAATTACTTAAGAATCGTGAGTTCGTTCCAACTGAGTTATGTAGAACTTCAGAAGTAAACATTCTGTTTAACATGTAGATGTTAAATGCTTGGATAGCAGCTATCATAGAGGCCGATGTTTTCATGTCCGAGTATAAGATAGGGATTGCATAAAACTGGAAAATAAGGGGCAGCTGACACTCCTGGTATATAGATGAAACGGGAACCGCCATCTGGCCTTAAACCAGCCTCTATTTCAGGGGCGCTGTAGACAGCGAGAACCTTTGGACCAGAAAACCTTCCAGTTTTTCAAGCACGAGATAGTGGCAGCTGCAGAAAGCAAATCTGATTAATAACTTAAAAATATCTGGCGGAATTTGGCAACGTGTCAAACCTCTGGACCACATATTTAATTCCATGTCCCACGTGACACGATCTGTCACATACTATGTTTATAATCCTGAAAAAGTAGACGTCACGAAGCAGGGTTTTACCTGTGGGATTATCACACCTTGAAGTTTATTAAAATAGGACTGACCCATGATCATGATGCATGTATGTAGAAAAATGTGTTGCACTCATATGACTTTCTCTACTCTTGTACTAGCCATTCTTACAAACTCTTATTCCTATATCTTCTTCATGTTAGTTGAGGTAAACGTTTGTACAAGTTATCTTCTTGTAGGTACAAGGGGAATATGGGAATACAGTCAGCAAATTTTTCACACCTTACATCACGTCATCTTATAATAATTATGATAAAATAATTAATTCTGAATAAATAATACACTTGAACAGGAATTTAAGTTCCAAAATGATTAACTCAATATCCCGTAAGTTAGTTGGGGCGTTGTCTGGAGATTGACATCCGCTTGCCCACGCGTCTTCTCCTAATTGTTTGGCACATTTTGATAATCAAGACTACAGAGTAATCAATTCACAGTTTTTCCAGGGCAAGGTCCCTCACAAAAAACCTTCCTAATATATCTCTGACAAAATGTTCGTCATCTCTTCAGTTAGAACAGAGATGATGTCATTAGCTACACCAAACGGTAACTCATAACGTCCTACATTCACACAACTTTCTCAATCTACCATCGTTCATGTGCCTTCTGCAAGTCTGACCTAACCTATAAATTCTCGAGCGTCAAGACCGCCGAATGATATATGAACTATTTCATAAATAAAATATGTATTTAAATACTATATCACAACGATTTGAACAAATAATGTTAAATTATATAAAACATACCCTCAAATATATCCATTACGATTAGTGTAATTCAACTTACTCAGTGCTGCCAAAGGAGGAAAACGAAACCCAAAAATTATTACATGTATTTCGGTCTTCTCTTGATGTTATAATAGAAAGTCAGTTCATAATCTCTAATAAATCTCACGTTACTTTTAACATTAACAAATAACCTTTCTTATGAAAAGAATCTTGATTATTAAAAGAATAATTCTTAAAAATATAGTTGACAAATAGAAGTGCAGTACTATTTTGATTTTTAAGCGATTGTAATGTATAATAAATTATTTTTCAGCGATTTAGGGGATACAGTTGGCGACAGTGATTAAACAAAGGAATGAGCTAATTTGTACAGAACAAAAGAATGACGAGGTTATAATTGGTATGTGATAGTTTAACATCTCTGTGTATAAAATAGTACCAGAAAACTCGAGTAATATATGTTTCATTTGTCATGAAAATAAAAACTGTTAGTCATTTTTAGAAAATCAAAATTTTAAAAAATCTTGTATGTAAAGGATAGCTTGGGTTAACAGAGCGTGATGGCTTCGCTGTAACTGTGAGACTCACATTCTGAAGGTCACGGGTTCGATTCTCATGGGTGACCTTCCTGAAGGTGGATTTTTCTGGGGACTAGGCTAGTAATGGGAAGGGTAATTACATGCTCAGAATTCCCTGTCTCTCCATTTCACTTCACATTCGTTTCAGTCCGGTCTCTCAGGGTCAGAAGTATTGGCGATGGGCGAATTTGGGGCTGCTGTGTGCGGACTTTGTGAACTGTAACTACTGTTCTCGACATAAGGGTGGGATTGTAGTCATCTTAACTGCTGGGGAGGACCTCTGTGGAAACCAAGTTGCTGGCGGATGCTTGATAAACCATGGTATCATGATGAGGAACCTCCAGCACACGTTAGGGACCCTCACTCTGGGAAGCGCTACTCGTCCGGTTTCCAACACGCCCATACAGCACTCTCAGCTCATTCCTTCATCCCAGTGGTCCGACATATAGTAACTTCGGTTCAGTGTGGAATCCCCTCCGTACATACTCTTTCTCTCCAGTTTGGGATCGGGGATGTTTTAAATCTCAGTTTCGTATGTTTAGAAGATGTTGAATTTAAATACTATGTATAGTATTCAACCCACTTTTCACAAACACAGAGAGAGAGAGAGAGAGAGAGAGAGAGAGAGAGAGAGAGAGAGAAAGAGAGAGAGAGAACCAGACGGGCGGTACTTTCTCTAAAAATCTGATGTGTTGCACTCACATGACTTTCTCTACTCCTGCACTAACCATTCTTACAAACTTTTATTCCTATATCTTCTTCGTGTTAGTTAAGATAAACATTTGTACAAATTATCTTATTGCTTATTTCCTTGTAGGTACAAGGGGAATATGGGAATAGAGTAGGCTTTGTGCGATAGTCAGATCTGTTAAAGCTGGTCGCTATATGAAGGCTTTAAAATTTCATTGTTTGCACGGTCAAGAGATAAAAAAGTGAATAACGACCTTGCATTTGAGAAGAGTACCTATAAGTATTCTAAAACTGACACAAATAAGAAGGAATGTCTCCGAAATGATTCAGTACACAAAAAATGAATTTGGATATAAATTGTGTTTTAACGAAATCTACATTTTTTGTGCTGTAAGACTTGGGCTATATCTATTTCAGAGATATCTGCAATGTATTCCACTGAAGCAAGGGAAACATTACTTCTATTTAATTCGTAGTGATGCATTAATTTCTGTATTTTCATTAAAGTCAACATGCTGTAATTGATACAAAGTAGACACTTTTACAAATGTATCTTAAATCCCCCAACAGATGGCTGATGGTCGATATTTATATACACTGTAGCTATTTCCTAACCTAAGGCTAAGATAAACTGTGAAATCCTGGGCAACGCCGGATGTTTTATTTGGACGCTTAGAAGATGTAATAAGTGTCTATGGTGTTGTGTCAATAATTGGTTTCTAACCCTACATGTATTGTTATCTCTTGCTAACACGCCAAGGTAAAACAAATGAAAGCGGCACTTGTACCTACCAGGTAGGTAATGACAGTTATTAAAGAACAGTGCAGCCATATGGGATTATTAAGGCACTGATATCATCTACCATCCCGCTGCCTGGTCGTTACGTCACAATAGACGCTCTCTGCCCCGTCATTTGCTTTACTTCTTATTTATCTGTTTATGATTACCTCCCCAATTAGATGCCACGAAGGATATAGTACGAGTAATTTCCAACACGCTTGCTGTTAGTGACGACACCGTAACTTTCCGCGCTTGAACACCTTGGTGTGCCTTAGACAAGCTACTCTCTCTCTCTCTCTCTCTCTCTCTCTCTCTCTCTCCACCTCATTCAGCGTCTCTTCATGCTGATAGTCTGTAAAACATGGTGCTTGCTGTGCTTCCTCTAGTTCTCTTATACCTACATTCCGTGGACAATGTCTTCTAGCAACACCCAGTATGGATCTTAAATATATAATTTAAGATGCCTGCAATCTTGATTCTTCTTTGATTTTAATTAGCATATTTTACCGAGAGTTTGGATACTACGACACTGCTAATCGGCCAATCAACAGCTACACATCTAGCGGTCAATACTTCGGCGTCTGCGCACATTTCCACGCAGTTGAAACTGTATACGAATAAAGTTACTCTGTTTATTAATAATTAGCGTTAGTATTGTAAATAACATTGTTGTTGTTTTCTAGTGCCTTGCATCTGGCAATGAAGACATTAACATTCGTGCTTTCCAATACTTTTGAACTGTAGTTTCTTCTGATCTTAATGCTTCACAGGTCTTCAAGTGTTCATCATTCATTTCTGCTGGATCGTTACACAAGACACATATTGGTGAGGCTGAGATACCTATTCTGTAGAGATGACTTGCTAAGCAGTCGTGATTTGTCAATAGTCGGAAGGCTGCAACCGCTGTTTTCCTTGGTCTCTGGGGGATTATATTTGGGTTGGAAAGTAGTGTAATCCATTTTTTATCTTTGGCATTTGTTTCTATTTGTTGTAGGTATGAATGAGAAAATTTTTTAATGAACAAGCGTTTTATTGAGGAATATGAGAAATTGAATTTAGACTTTTGTTTTATTGTTGTGCCTTTCTTTGCAAGTGAGTCTGCAGCTTCGTTCCCCATGACTCCACAGTGTGCTGGAATCCATTGGAGATGAACAGTCTTATTAACTTTTTGGAGTTGTGTTAACATTTTGTAGCATTCTCTAAGTTTTGTTGACTTCTTTGTAGTATTTGAACATATTCCCTGAATTGCAGCTTTAGAATCTGAAAGAATTACAGCCTTGTTAAATTTATTTAAGGGAAGATTTAATAATTGTCGGAGAGCAATGTGTATAGCCTCTATTTCTCCATCATAATTTGTTGTGTCTCTGCCAACAGAATGATAAAAGGAAAAATGTGAACACGTAACTCCAGCTCCAGTAAGGTTTTCCTTCGAGGATCCATCAGTATATATGTGCAGCCATTCTTCTGTGGGATAACTAGTATTGATTGTTTCCAGAGCTAGAAGTTTTTGTATTTCTTTTGGTGTGTCTGATTTACTTATTTTCTCTATTAATTCCAAACTGAAAGTAGGTTGCAATAATTCCAATGGATTTTCTCTTATAAGTAGATTTTCTCTGGTGTTAGGAATGTTCAATTTGGATTTAATATGTGTTACCTTTTCTAGGAAACTACTATGAGTTTTAAGGATTGAAGGGGGGAGGTTCTCTTCTGTCCATTTAGAGTTTGACATTGTAATAAATTCAATTTGTCTTATCTTTTTTGAAAGTATACTTTTTAAAAGGTTATAGCATGTATACTCTCTGTATCATTGTATCAAGTCCAACATAACAATAACAGTTGAAGGTGCTACTATCGATTCTCGAATGTACAATCGAATCGAGTAACAAATAGTTAAAATGTCGGACACCTGCTCAGGAATTGGAGTCCAGTGTAAGAAGTTGAGTGATTTCTTGAGAAATGTTTCGCGCCTGCGCGGCGGCTATACACACAGAGGACCACAAACGCAGAGATTTGTCACCTAAACCCGATTAAGAGGTGGCGCTGGTAATTATTCTTGGGATTATCAACCCCGGCACTACAAGCAAGCAAGCAGCTCAGGATAGGCTCATTAGCTGGATCATGGAGTCCTTGATGAACTCTCCGCGCCTCCCTGACTGCAGCACAAAAACACTGCCATGATGAAAGCCTTCGTAATTTGATTAACACATTACAGCTCCTTTTCTCTTTTTGTTTCATCTGGCAAAGAGTGGGCAGCTATTAGATAAAATAGTGGCAATTACATCGTCACATCCTACAACACACACTAAAAACTGGTAATAATCTGATAAAATACATTACAATGACTTTTTCTACACTCTGTCTTTATTAATGGGTATACAAACTATTCTTAAGGATGCCTTCTTCTTCTTTCACTCACATACATTCTTCCTCTTTATCTTCTCCCTCCCGGGTTTCCATCACTCCCTATTCTAATATCTAATATACGTATTACCTAGGCTATCTCTGGAACAACGTTGTCAGAAATGAGCGTTTTATAAGAATGGTGGTTTGTTGCGCGTATATCTCGAAACTCTGTCATTAGCGAATTCTTCTCAAGGTCTTCTCTAACAAGCGGCACGTTCACTTTGGAAGAGACACTCACGCAAGGTCGTGGTATATCATAACCTTCTAATGGCACCCTATAAGCGATTTGTTTATGTTACCTTAGAATTGCTGGTTGTTTTCAATAACAATGCAAATTAAGCAGTATTTTTGCAAATCTTTCACATCCTACGGTTTCAATCAAGACCCATTGTATATTATTTTGCTGGTAGATATATTAATATTTACAGACTGGAATTCTATTTTGAATAACAAACATTTAAGATGTACAGTTATTGGTGTAAAATTTGGGGAACGCCCTTAAAAAAAAAAAAAAAAAAAAAAAAAAAAAAAAAAAAAAAAAAAAAAAATGTAATGCTAACACTTTTCTCTCTTTATAAAAGTTAATACCTATACCCTACTAACGAACTTCTTTTGTTGCATTTATATCCCGTGTTTAGCTATAAAGGTTATATTGGCAGTCTTTCCTGTGGAACTTGATGCCTATCGGTACTCGTTTAACACTGTTCTTAGGCATTTTTAAACATTAAATTCACACTGCCATTCTTACTTCCAGACTCTGAAGTATATAACAATATTCTTGGCTGGAGAAAAATTCCTACCCCCTCCCGGGAGTCGAACCCAGGCCAGCGCTCACTTGTTTGCATCATTAATATAAAGAAACTAATGTGAAACGTTCATAGATTAGGGTTATTAGAAGATTTTAGACTTTATAAACTTCAATAGGATTAGAATAAGGATTGTTCAGCGATTTAGACACTGTTCCACTACGTATTCATCTGCAATATTCGATAAATGGCAATTAAAGAAACAAATTATAACATAGGATCGACTATCGCTTCCTACACACAGTCTTATATTTGCCTAGTGTCACATCTATGTTTATCACTTGTAATAAAATGTAACCGGCTTTTGTTTTTATACTCTGGTTTTATATTCTGTGGAGTAATAACTATGTTTTACTTCTCTGTGGCATTCGCAATAACAGTCAAGGTCTTCCTTACAAGCACTTTCTTTTATAACTCCATTGTGTTCATATTCAAGAACAAGGCTCCGTAATACCTTTTTTATCTTTAGGTATTCTATAAAATAAAATTAGAAGAAGTTCTAAAGGCCCACGTTGGTAATGATAAATTGTGATTTGCAATTGCCAAAGAATTATTAAAACTGCTTGAGTATTTTTTGAGATTACGCTACATGCAATAATAACTATCTGAATAACCATCTCTATATGTAGGATTAGCGTTTCAACGTCACCAAACTGCCTACTATGTTAGTACCAGGAAAGAAATTATGAATTTGGAACATACAGAATCATGCCAAGATTTGAATACGTATCCTGAAATTGCCACCAAATGGGTAGCTAAAAGGAGAATGACTTCATTGTCAGTTCCTTAGCATTATTCTTTCCAGTTATTAGGTCATTATTTTATGTAATTTTATAGCGTTGAGTTATTAGTCAGGTCCTATTACAATGAAAGGTTGACATAACCTCTACCATCCAGACCATAAGCCCTTGCAGGCATTGCTGTATCTAAGCCAGGAGCTCCTGGGAGATTTCAATGCACGGTTAGGAAGCTATCTACATGTCCCCAGGGGTTTTAGATAACTTCACACGAACTTTAGCAGCATGAATTATGTAACGTCACCTTTCCTACTGGCACAGATATTTTGACAGTCCAATCTTCGGAGGGCACTAAATTAAAACAGCAACAACAAAAGCATGTAATGAACTAAGACTGCAAGTATTACACAAGCATTTAATACCTTTCTTTGCAAGCGGCCGCCCTTGTGTATTCAGGTTTCTCAGTGAGTTATTTCTTTTTTCTCTATTACTCACCTGTAGTAAGTACAGGGAGTATTAAATTACGCCAAAAAATTCAATATTGAAGTTTTACTGGGAACATACGTCTTGAGGCTCACTGAAACAAAGAAACAATATTTACAAACTCTTATTCCTATATCTTCTTCGTGTTAATTGAGATAAACATCTGCAGACATTATTGCTTCTTTCCTTGTAGGTACAAAGGGAATATGGGAATACAGTAAACTTTGAGCGATAGTCAAATCTTTTAAAGTTTTCGAATTTCGTATCTTTGCACGGTTAACATATAAAAATGAATAACGATGTTCCATTTGACGAAATATTGAATTTTTCAAAACTCACACAAATAACAAGGAATATTTCCGAAATGATGCACTCCAGAAAAAAATTAATTTGGACATACCTGTATGTTTTAACGAGATGTGAATTTTTATAGCAAGATTAGATCTCTCTTATGGTTTACTAGTTAAGCAAACATCAAGAGGAAACAGGTCTACCTGCGCTATAGTTAGCAAATTCAAAATACACAATCCAGTTCTATAAAGGCATCTCAAACATATGACATTTTAATCAAAATCGGTACAGCCATTTTCAAGAAAATCAAAATTTTCGAGAAATTATCCATCTAAAGGGTAGTTTAGGGTGGGGCTATTTTCTTCAAAATCTTCGTGTCGCACACACACACACGCGGATTTTTCTAAAAATGCTTTTTCGTATTCAGGGGGCCTCAAAACATGTATTTACGGTGAAATCTCGACATCGAATTTTTGAGTGGAATACAATACTTCCCCTACTTACCAGTAGAGAAAGTTGTTGTTGTTTTCTAGTGCCTTGCATCTGGCAATGAAGACATTAACATTCGTGCTTTCCAATACTTTTGAACTGTAGTTTCTTCTGATCTTAATGCTTCACAGGTCTTCAAGTGTTCTTCATTCATTTCTGCTGGATCGTTACACAGGACACATATCGGTGAGGCTGAGATACCTATTCTGTAGAGATGACTTGCCAAGCAGTCATGATTTGTCAATAGTCGGAAGGCTGCAACAGCTGTTTTCCTTGGTCTCTGGGGGATTATATCTGGATTGGAAAGTAGTGTAATCCATTTTTTATCTTTGCCATTTGTTTCTATTTCTTGTAGATATGGTAGAGAAAGTAAAAATGTATATTTTACTAAAATACATAATTTATGTCCTTTTTTTTTTTTTAGAGTGAACCATTTCGAAGATATTCCTCGTTATTTGTGTGAGTTTTGGAGAACTTATACTTGTGTCAAATGGAACATCGTTACTCAATTTTTTTATGTTAACCGTGCAAGGAGAACGGGATCTCAAAGCCTTCAAAGATTTGACTATCGCTCAAAGCCTACTGTATTCCCATATTCTCCTTGTACCTATAAGAAGATAAATAATAAGATAATTTCTGCAAATGTTTCTCTCAATTAACACGAAGAAGATGTAGGAATAAGAGTTTCTAAGAATGGTTAGTACAAGAGTAGAGAAAGTCATGTGAGTGCAAAACATCAGAGTTTTTATTTTATTTTGTAAGCACGTAGTGCAGAGATGGACAATGGTGCTGTTAATGCAGTTTTCAAGGCGGAGTAGTCCATAGTGACTCCCAAGACGCTGGAAACAGCTGAAACCCGAGGGATATATTACTTTCATCGCCCATATATCTGAGAGAGTTAAATTAACGTGCGATGACAAAAAGCTCCCAACCTAGTTAAGCCATTATTCCTCCTCCTCCTGCGATGTTTATTCTAACTTCCTTCCAGTACATAAAGAACGTTGAAAAGCTGAGAAGCCAAGTCTCGTTCCAGCCAGTCCCGTAACAGACCATGACAAGCCCTGCAAGAATTACGGCCACATTTTTCATTTCCGTTCGACTGGAAAAGTACTTAATTCTCGACTTATTTGCATCTCCAGACGTTTCATGCGTGCAGCCCAATCAGTGGCCTCTCCCTCAATGCGCCAGTGGCGGCCAGTAGCATTGTGTCTTCGCACGTGTCGCTTTGGGCTACATCTTCCATTGTCACCGTTATGGAAACACCGATTGTCCAGTAACAGAAATGTGCTTCTAAAAACAAGTGAAATATAAGGCTTGAAACTTTCACGGCGAGCGTTACTAATTATGGCTTCACGGACATCAGCCGTGTTAAATTTATAAATGTCGAGCTTTCGGCCACATTAAACATGTGGTTAATCAGGAAGTGAGTAAAACCGTTGTCCCACGCTCCAACTTTTTTGACCTAAGTTTTTATATCCAATGGAATTGCACACAAAAGTAACAGTGTCTGTCTGTCACACTATGATTCATGTTGGTACAATACAAATGACAGTTCACGTAGCAAGCGTGAGAAATAAACATGGCGGACGTAAATATTAATTTAGCGATTGCTATATTAAGTATAGGTTTGTGATATATTTCCACGAGTCTGTCTCAGTAGGAAGAAAAGATGCATTAGAAGTAAAAGACGTTGTCAAGGTTACAGGACACGGGCCGAGGTATATTGGGTCTACTACAAAACGGATTGAGGTTAGAGGAACCGGAAAACTATCGCAATTTTCCACGAATTGATGAAGATTTATTTCTCAACCTTTTACATCATGCCGAAGGCAAAATTACACACCAGGACACAAATATGAGACAAGCGTGAAAGAGATAAGGAACAATTGTGATGGTTTTAATCTTAGTATGGACGGACAGGGAATTTGAACTCATTTCATAACCTCAAATTTAAACATACTGTTAACTGGATTTCTTATTATTAGCCTTCTGATCACGTTTATGAAAGTCGAGCTTGCATGGACGTCTGGAACTGAATTATAAAAATAAACAGGCATCTCAAAATGATGGCCTTCTTCAGGAAGGCTGATTATGTTTATATTTATAAACGTCGTGCTTGTAATAGAGATAGCGAGCTTCCATTGAGTCTAGCTGGGATAGCAGTCATTAAACACACCTCAAACAGGAGAATGACGAACCGCGGACCACATCCACCCAGACGTTTCATTCATTTTCTGGATTCATGTATCCTCCAATTGTTTTCCCTCAAATATCGATTTTTTTGGCAGAATGCTACACTTTAAGTACTATTTACGTAATAAAGAGAGTAATGAACATTAGTAAGTAGTGAAAGTCATGTAAATGTTATATAAAATTTAAATGTTAAGTCTATTTGGTGACAGAAAGCTGACAAATTATTAAACCATATTCGTAAACAAAGCTTTGTGGCTTTAGCATTACATTCATCCGGAATTATTACCTCTTCTATTATGACCTCCTCCTTACGGTTCCGCCAACCTAAGCTTATTCTTACATTTCTGAATATCATAAGTATCCATGTGCAGTAAAATAAATTAACAAGCCGTTTAGAAACGACAGACAAAAGATGTGGCAAGTATCCTACAGAGTGTATTATTTTAATTGAAGAGGCGAAGCGAAAAAACTGTAGTTTTAAATATAGCAGACCTGTCTTTGATAAATAGCCTTCTGTCGCATATTCATCATATGTCTAATTCCTCATTTCCCTGGATTAAACGCTGTAACTGTTGTTCTCCCAGTCTACTGGATTAGTATAGTACCAACTGTGAAAATGTATGAATGTTATTGTAAGTTGTCCACTTTTAAATAACTATTAATATTAAATAGTATCAAAGAGATGAATTATGAATTATTTCGCGGTATACTTTAAACGAATACCTTTCGAAGTTTTCATATTTGGGAGAATTTTTCTTGCACTTCGCGTTAGCAAAATTATCATCATATTAAACCCCCTTGTGATAGTTATTACAGAGTATTTCATTTATAGAAGCGTTAAATTATCATCTGGGCATTCCTTTGTTTAGTCAGTGTCGTCAACTTTTCCATAAATCGATGAAGTACAATTTATTACACGTAACAATCAAAACAGCATTCCAATTCAGTTTGACAGCTTTGTTGCATATTTCCAAAAGACAACATTTGTTAATGTCAAAAATAAAACGAGGTGTGTTTGAGATTCTAAACTGGTTTTTTGTTATATCAACAAGGGAAGATCAAAATAATAATTCTGGGGTTTTGTTTTCCTCAGTAAGTCGAACTACTCTAATCGAAATTAATATTTTTTGGATAATTTTAAATAAAATTTAACATTTTGTGGTCAAATCTTTCAGAAATAGTATTTCAATTCGTATTTTATTTATTTAATGACCAGATAAATAGCATTTGACCCTCTAACTCTCGCACTGCTCTAGAATTTATGGGTTAGGTCGGACGTATTATGATATTACTGCAGATAATATTAGAAGACCCTTTAATTTTGACGTGGAAATATTAAATTAACGTTTCTGTTAGGAGCTTCTGCAAGTTAGCTTTGTGTGCAAAACAAAATGTGAGACTTGCAGTAAACAAGTAGGTAGACCAGAACTCGCCCAAGGGCTTCGAGCTAAGGTTTATCATGGACTTGTATTCTTCAGTCTTGTCTACGTCACAAAAAGCGCTGATTTAATCAGGAGCTGGCACAACAACTATGATGTATTTTGCATTTTAAGTTAAACGACGGAGGTTTGCTTGTTTCGGTATCCCCCCCCCATAAAGTTTTATAGAGCTCTGGAAGCGACCTGGATCAGAGTCTTCACCATTAGAACCTTTTTACGACTGATTTATAGTCAGCTGCCTAATGAACTAAACTACCGAATGCAGGTCCTCATTACGGCGGAAAAAAATATATATATACAAGAGAGTGTCGTGAACGTTGTCCCTTTGTTCCACGTGGGAGCAGTTTATGTTTGTAGAAATGCTATAGTGCACTTCGGTCGGTCGGTCGTTAACCTGCTGCAGCATGGAGCCACGCATTATCGTGCGCTAGTCCGATCATATCGCAGTGCATGCTTCAACCATCATTCTTAATGGTTGTCTGTGATGCCCAGTTCACAAGCGAGCGACAACTGCGACAGGACTGACGCGGGTTCAAACCCGGAGGAGAGCGCTACATTAAAATCCCTAGCATCTCTTCCTTGGGAAGGGAAGCGAAGCCGGTGGTTCCCTGTCACAGATTTACGACACGGAAAAAAAAAAAAAAAAAAAAAAAAAAAAAAAAAAAAAAAAAAAAACAGTGAGCTTAATGAAGATGTCTGTGAACAAAATTAAGCGGCTTTTTACCCCAGTATACACGGAAATAAAAAATCGTTTTTACTTTCTCTACTACTTACAGTAAGTAGGGGAAGTCAAAAATTCGAAGTCAGATTTCACTGGAAATTATGTTTTGAGACCCCCTGAATAAAAAAAAAGCATTGTTAGAGAAAGGTCCGTGTGTGTGTGTGTGTGTGTGTGAACAGCATAACTCGAAAACGAAAAGTCGATTAAAAACTAAATTTATTTCATGTCTTTCAAGGATGCGACACGAAGATTTTGAAGAAAATTGCTCCACCCTGAACTAACCTTTACATGGAAAATGTTTCGAAGATTTTGATTTTCTTAAAACCGGATCTAACGTTTTGATTAAAGTTTCATATATTTAAGATACTTTAATGACAAATGAAACGATATTTCGAATTTTCTGGCCTATGTAGTTTACTCCTGACGACTTTTGCATAACTGGTAAGCCATAAGAGATAGACCAAATCTTACTACACAACAAATGAAGATCTCGTTAAAACACACAATTTACGCTTTTTTTTTTTTTTTTTTTTTTTTTTTTTTTTTTTTTTTTTTTGGTGAAGTGAACCGGAGATATTCCTTGTTATTTGTCAGAATTTTGCAATACTTATAGACGTTCTCAAATGGAAGGTCGTTATTAATATTTTATCTCTTGGTCGTGCAAAGAGAACGGAATCGCTTAAGCTACTGTGTTCTGTTTGCACCTACAAGAAAATTAGCAATGGGATAATTTCTGCAAATGTTTGTCGACTAACATGAAGGAGTAAGCGCTTGTAAGAGTAGTTGATATAAGAGCGAGTAGAGAAAGTCCTGTGACTGAAGACCCGCCGCTGTGCTGTCCTCTAGCAAAGCTCAATCAAACGCCGTTTGTCGTTTTCAACTGGACCAGAGGAAAAGAAAACACAGAAGGCAATAAGTTATATGTGTTTGTTCTCAGTCTCCCAAGGGAGCTCTCCCCCTTGCCATTTACATTCCGGGGATCATCTCTGCTCCCCTAGCAACTTGTTGTAACGATGTGGCGTGCCGTGGCGCCCCCCCCCCCCCCCCCCCCGAGTGTACCCCTATCATGATGCTGCAACTCCATCACCATTAGCTAGGCTGGCTCAGTAGTTTCCTTCTTCCTTTATTCCTCTTAGGGCAACCCCCGCAATTTTAATTCAATAAAAACACACAATTTGGAAGAATATTTTAAAAACCTTTTAACAGAGGATCCACAGGGAGGATTTTGTTGAAGAAAGCTCCCAGGTATTTTAAACAGTTTATCTTGTGTGCGTGCGCGCGCGTGTGTGTTTAATATGAACTTTATTTATCCTTTGCAAGTTTATCCGTTATTTCGTTTCCATGAAGCACTACGTGTGCGCGCATGCGCGTGTGCCTGTGCGTGTGAGATCAGCATAACTCAAAAACCAAAAGTGGGGTAAATACCAAACTTGGTTTTTAATTATTAGTTATTTATGCCAACAAACTTACCGCTGCTGTTTTGCAAACACACCAGCCGTGTGTGGGCAATGTTTAAGAAGTGGAATCGGGATTTGAAGTGGAAGATTTGTGGTTCAAGTCCCGGCTATGGCATTGAATTTTACAGTCCTGATTGCACCTCTTGGTATTTAAGTTTAGCATCTTCCAAGGATGCGACACAAAGACTTTCAGGAGTATTCCACTAATGCCAGAGTATCATCACTTGGTCGTCGTATTATCGCTTTGGTTATGTCACCTTCTTCCGGTTTCGGCAAGCTAAACACTTTCTTATGTTTCTGAACATCTTAAGTATCCATGCGCGGTAAAAACAATTACCGGATCATTCAAAAGTGCTAAAAAATATTTGGCAAGTATTGTAGTGAGGATATTAATGATATTTTAAGAAATTTAATTTTAAATATAGCAGATCTACCTTTAATAAAGAGCCTACTAACACAAATCCGTTCATTTATATAAATTATATGTCTACTTCATCATTTCCCTGCATTAAACGCTACAGTTATTGTTCTCACAGGCTACAGTAGTGCCAACTGTGAAAATAAATCTTAATTAAAATGTATGAATGTTACTGTAAGTGTTTAGCCTTAAATTATTAGTAATATTAAATAGTATTAAATAAATTAATTATTAATTATTTCGCTGAATATTCTAAACAAATACCACTCGAGGTTTTAATATTTGGAATACTTTTTCTCCCCTCTCGTATCACTATAGACAATTTCCTCATCCCATACTATCGTCTACATGGAAAAGGACTTTTATTCAAAAATGGTTATATTCATTTTGATAAATTTACCATATGTTTAACACATTTAAACGAAGTGTATATCTTAAATTTTTAAAAGTCCTCTCTCTTCATTCAGAGTGATTTTCACAATTTGTAAACCGTAAGAGATAGACAAAATATTGCTGCACAAAAATGCAGATCTTGTTAGAGCACACAATTCATGTCCAACGCATTTTTGTGGAGTGAACCATTTCCGAGATATTCCCTGTTGTTGCTATGAATTTTCCAGCACCTTCATCTTTCTCAAATGGGAAGTTATTGTTCATACTTTTCCTATTTATGCAAAGAGAATGCTAGTGCAAAGCCATCACACAGCGACTACCTCTTAAAGCATTTGAGTGTCCTTAAGCCTACTATATGCCCATTGTACCTACAAGGAAACAAGTAACAAGACATTTTCTGCAAATGTTATAAATAGACATCTGTAAGAATAGCTTGCACAGATGAAGCAGACAAAGTCATGTTTCCAAGCCATTCCTCGGTTCTGCAGTAATGCACAGAAGCTCCATGGAAACACTCGTGGAATTGTGTTCATCTCTATGTAAACAATGGTCAAACATAACCCAAGCTTTATCTACCGCTCTGGCTGCACAGAAATTTGTCTTTGTTAGTTTATAGCGCAATGTGTGCTTCTTTTGTCACGTCATTGTTTTCCATTCCATACATATCCTTTACATGTGGAATGATGGAGATGTTTGCTCAGCCTATCATGTCTCGTTACGTATTCACTATTCCTGACGTCACGTGATGGATAGCCTCTGCGTGGCACTTATAAAAATGGCATTTATTAACTCAATGGCTGCTTCCCGAATATCGGATAAAACCTACCTTCCCTTCTTACTTTCTCTACTACGTATAGTAAGTAGAGCAAGTATTGTATCCTACCCAAACTTCGATGTCCAGATTTCACCGGAAATGCTTTGAGGCTACCTGAATTTAAAAAAAAATCTCAACTAACACGAACAAAATATAGGAATAAGAGTTTGTAAGAATGATTAGTACAAGAGTAGAGAAAGTCATGTGAATGCAACACATCAGAGTTTTTTAGTTAAATATGGACACTATCGCACGACTGTTACTGTATCGAAAGCTTGATCAAAGAAGTTACGTGTGGAGATATGTTTAATTGCGAATTTTGACACTGAAACCGGCAACTGAATTTGTGTTGGCAGCACTGACCGGAAGGAGTAAATTATTAGGTAGCTGTTGATTAATTATTGGGCAATGAACTAAATATCCATTATAATATAGTAGCATATAGCTTAGGGTACAATACAAGTGAACTCCTCTTGAGCTGTGTGAAGTTTCGTCAGTCGCTTATATGATTCAAACAGGAGCTAATGCTATGGTAAATGATAATGAATAGAAGGTTGTATGGTGAGAAGTTTGGGACGGGCGATGGCTGTTTTCACTAATCTCATAGCTTCTTTTCATTATTGCAATTGTATAAAATACTGATGCAGACTATTTACCTTTTTTGCCTCCTAGTTGCTTCGGCGTACCTCGGCGGCTGCATGTAGGTTCCAATTCTCAGAGATATGACGAACGCTAACCTAACTACCTAATATTTGTCACGAAATACTACTTCAGCATTAAACCACCAATGAAACTTTAACTCTAAGTAACCTTTTGAAACAGAATTCACACTGATTCACATGCTATTTCTTGATATTTAATTTTTATCACAGTCTGTAGCCATTTTCCATCGACTTCGACTAGAAATGTTCGTTTTTTTCCCCAAATCTCCCTAGCTACGTCACTTTTTCACGATCGATGGTTGTTGCCAACATTGCTAAATGGCTCACTTACAAAATTGTTTTTATATAGGTAACTTAATATTTACAAACAATTTAACCCAATTCATAAAATATTTTCTTTAACAAATAGTTATAACTTAGCAATATAATAACCTTCTCTATTTGTTTCATTTTAAATACGTTAATAATACTGACACATAAGAAGTGCAGATACTTTTCCTGTCACACGATGTCTCTTCTGAAACTGAAGCACAGAACACAGATTCTCCAAGTTGAACTAAGTCTGTATCGCAATATGTTACGCGACGATTACTTGGTGTATCTTCTAAGGCTATGCACTTCGACTTTGTCGCCAAATATTGATAGACTTGTTAAACATAAGCAGTAGGATAAAGGCCACTAATGAAGAGTGACAAACGTTGGACATCGCTGATTTGAAGGATGGTGAAATTGACCGTGGATGTGATTGCAGTGCATTAGATGACGGAAGAAGCAAAGTTGTGTAATGATGGGAGGAAACTGGGAGCTTAAGATCAGAATGCTGCACATGCCCGTTAGCACTATTGCTTTCGCACCCTCTATCCTCGATTGTTCTCCTCGTTATGAAGAGTGAAAGTTTGGGATGTGCCTTGCAGGTGACATGAATACAGGCTCTTAATTAGACATATGACAGGGGAACAGCACCTGTGGAATGGCAACATGGGTCCCAGCCTTGCGTACCTACCTACTCTACTTCTACTTTCTCTACCACCTAGGGCAAGTATTGCATTCTACCCAAAAATACGGCCTCGAGATCTCGCCAAAAATGGTCTTTTTAGGATCCAGGATAAAAAAAGAAAGAAAAAGCATTTTCAGAAAAAGTTTTGTGTGTGTGATAGGGAGAACAACATACTTAAAATTGTGATATGTTGCATTCACATGACTTTATTAAATAAACAGTCATGGCAATCGATAGTTTCGGTTTCAGCTGCGCAGGAATGTGCGCAGACGTCTAAGTGTTGATTGCTAGATGTGGATCATATGATTGGCGGATTAGCAGTGTCGTAATGAACTAGTGCAGCTTTGATTGGTTGATTAGTAGGGTTGTTATGAACTGGTGCACCTTTGACTGGTGGATAGCAGTATCGTTATAAAGAGGTGGATGTAATAAGGTCTATTACAGCGTTGTATAAGTGTTACATTATGGCATAGTCGAGCATGATAAGACTGAATAGAAACATGGCCATGATTGGTTGTAAAACAATATTCATTTAAACGTGATTGGTTATTGTCTCCCATTTGGAGCATGATTCTGTTCAATTCAGGACATCTATTTCTGTTGAAACCTCGAAGGGAATTGCTGCATCTACTACATAGTATGTGATAGTGTGGACCAACCACAGTAGCTGGTATTATCAGATTGTCACTATGGAGCATCGACCCCATTGCTCTAGGTAAATCATCATCGACACATAAACTAACGTAGGTACGCTCATATGATTGCTAAATTTAATGTTCGCTGGAGGTAAATAGCAGATGTCCCATGTCACACACAGGTAATTTTCACAGTGCCCTCGGGGCCCTGGGTTTGCTGCACACGCGTGTAACCCGGCCTTGTACCACCTTCTGCACTCTGCTAAATAAATCACACCATACGAGTACATTCATTACGTTATTCAAATATTTGCTTTCTGTTCAAATAAAAGTTGTCAGAAGTTTAAAAAGGGGGCCGCTATTACTGACTCACCACTTCAAAAAGTATATCTATTTGAAAATTCAACAATAACAAAGAATATTTCGGAAAATGGGTTTTATTTGACATAAATTTTATACTTGAAATTTTCAGGAGCGTTTCACGAATTGCGGTTTAACATGTCTTTGTTCTAGCTAAACATTTTTTTTTTCAAAAATGTTCATTTTCTGAAAGCTGACTGTAACGATTTTGATTAAAATACCAAATGTTTAAACTATAAATGAGATGTAGATCTTTAACTTTCTGAGAGTAGCCTCAGAAGTCGTTTTCATACCGCAAGACATAGACAAAATGTTATACCCCATTCTTATAAAAACACGCTTTTTGACAAATAATCAAATAATTGTTTTTATGGAGTTCACTATTTTCGAGGTACTCATTAATGGTTTTAATTTCACAATACTCATACTTCTTTCAAATGAGAAGTTGTCATTGTTTTTTTCCCCTTATGGTCATGTAAAGAAAACGGAATTTCAAAGCAATCACACAGTGAAATATTAGACTGTCGCTTAAATCTACTGTTTCCCCCTTGCCATTGTACCCGCAAGGAAATACGTAATAAGACTGTATTTACAAAACAGCATATTTAAATTGTAAATGCATATAAATATTTCATGATTTTATTATAATAATCATGATTTTTGTATAAATCACTTCATTTTATTCGTGAAATGAGATCTAGCAACTGTCATTGTTGATTTCCAAGTCCTTAAGATAAATAAATGCTAATGTTTTATGGCACTAGAATTTATCCATGATTTGGAAACCACTCGTGGAATTTCTACAGATTCTTGTGTCTATCTGCCTGTGAACAGCACAACTTAAAAATCTGATTTGCATTTAGATGATTTTCTCTACTCTTGTGCGAACTGTTCTTTCAAACTCTTATTCCTATATCTACTTTATGTTAATCGACATTAACATTTGTAGAAATTATCCTATTGCTAATTTTCTTGTCGCTGCAATGAGAATACGGGAATACAGTAAGCCAAGCATCGGCAGGTTAGTCGCTCTGTGACGTCATACCGGGGACTGAGATTCTCGGTTCCGCTAGTCTTATAGTATGTGGGATCCCACACTACAGAAATGGTGTAGAGGTCTAGTATATTTGCACTGCCATCGATGTTTTAGCGGGTTTCTGAACGCTAAGTTTGTGTTGGCAGCACTATCAAACAGGAAGTAACTTGGTTAAAGATCAGCATTTGTGTAGTTTTATATTTTAAAACACAGATGTTTCTCAGCATATGTGGGTGCAGAAGAGTCAACAGAAACCAATAGTAACAAATAATAACACAGTGTGTATTTAATTTCGCTTCATATGGATTAATTTTAAATACAACAAGATGCATTTCCGGCAGATGCTTTTATACTTTCACTGAGTAAGTAATAATAATACTAATATTTCATTAGGTAAGAAAAGCTCTTGTATAATGTACTAAATTACTTATTCTTGCGTCTACTCCGAGCTTCTTGTTTGAAAAGCTGAATTTGTTATATACCTAGGAATAACAACTATATGTTGCGAAGGAACAAGTGATATGTGTTTACTCGCTGTTAATGAATTGGACCATCGATAAACGTTGCCTTTCGCGAATTTAAGAACATTTGGCGATTTATTTACATGAAGTAAGTTTTAATTTGTATATAGAAAGGATTATTTAGGTTATGCAATCCATTATCATGTTATAGTACATCCATGATATTCAAACTATCAGAGAGCTCTCCTCACGTTATATACATAAGTGTAACATTTTTATAATGTTGAATTACAAATAGTAACATGTATTAAACGAACTTACAATATTATATACGGATGATCAAGTTTTACTCTCAAATTCTGAACACAGCTTACAAATGGCAGCGTACCAACTATTCAAAAACGCCAGCAAATATATGAAAATTTACACTTCAAAATCTAAAACAATAGCAATGTGTGGAAAACATAACGTCTTAAAATCGAGAATGATGGAAAACTTTTAGAGCAAGTGTCTGATTTCTGAGACCTAGGGATGCTCCAACTGGTCACAGGGACCAAGGAAGACCAGAACAGCGGTGGAGAGACCAAGACTATCTTCGCTAGATTTATCCTTACAGGCCACATGGCCTAAAACGAGCTTGTTCATGATGATTCATAAAGGTATACATAATACAATAACTTTAACCATCTCTATGTGAAAGTTTAAAGAAGTGTTTAATTACAGCTTAAACAAAATGAATTAATACCTACATTAAATAGGGTTAACATAATATTTAGGGCGTTATATTTAATTATTACCACATGTTCAGCAATTTACGACATTAAATTAGGTGATTTATAGCACTATGTCCGACTGACTGAACAAATTGGGCTTTTCACTGTTCAAATAATTATCAAAGTTGGTTGAGTGGTTTTTAGGTTCCCTTACATACACAAACAAAATTTCCCTCTGTATTGGTATAGATTATATCAACAATACAGATCTCTTGGATAATCTTCACATCTGGGGGCCGTAATGACCAATTTGTCGACGGGCCCTTAAACCCGATACACTCACTCATTCACTCACTCACTCACTCACTCACTCACTCACTCACTCACTCACCCTTCACATCTGCGAGAAAATTAAGGTTGGTAGACCTGGAATTTTATAATGTTACGCGTCTCAGCAACATGATTTTCTTCTTTTAACTAATACCATCTAGGTTAAACGCCCTCGTCTGTTTTAAAATTCCACTTATATGCCGCCTTTGCTGGATTTTAGCCTCTTGGAGCAATTGCCTATAAGAAGAGCTCTAAGAAATAAAACAACTAAATATACCCAACTGAAATTTTATATGGTTATGGCCATTCCCACCGTTATGTATGGCAGTGAAAATTGTGACTCTGACTTGCGCAGATGAAGAGACTGAGATGAGTTTTACAAGATTTAACTACGGGCCACACTCTTATGGACCAGAAAAAGGCACAGTGATAAGAGAACAATTAAATGTTTTTTAAATCGAGAGATGAAATTGACAGACAAAATTGGTATGAACATATATGTACTTAGAATGCCTGACGATGGAGTTCCTAAAATAATAGTAAATTGCAAACCTACAGGACATGGAAACAAAGGAAGATCACTTATTAGATGGAGAGACCAAATCTCTTGAAGTCGGAACAGGCTGGAGGGCCTAAGCGTTGATGTTGATGATGAATGTTGTCGGGAATCGAACCTGGGACCCCTTGAAAAGCAGGCAGGTGTTCCACCGACTGAGCTATGTGGCCAGCTCGCCTGCTCTTGTTTTACTTTCTGTCTAAAAGAGATATTTTAAAACTGTGCTGACCAGAGAGTGTAATTCGTTCTGTTTGGTTGGAAACATTGTATAGACTTGTGGAATGCAGTTAGTTCATTTCATCACATATGTATGCATTTTTATGCCCTGCTGTAAACACTTGGGTTATTTGCTGGCATCAAATGAACCATTAAATGTTTTATACAGGAGCAACAACGAGGGTTTTATGGGCCCTAAAGAAGAAAGACAAATGAATAGGAGAAAGCTATATTAGCAGTGGGCCGTTTCAAACGTGACTATGTGGGAACAAACCAAGGAAAACAAAGTTGGGATTTATGGACCGTGTTTTCTCTGGTAATAAAAACGTTACGGGTCTTGTAGCCCCGATCAAACCACATACATTGTAACATGCGCTCAATTTACGGGTCCACTGAAGGTTAAACGATGGACCCAGAGGTCCCAGTGACCATTATAATAACAAGATTGGAGATGCGAGAGACCATCAGAAGCTTCCAGATGACACGGAGATAAGTTCGGTAATTACATCGACCGCGCGGCCGCGGTTTAATGACATGATATCCCAGGTTTGAGCTTGACTGTGCAATTATTGACCGCTAACATTAATGTCATATAGAGATAGATAAATAATAGCGATACATAATTTCTTAGCTTTAATATCAATGTACTCATAAAAAACACCAGTTGCAATTTTGTCAGCGAAGTATTACCAGGTTGTGTGTTGAGGAAAAGCAAAGTCAGAATAGCTAAGGCAATTAGGTGTTTTGTTAAACTCAGCCAACCAAAACTCCATTAACACAAGTTTCCGGCAATTGAAACCCAGTACGTTCAGAAACCACTCGGCCACGGATGTGGCATTCGTGGTGGACAAACTGGCGTCACACACTTGTGTGTGATTGTAAAACGCGAAGGAAAAGACAGGAATTTTAGAAATAACTCTCGTTTGTCAACTTAAGTGTTTCCTACATCATGACTACCCCCTACTTTTACGTTGCCAAATTGTAATCCTCTTATTTGCATTTGCAACACCAGCCTGAGTCTACCCCTGCAATTGCCTATTACGGAGTGCCAGACGGGTTATTTGGGCAGATCACTCACTTGGTACAGGCGCCAAGTATTGCATAAGATTGCTGACAGGAAGTTGGTGTTCCTCTTTAGCAGAAGCAAGGAACTACACTTAACACGAGGTTAGCGATGCTATCTTAGAAGGAAGTAAACTCAGGAAATGGCGTTCGTCGTTCAAACGGAGGGATGAACCAGACACAATCAGATATAAACTTGCCTTTATTTCTTTCTATTTTCTCTACTGCTACCTAGTAAGTATTATAGCATTCCACCCCATCACTGAATTAAAAATCTGATGTGCTGCACTCACACGACTTTCTCTACTCTTGTATTAACCATTCTTACAAACTCTTATTCCTATATCTTCTTCGTGTTAGTTGAGATAAACATTTGTACAAATTATCTTATTGCTTATTTCCTTGTAGGTACAAGGGGAATATGGGAATACAGTAGACTTTGAGCGATAGTCAAATCTTTTAAAGCTTTTAGATCCCTTTCTCTTTGCGCAATTAACATATAAAAAATGAATAACAATATTCTATTTGACGAAAGTTTATTTTCCAAAACTCACACAAAGAAAAAAAAAAAATTATGTGGACATAAATTGTGTGTTTTAGCAAGATCTACATTTTTTATATAGTAAGATTTGGTCTATTTCTAATGGTTTACCAGTTATGCAAAAGTCATCCAGAGTAAATACGACTAGAGAGGCTATAGCCAGGAAATTCAAAATATTCATTTCATTTGTCGTAAAATATCTGAAACATATGGTATTTTAATCAAAATCGTTAGAGCCATTTTCAAGAAAATCAAATGAAATGTACATCTTAAATTTCCTGAGAATGTCCTCAGAAGTCTATTCTTACTGTATAACAGTAAGAGAGAGAGATAAAATCTTACTAAAGAAGAAAGGTACGAGTAGATTTAATTAAAACACAATTTATGCCTATTTTTTCGGGATAACTATTTCTGAGGTATTTCTCATTCTTGGTTTGAATTTTCAAATACTTCACTTTACTCAAATGGGAACTCGTTATTCATTTATTTGCCATTCTGGCCGTGAAAACAGAACGGAATTTCAAAGTCAGTACATAGCGACCAGCTCTTAAAAGTGTTGAGCATCGCTTAAACCCGCTGTATTGTACCTTTAAGCAAACATGTAATAACATCATTTCTACAAATTTTTATCTTAATTAACATGAAGTAGATAAGACAAGAATTTAAAAGAAGATTGAGTAGTGAAAGTCATGTCTAGCTCGTATCAAACTTTGTGAGAATTCATAGAAATAATTGTATTTTGGATGAACCGTGTTAGTTCAAATTATTTTTAATTATTGAATATACATTTACATAAAATGCACCCTTTAATTACAATTCTAATAACGCCACAGTGGATTTATTGACTGTACTTATGTATGAAATACAGAGTGTGACATAAGTCACTGCTATACACCTTCTCCCGATGTCAAATGTTAGGTAATTAAGCAATATAATCAACATTGAAAAATCGGAAAAGCTGTGCCCAGTGAAATTTGTTTAGAATGATGGCAAAACTGGTTTGTTATTAACAAATGAGAATCTGAGCCTTGGTGCCATTTGTGCATATTTTAAATGTTTCATTTAACATCAAAGGTCATATCGGTGATTTTTAACCTCTTGGAACAATTGCTCAAGAGTAATAGTATTCACTCACTTAACGGTGTTTTTTTATTACATTAAATTCACACACATTCACAATTCCATTCATACTTCCACACTCTAGGGAGGATAGGGAATAATCCTAGTGGAAGAAAAATTTCCACCCTCCGAGCGGGGAATCGAACACGGGACCCCTTGCACAGCAGCAGGTGCTCTATTGACTGAGCTAAGGGATCAATCCTGTATTTGTCGTTAGCCTCAAAACTGTACAGTAAGTATAAACAGGGAGCGGGGTTGTAGTAAAATATCTATCAAGTTAATCATGCACCTACAACGGGAAGTGGAAATGCCGGCAACCTTGCAATGCTCTTGTAAACAAGTAGAGTGGAAAGCACGCTACCTGCCAGCTCTATACTCCATGATGTTAGTATCATTCCCATGTTTACTTACTAAAACCCTTCTCCATGATTATAGATAACAGATTATCTACAGAAATACGCTAGATTACTTTATAGATGTGATGGAATTTTGATCGAAATTACGAAGAGTGAGTGAGTGACTGAGTGTGATTTGAGGGCCCATCGATAACTAGGTCATTGGGATCCGGAAATTATGAATATGTAAAGGTATCTTTCGATGAAAAATTCCCGCATAGAGACCCACCATTCGATGTGACTAGTGCTGTAGCTGAACAAGAATTTGAAAACAAAATAATTTTCATAATGGGGAATCATGTGACAAGATAACAATGAAGGACACTTTGAGCAATCACAAGTGCACAAATTATTTTATATAAACCACTAAGGCTACAAAGCATTTTCGCTTAACTAAAATTTGCCGCACCTGTATATTATGAGTTAAGCAATGCTTTAATAGTATATTATGCAACGAGAGTTTAATGGTAGTAATTCAAATCCGAGTTTCCTAATTTTCATACAAGCGTTTTAAATACTATTATAGTTAAGTTTCATACGACAATTTATCCTCGACCATATACCTAATTTTATAGTTGAAATATAAAATGTTGCACACACACCAGGGACAATGACCTACATATTGCATCAGCTGATATTTGGAGTTCTGCGCAGGCGCTAAACGGTCGATTCGTTTCCAGCACGTCACAGCTGCATGATGAAAATGATAATCTTGGAATGCTAAGTAACATTGAATAATAGAAGGTAAATTGAATATATTGGTTTTCAGACGAAACTTTATTTCATGTATTATTTATTGTACAATTAGTGAAATTAATTTGCAGGACTGTACTAAATGCAATATTGTTAGAAGTTGATGCTGTATTGAGGTTAATTTGTGTAAGTTGCATCTCACTGTCACTAGTGTCCGACACTAGTGTTTTCTAAACTCGCGCTAGTTGCATTTCGAGAATTAATCAATATTGCGCTTTGCCATTGCTGCATGGGAGTTCTCTGATTGGTGGAACACCTGTCCCTTAATGAAAATTGAATTGTCCGTGCCCAAATTAACACTTTTCATTCATTCATTCGATTGAATTAGGTCCATTAAAGGATCGCTATCAGATTTATAATTAATAAATGGGTATGGTCGAGCATAAAAGATACATTTAAATCCAATTCTTTAAACTACATTCATTAAATTTCTTAACAGCAATCTTGAATTATACTGAAACACAATCCCACGCTTAGATCTAGTCTGGTTGAGACTGCAGGACACTTGAGCTATTAATTCTGGACCTGAAATAAGTGAAAACTCAATTGCCTGGCGATGCATTGCCATGATTTAAGATGATGCGATTTGGTTGTCCTGTATACATAGTTCTAAACACTGGCGCCGAACATTAAGCGGACGACGACCTTCCAATGGAACAGTGATCACACGACCAGAGCGATCAAAGGGATTAAGCGATTCTGTTCGCCTTTTGTTTAGTGTTTATACGCCTTGCCTGAGCTGCTTACAAACTATGCGGATTCATTGCAACATATACCTCTTGCGGATCTGCAGCGTTGTGTCTTGTTTACCTTATGCATCGTATTACACCTGTATCAAATATTACAGGAACATGGTCAAAACAGTAAAAAACGTTCATATGTACATGGGTCTGAAAAACATTTCTTGCTGAGTTACAAGACAAAACTGGTTACAAAAATTACCCCAAGTACCTTCCTCCTGCTTCGATGTATGTCTTAAGTCTACGTTTTATGCTATCGCGTAGGCTTTCACAGCCGGTGTCGTTATATAGAAACAGATTATCCGGGCTTGTGGGCCGTGGTCTAGTCAGGAAACTCCTTCCAGACGTTTCGTCCGACGCTGCGTCGTACGTCCTCAGTGGCGTTGCCTTAACACTCTAGTAGTCATCGCAGAGATGCAAAAGTCATCAAGAGTAAACAGGACTTCGTGGGCTATAGCCAGAAAATTCAAAATATACATTTCATTTGTAATCAAAATATCTCAAACCTATGACATTTTAATCAACATCGTTAGTTCATTTTCGAGAAAATCACAATTTTCGAAAAATATGCCATATAAAGGTAGTTTATGGTGGGGGACTTTTCTTCAAATCTTCCTGTCGCATCTTTACAAGAGATTGCAGACACACATACACGGATCTTTTTCTAAAAATGCTTTTTTGGGATTCAGGAAGCCTCAAAACATGTATTTCAGGGCAAATCTCGACACCAAATTTTTGGGTGAAATACAATACTTCCTCTACTTACTGTCCTAGTAGAGGCAGTAAAATCATTTACAAAACCCTATTTTAGTTTGCATCAGCTTGCTCTATGTTGAATAACAAAATTTGATTGATGCGAAAACAATTGAGTGAGGGAGGTGCGCAGGGAAGCCCGACTCGCCTCGATCCTTGAAGGAAGGAAGAGTACGTACGCTGAACATAGGCAGATGTAACGTGCGAGGGTATGACTTCATACTTCACGTTGCCTCTAAGGGAAGCAAGCAGGCTTGTTGTGCTAGTTAATGTCTAATCAATAAGAATATGGAGGGGTAGTTCTGCCTTGCCTTGCCTTCCTTGCCACCCTTAGGCATTTTTCTGTGGGGAAGTGATGCAGCACTCTTTGTCCACGAGACGAGCTGACTGTCGCGCTCTATCTCTGCCCATTTCCATGGCCAGGGGCGAAGACCACCTGATTAGGCCAGGTTTCGATCCTCTTTGGCCTGGTGAGATATATTCTGAGCCTCGAGGCTTTGACATCCATTCCTTCTACATTATGTACGTATGAGGGTTTAATGACGTAATTTATATTACGTATGTAATTAATGTATTGTTAGAGCGTGACTCGTGTGGGGCCTTTTGATGCCGTCACCAAAATCTCCGTCGTTAATAAGTTTGATGTCTTTCAAGGATGCGACACGAAGATTTTGAAGAAAATTCCTCCAACCTAAACTACACTTCAAATGGAAACATCTTCGAAAACTTTCATTTTCTTATAATGGCTAACGATTTTGATTAGAGTGTCACATGTTTAAGACATTGTTATGACAAATGAAATTTATATTTCATATATATATATATATATATATATAATGTATATTTTTGAATTGAGGATTTTGTTGAAAGCATTCGTGTTGGATTTTTGGAAAATACTGATGATAAATATCAAGCTACATATATTGAAATTTCGTTTTTTAGTTGTTTTCCAAAGATATCACACACTGAGCTTTTTCAAGAAGAGTCAAAACGTAAAGAGTTGACTAAAAAACGGGAGACTGTCACTTGTTTGTTATATTGCGTAATATGAATTTCAAAACAGTAAATTGAGCAAATTGAAATGGTTAATTTTTTATTAAGGAATTGAACACACGTTCCCCTGCAGATACATAACAACATGGACCTTTGATACACCATCCTTGTCATGAAAATAACTTTTGTATAACTGATGTACAGAAATAAATTGTGAGAAGTGGGAATATCACGTAACTGCATATATTCAGTTTCCTTATGACGTATTGTGCTGTAATATTGTCTTGGAAGTGCTGCAAATCATCGAACCTTTCCCATGAAATTGGTAATAAATCTGAAAGAGATAGTGTTATCGCTGTTCACGAGCTCTCCATGGTGACACTGAAGAACATTAATCGAGTGAAGATACCGTTATATGCAAGAATTTGCATTCTAATGACAGTTTCGAGTCTTAAAATTATTCGAATACAAGGTCGAAGCTGCACAAAGAATTAGTTTATTCACTATAGTAACCAACTCACTTGTTTGTATTGTTATACAAGAAAAAGGAAAACTAGTAATTGGTGTAATTTTTGGATTTACAGTATTTCCCAGAATTATTGCTTTCTTATAAGAAAGTGTGATTTCATATTTACGTCATAGTGCACACTCTTATCATTTAGCTGCAAATATAAACGGGGTTCGGTAAACAATGATGTCATTAAAGAGAATATATTCTGAAGTTCATTTCTAAATTTTAAAACCATGCATATATATCGTGCATTTTAGGTTACTTTCAT
This sequence comes from Tenodera sinensis, assembly GCA_030765045.1. NCBI lineage: Eukaryota > Metazoa > Arthropoda > Insecta > Mantodea > Mantidae > Tenodera > Tenodera sinensis. The sequence goes on from CM060963.1 coordinate 201,282,757, forward strand.
TTACCTTGTTTAGCTCTTTCCCAGTATTGTTTATAAGTTTGCGTGTCTCCATGAAAAGGAATATCGTCTCCTTGAAAAATCCTGGAAATGAGCTTCAATTAGGTTATACCATCACGATAAAATTGTCTTTCTCATGTGGTCAATTGTAATGCAGTGATGCCAACATTAAGATGATATGTTGGTAGTAAAACAATGGAATGCTGTTGCTAATGCAGTATAGCAAACAGAAACATGACATTGCTCTTTCTTGCACTGTTTTTCTTGTACAGTTCTCCCTGTTTGTGGCCCTAAACCCAAGGTGTGTTACTTTCCCTAGAGTGAAAGAGCTTTGTTCCCAAGGTGTTTTCGAGGGAAGCAGGAAGAAGCATGTTCGGAATGAGGTGGTTCTCCTGAGCCAATGTTGCGGGAGCTGTTTCTGCCCACTCTCGGATTGTTGGATGTTCATGAATCAGGTGTCCGAGGTGGAGCTGTAAACAAAAGATATCGGCGTTTCTCCTAACACCAAGAAACAAGCTTCTCCTACCGCGCGGAACCAGTAATTCTCAAGACAAATTCCAACTCCCTGCTCTTCTCAGACGTGGGCCGGGCCGGGCCGGGCCAGCCGACTGGCTGACTGCAGTAAACTTGTCCATCTGTCTTCATCCGCTTTTCAATTTAAACAGCCGTACTACATCATTTCCATCTGAGCATTTGCTTCCTTGACGTAAAATACTTAACTCCATTTCCTCCTGAACAAATACCTTGTTGCCTCGAGGCAATTTTACCTTCTTCACCTTAGTAACTAGATCACTATTTTATTCCAACGAAAACTTGGATATCGAGATTTCACCGGAAATATACGTTTTCAGACCCTCCAGATTTTTTTTTTTTTTTTTTTTTTTGTACAAAAAGTCTCATGTCTACAAATTAAGATTAAAAACTGCATAAACAACAGTAATCGAATGAACAATAATTACATGAATAAAGCGGTTCTATCAGATTATTATAGCTATATAGCAGCCAATGTTTTTTTCAACATAACAACCAGTTTTTAATCATTAATTAGTAATTTAAAATGCTTAATTAGAACCAATAAATTTACCACTAATATTCACAATAAGTATGTCAAACATACACGTAGGTAATCTTTATAATATATTATCCAACTTTTACTCTACTTAAATTTTTCCTAAATTTCTTAAAGAACAGAGGATACTCCTGTAAGGCTGCTATTGGCTGTTCATTCCATTCCTCAATGGTTCTATTAACGTCAGTTCTGTTCTTTCTACCCTTAATTTTAAACAACGTTCGCGAGAGTTCTGACTGTCGGCTTGTTTGTGAAATTCGAGAAAAATCATACTACGTCATTCTCGTATATAAAGGGGCGAGACGGGAGTTGAGAGGAGTTTTTGGGACGGTTATAGTTGTTCTGTGACAGTATCGTGAGTGTTGAACGATACAACTGTTAGCAGTGCGCGCACTGCATGAGTCGACAGCGATAGTTTTAGACATTCATACGTCGCGTGGGGTTATTGCTATCAGAAGCAGTTTTAGTGAGTGAGGTCGTCGAAGCCAGCAGTTTTATTAAACAGAGAACTAAGAGTGTGTGTGTGTCAAGTCACGAAGAATTGTACTCTGTGTTAACTTTAAAACAGAACCGTGTCTTTCTGCTTCAGCATAGAAGAAAATAAAGTGACAGAAAATGTAACTATACTTTGTGTCTATTTTGTCACAATACTTCCCATCGAAACGCTCATTTATGGACATAGATTCCTATTTAAAACATCATCCTAGCAATCTATAATAAATATAATAGCCTGCAAATTGTGAACGTTATTAAATGTATTTCTATTGTTAATGTTTCCCTTTTTATTTTTCAGGTAATTGAACTGAACTTCTCATCTGCTGTGTAGATCTGGCAAGTATAAATCATATTAAAATGTTTATTATACGTCAAAACATACACACCTCTAATCTTGTGTTAATCATATTTTTAAACCAATTAGAATGTTGTTTGCTTTCATTGTTTTTTCTGCAGATGCACTTATGTTAGCAAAAGAGAGTATCAAGAAGTTGACGCCATTGCCGAGCGGTTAGACCGTTGCCTACCACCTAGGTGGCCCGGGTTCGATCCCAGGGATCGATCTTCTGAAGTCCCCTTTATTCTGAATGAGTTATATAACTGGCAAATTGCAAGGGATAGACAAACTCTTACTACATACATATCTAGATGTTAAAGCAAATCAGTTATGTCAAATATGTTTTTTCTGGAGTTAACAATTTCCGAAATATTTCTTGTTATTGGTTTTTATTTTAAAATGTTTATATTCTACCTAAATGGGAAGTCGCTATTTTTCTTTATTCCAAAGGGAATATAATTTCAAAGCTAGGTATCAGATGACGTGCGATATTACTGCATGAGTGGTAGCTGATGGCGTACGTACTGCGAGCCACAGGTTGCTGCGAGTGTGGACTACTCCCAACATGGTCAGTGGGATTGGCCAGAGCGCCCCAGGTCAATGTGATCGCCCGAATTATTCAAAACCCGTTCTTATTACAGATGTGCTTGCTCGGCCAGCCAGCAGTCGGAGCCATAGCTTAATGCGCGCGTTCACAAATTTATAACACACTCACAAACTTCACAATACAAACAGATTGGATTGCACTGCGTTCAGCCAGTTCACAACTTGCCATAGACGCCCGTGAACATGAAACATGTGAGTGAAAATGTACAATATAGCATAAAAACACAATATAAACAGAAGAAAAACAAGGGATAGTTGAGACAATCTCCATATAACTCAGTTTTTCACGCTCTCTTCGATTGGCTGCTGTTTATGTTTCCGTTTGTGGTTATGAGTACAACATTCGCGCTAATTTTACGTTGTTATTTAATGTATAATTTTGATTATGAATGACTTGTTTACTCAGCAATAAGTTATCGCTACAATGTGGTCATGATTCTCAGCTGTTTGAGCGTATTCAGTTGCTAATATCGATGCATCTGTAAAAAGAGAGAGCTAGATTCCTTATCCAGCTGATCAAAGCCCGAAGCATTCAAAATGTTTGCTAGGCTTCCTTATGAAAGCAGATTACGTAAGAACCGTAAAGTTACCTTCCAGATTACTTAATGGATCACTAATTCTGATAACGTGCTCTACCATTCCCATATTTGCATTTACTCGTATAAACCGCCATTCCGAGCTCACCATAAGAGTGAGGTTATATCGTCAACTGTTTGCCTCACGAATTATCTAACATCGAACTCACGGACCATTGGTCAAGACTACTAAATGAACATTTAACCCGTTAACAACAGAATTATTATTTACTTTATTGTATCCCACCCAAAATTTTGACATCGATATTCAGCGGAAATACATGTTTTGAAGTCCCCGAAATCCAAAAAACCGCTAACTAAAAAAGAAAAGTCGGTTAAAACCTATGCTTGTTATTTTAAGTTTAATATCTTTCAAGGAGTTTTTAGAAAATTTATTCACCTAAATGGAAAATGTTTCAAAAAATTTGATTTTCTCACAAATGTCTGATAACTGATAAACAGTAAGAGATAGACCAAATCTTACTAACTAAAAATGTTGATCTTGCTATGAGATACAATTTATGTCCAAGTACATTTTTTTATAGAGTGAACCATTTCGGAGATATTCCTTGTTATTTGTGTGAGCTTTCGAAAACTTAAACTTTCGTCAAATGGAACATCGTTATTCATTTTTTTACATGTTAGCTATGCAAAGAGAATGTAATTTGAAAGCTTTAAAAGATTTGACTATCGCTCAAAGTCTACTGTATTGCCATATTCCCCTTGTACCTACAAGGAAATAAACAGTAAGATAATTTCTACAAATGTTTATCTCAAATAACACGAAGAAGATATAGGAATAAGAGTTTGTAAGAATGGTTAGTACAAGAATAGAGCAAGTCATGTGAGTGCAAGAGATCAAATTTTTAAATTTTTTTATAGACATTTTTTGTCGTTCTTCCTCTAATTCCTAAAACAGTTTTCATGTGCCTTTCGAAGGCACTTCAGCTGAAGGGATTCGATCGTTACTGCGATACGTCCGTTTAAAGCCAATCATGGCGAGTTCGAATCCCAGCTACTGCCTGTGGTAAAGGAAGGGGAGGGCCCAAGTAAAATAAACGGTGTGACGGTACGCTTAGTAGCTTGCGAGGTTGTCAAACAAGTGGCAAGAATTGCAGACATATCCAATGAAAGCGTGTCTTCTGTGGTCACAGATGCTAATGTCACAGATGACAAATGGCATGCAGTTGGATGTTATAACAAAGGAAACACCAATACCCAGAACACTGGATGTGTTTCGAGATTCATAATCGTTTTCTGTTTATTAATATACTCGACTGGGGCGTAGGGACCGGCTCACACGGCAGCAGGAACATCTTGCTATCGAGATATCGATCTCTCGCGCCGTGATTTATTGCGACTTGATGCTCGTTTGTCATTTCCCTTTTCTTAAATGCTATCATGGTATGCTCCACATCCTACACAGAAACAAAATGAGGGCTTAGGAGTGCTGGTATAACAAAGAGCGGGAGGTAGGTTTACGGCCGAGTAGGAAATAACGAGAATGTACAGCGCAACCATCGTATTCCTTTCTCACATTAGCATAGGCTTCAAAAACCCAAACTAATGAAAACAAACTATAAATCAAAGTGCAGTAATTTCATGAACGTGTCCAGGATTTCACTCGCACAGTAAATCCATCACACTTTTGTTACTCTCTCTACTACGTATAGTAAATATGTGTTTTGAGGTCCCTCGAATTAAAAAAAGCACATATAGAAAAACGTTCGTGTTTTTTTTTTTTGGGTGTGTGTATCTGTGGACAGCATTATTAAAAAAAGTCGATTAAAAACCGAAGTTGGTATTTAAGTTTAATATCTTTCAAGAATGCGACACGAAGATTTTGAAAAAAATAACCCCACCCTAAAATACCCTTTACATGGAACATTTTTCGAAAATGTTTATTTTCTTGGAAATGGCTCTAACGATTTTGATTAAAATGATATATGATTGAGATATTTTAGTGACAAATGAAATGTATATCTTGAATTTTCTGACTATAGAGTTTTGGAAAGCTTAAATCTTTCGTGAAATGGAACATCGTTGTTCATTTCCTTTTATGTTAATCGTGCAAAGAGAACGGAATTTGAAAGCTTTAAAAGGTTTGACTATTGCTCAAAGCCTACTGTATTCTCATATTCCCCTTGCACCTACAAGGAAATAAGCAATAAGATAATCTGTATAAATGTTTATCTCAACTAACATGAAGAAGATATAGGAATAAGAGTTTTAAGAATGGTTAGTACAAGAGTAGAGAAAGTGATGTGAGTGTGAGAGGTGTGCCTGACAAAGTAAACATGGTGGAAGCTATCCCCACACCCCTCAAGGCAGGCAGGCAGGCACCTTGATCCATAATGCATCACGGTACTTGTATTGAGATGAACCAAGCTCATGTTATTAAAATAACTCAATTACTGCGAGACTGACTGACTACTCGGGATAAAGCAATTATTGGAAATCATTTAGGAGAGCTTCTTTGTTGCTGGCAGGTGTTTTTGTTCGCAACAATGGCCCTACGTGACTCGGCCTTACCTTCCTGCTCTGAATTTTTGGCAGGTAGTGCAATGTGACGCCACGATTACCTACTTGCTATGCACTGCTCGACTTACATTCTTAGAAAGCTTTTTTCTAACGAAATGCCATCTTTATAAATACATTACTGAGTACGAACACAACGGGGGGTTACACTGTGAGTAGGCAAAGGTATCATAAAGCTTACTCCAAGTAAAATAAACAACTGCTAGACGCAGGAAGTGGTTTGATAGTAACAGTGCGCAATAACAGAAGATTTGCGCGCACTGTACGATAATTATGTGTTCTAAAAACTACTGACTAGTATAAAAAAAATAAGAAAAACAAAAACACGACGCTCTTTCGGAGAATTTCTGAGCAGAATTGCCGTAAGCAGTGCAGATGTGATTTATTATTAAGTTATGGCAAATAGGCGATAATTTACAGGAAATCGGCCGTCGGGTTCATTTCGGCACAACATTAATCATCCTTTTTATACACGTTCGTGAGCAAGGTCAACACGTAAACGCCAAGAAGGAAACGATTTATCGATTCAATGAAAACGATACTATGTTAACGTTTTATGTAGCCTAATTAAAGAAACAGTTTCCCAAATAAACTGAAGGGAGCGTATTTCGTCACGTTGGTGGTCCACACACACACACGCGCGGGATTGTATTTTAATTACGTCCCGAAAGGTATACAGACATACATACATACATAACAGTACCTACCTAACTTAATTACCATTCCTTCTTTACAACGAACGCCACGAATCCGTTTATGGCGGTCAACTCTCATGAATGTGCCCCACAAATTGAATGCACGTGTTCTCTAATTTCCAGCTAGTTGACCACACAAAACCGGAATATTGTTTTGCACAGTAAATTTACCATTAGCTTAACACAATGAAACCTTCTCTTATTGTGCGTGGTCGAGAGAGTCTGTTGTCCACAATATATTTAACGGTTTGTTACATTACTAAAAACCTAAATATCCATGACAAAAACAAATATTGTGCTTAAGATTTAAACTACGATATGGAGTATTTTTTAAAACCTGAATAAGCAAATATGCAAACTACCTCACACCACTGAGCGGCTTTTAAATACATGCTCGACGATGAGTTCGGCAAAACAAAGTGTTTTTAGACTGTTCGCGAACTTTTTTCTGCCGGCTTGTTATGAGAGGTTCGAGAAAACATGAAGCTCGAGAAAAATCCGTGCTACGTCATTTTTATCTACATAACCAAGTAGAGACGGCGAGAGGAGCGAGTAGTTTTTGTGATGGAATGTGTTGAACGAGAGAGCTGTTACCAATGTGTGTGTGTGTGTGTGTGTGTGTGTGTGTGTGTGTGTGTGTGTGTGTGTGTGTGTGTGTGTCAGTGGACAGCATAACTCAACAACAAAAAGTCGGTTAAAAACCAAACATAGTATTTGATTTTAATGTCTTCCAAGGATGCCATATGTTCGAGATAGTTTTATGGCAAATGAAATGTATATTTTAAATTTTCTGTCTATAGCCGCTGTAGTCCTGTTTACTCTGGATGACTTTTGCATAAAGTAAACAGTAAGAGATAGACAAAATCTTACTATACAAAAAAATGTAGATCTTGCTAAAAGACACAATATATATCCAAATAATATATTTTTTTTTTTTTCAGAGTGAACCATTTCGGAGATATTTGTTATCTGTGTGAGTTTTGGTAAAGAAACTTTCGTCAAATGGAATATCGTTATTCATTTTTTATGTCAGTCGTGCAAAGAGAACAAAATCTCAAAGGTTTAAAAGATTTGACTATCGCTCAAAGCCTACTGCATTCCCATAGTCCCCTTGTACCTACAAGGAAATAAACAATAAGATGATTTGTACAAAAGTTTGTCTCAACTAACACGAAGAAGATATAGGAATAAGAGTTTGTAAGAATGGTTTGTACAGGAGTAGAGAAAGTCATGTGAGTACAACACATCACATTTTTTGTCTTTGTCCAACAGTTTTCTCAAACACATTAGATAATTTACTACCCCTACTGTATATATCATCCGTTTTGCTACGTTACCTACGTTGTCATTGGACCTGCAGATAGTATTAAAACTCTGTTGTGGTAGGTACACCATTCCTTATCACGAGACTATTATGCCTACCTAAAACATACTACTGTCAATGAGTAAAACTACAAGCTTTCAAAGGAAGTAAATATTGACGTAATATTGTTCATTACAGAATTTTTAATTACTATTCAAAATATGTGCTCTTATACGCCTAATATGTACACGACCCAAGGCATTCCAGACGAAATAAACGTCGCCGTCCTAATTTCTCATTTATTGGCAAGTCTGTGTGACATTCAAATTGTGTACATCATGCTTTGAATGTTTAATTTTCTCACGACAATCCAGCGACTTTGTCGGCTTCAAGATACGGTCTGTTATGTGCTTCTTGAATACAAGAAATGTGAAACTGACACAGAAAGCTTGTAGCCAGTCGAATTGTATACCTTTATGATGACCCGTAGATCTCTGGCGGTTTCATGACTCGCGTAAGAATTGCTCTGATGAAACACAATGGAATCGTTGCCAAATCAAGTGGATCATTATAGCGTTTTTGTCTGTTTCGTAGAACTGATTTTTGTCTTTCTTTGTTTCTCCCTTTATTCTTCTTTCTTTCATCCTCTTTCGTTCCGTCTTTCTTGCTATTCTCTCTTTATTTCCTTCTTCGCCTCTTTCTGTTTTTCTTTCTCCCTCTCTCTATTCTTTATTTCTTTTCCTGTATATCTCTTTTTTTCTTTTTCATTCTTTTCTCTTTCTCCCTCTTTCACTCTTTCTCTCTTTTAAATTTCTCTTTCTTTGCAGGCCTAACGTATAAAAATGAATAACGATGTTCCATTTAACGCAAGTTTTTTCTCCAAAAATCACACAAATATCAAGGAATGTCTCTGAAATAGTTCACTCTACAGAAAATTTATTTTGGCATAAATTGTGTGTTTTAGCGAGATATACGAGTACATTTTGTGTATAGTAAGATTTGATCTATCTCTTATGGTTTACGAGTTATTCAAAAGTCATCCAGAGTAAATACGACTACAGGGGCTATAGCCAGAAAATTTAAAATATACATTTCATTTGTCATAAAAAATCAAAATTTTCAAAAAATGTTTCATGTAAAGGGTAGTTTAAGGTGGAGGAATTTACTTCAAAATCTTCGTGTCGCATCCTTGAAATATATTAAACTTAAATACCAACTTTGGTTTTTAACCGACTTTTCGTTTTTGAGTTATGCTGTCCACAGACTGACACACACACACACACACACACACACACACACACACACACACACACACACACACACACACACACAAACACACACACAAGAATGCTTTTTTTATTCGGGGGTCTCAAAACATATATTTCCGTTGAAATTTCGATATCGAATTTTTTGTGTGAAATACAATAAATACTTCCTCTATTTACCATACGTAGTAAAGAAAGTAAGAATATTGTAAACCGTAATTAGGATATGTAATGAATTTAATGATGATCCAAAGTGGATTATTGAAGTTTTATTCTCCTTCTCTATCTCCCTCCACATCTCTCTCTGTCTCTCTCCCTTTATTTCTTAACTACCCGAGATTTAGTTCTCTCCCTAAACTCCATTTTACGATGAAATTGCCCTATTATCTGTATTTAGGTGTAATGCAATTTCATCGCTGCTGCAAGTTAATTAATTTCCTGAAAAAACTGGTATACGGGTAATAATTTCGCTATAAACGGCAGGCAGGCAGTCAGTTCCAGGATGATAACTTTAAACTAGAGGAAGTGTAGCCAACTCGCATAGCATAATTAGCAAAACAGTGAACTAGATTTAAAACAAAGCAGCGTCTAGCCGCGAAGTGCATTTCTGTGTTGATCACACTAATGGCTTGTTCTGAAGTCTATTGAGTTATGAGTGTCAGGAAGTTTTACATAACCCCAGAGAAGGTTAAACAGGAAAAAATCTTATGTGCTCCACTCACGTTATTTTCTCTACGTATTCTTAACAGTTTATTCCTTTATCTACTTCATGTTAATCGCTATAAACGTTTATAAAACGGTTTTAACACATGTTCTTGTAGCTAAAATGGGAATAAAAGATTACAGACGAGTCTAAGTATTGGAAAATTGAAACTAATAATAAACAATATTTAAAAATCTGATGTGTTGCACTCACATGGCTTTCTCTACTCTTGTACTAACCATTCTTACAAACTCTTATTCCTATATCTTCTTCGTGTTAGTTAAGATAAACATTTGTACAAATTATCTTATTGCTTATTTCCTTGTAGGTACAAGGGGAATATGGGAATACAGGAGACTTTGAGCGATAGTCAAATCTTTTAAAGCTTTCAAATTCCGTTCTCTTTGCATCGTTAACATAAAAGATGAACCACGATCTTCCATTTGACGAAATCTCAAGTTTTCCAAAACTGACACAAATAACAAGGAATATCTCCGAAATGGTTCACTCCACAAAAACTTTATTTGAATATAAATTGTGTGTTTTAGCGAGATCTACATTTTTTGTTCTTCAGTTATATTTTCCATGTAAAAAAACCCAAACGAAAGCTAATTTTATAGCAATTTTCCTTTTTGGCCACGCACTTTTTCCCCATCTAATGAACATTCACGCAGAGTGAACAGAAGCCCTGTACCGTACGCATGCGCGACCCACACATTTCCACAGCACAACTTTCTCCGAGACACGTGACTTATGTGGGTTTGTCGAAACAATTTGTCAGTAAAGAATAATTGTATACAGTTTGGGCGTTTAATTACCTCACACCCTGCATTGCCGCCACGACCCCGGGGACGTTTCTTGCTACGAAAATTATAATTAAGCTTTCCATTAGACAACGCAAAGTAATTCATAGATGCCGAGCTACCAGCATCAGTCATTGAAACGTAATTATCAGAGCGTTCAAAACTGAGTTGTAGAACAGTACATTGCGAGGGGAAACGATTTACACGCGCCGTTTAGTCACTGTGCTGTCTTGGTAAAAAAGTCGGATTAATTAGAGCACGACTTAAAGAGTTTGTGGTAAACAACGTAATGATGGACAGGAAAGAAACTAAAGGTGTTCCAAATTACAAGTACCTAGGTAGGTGTGTGTGTTTGTTCACACATGTATCTTTTGCTGAGAGCTGCCTGCAATTAAATTCCCACTGCACCAGTGACACGGCTTGCAGTTAAAACTGTCTTTGTAATGTGCACCCAACCAGGCAAACCCGAGCATCGCAAACACCGCCTTCCACCGCCACACAACCAAACAATACATACATTCCACCTAATGACTGTCACTTTAAAAGTTTTCTAGAAACTCAAAATTTTCGAAAAATTTTCCATGTAAAGGGTAGTTTAGGGTGGGGCTATTTTCTTCAAAATCTTCTTATCACATCCTTGAGCGACATTAAACTTAAATACCAATTTTGGTTTTTAACCTAATTTTCGTTTTTGAGTTATGCTGTCCACAGACTGACACACAGACTGACACACAGACACACACACGGACCTTTTTCTAAAAATGCTTTTTTTGGATTCAGGGGGCCTCAAAACATATATTTCCGGTGAAATCTCGACATCCAGTTTTTGGGTGGAATACAATACTTTCTCTACTTACCAGTAGAGAAAGTAAAAATGAACAACGATGCACCATTTCACGAAAGCAAGTTTTCCGAAACTCACACATAATAACGAATATCTCCGAAATGGTTCAACCTAGAAGATAATGTATTGAGACATAAATTGTGTATTTTAGCAAGATCTACATTTTTTGTACAGTATAATTTGGTCTATCTCTAATGGTTTACCAGTTATGCAAAAGTCGTCCAGAGTAAATACGACTACAGGGGCTATAGCCAGAAAACTCAAAATATACATTTGATTTGTCATCAAAATATCTCAAACGTATGACATTTTAATCAAAATCGTTAGAGCCATTTTCAAGAAAATCAAAATTTTCGAAAAATTTTCCATGTAAAGGGCAGTTTAGGGTGGGACTATTTTCTTCAAAATCTTCGTGTCGCATCCTTGAATGACATTAAACTTAAATACCAACTTTGGTTTTTAACCGACTTTTCATTTTTGAGTTATGCACTCCACAGACTGACAGACACACACACGGACCTTTTTCTAAAAATGCTTTTTTTTGCATTCAGGGGGCCTCAAAACATATATTTCCGGTGAAATCTCCGCATCGAATTTTTGGGTGGAATACAATACTTCCTCTAGTTACCAGTAGAGAGAGTAAAAACGAAAAGTGAGATTTAAGATATTTAAGATATTTTTCTGGCTAATGAAATCTATATTTAGCTATAGCCTATGTATTCCTGTTTACCCTTGATGACTTGTGTAACTAGTAAACAGTAAGATATAGACTAAATCTTCGTAGATCTCATTGAAACATACCATTTACGTAAAATGATCTTTTTGTTGGTCATTATTCACTCTTTTATTCCTTGGCCATGCAAAGAACGGAGATTCAGAGACCAGTTTTGGATGTAACTTTAGTTACTGTAGATAAGCAGTAGAAATGGAGGTAGGATGATAATGTTATCAGCTGGAATCAACAAGTGTGAACAAGTGAAGCCCGTGTTCCAATTCAATAGCTGTCAGCTGCGATTAACGGAACGTTTTGTTTCAAGGCGGGACTGACTGAAGGTAACAAAAACTTCTCTCAGTGTATGCATTAGCCAGGGAGGGGTAATGGACGCAAAGAAACTTTGTTGTAACGCCCTGCTTTATCTCCCGCCACGATCCTGCTCGAGTGCTACCAACAATGGACCACTCCAAGGGTAGTAACACATCTGGCTGGCTTTCTCCTTACTCCCGGTGCTATATTGCTTTCAGTTCTTCATTTCATTACGATCGTCTTCGACTTTTCGACTGATACCTGAGATATAGAATTAGAAGTAGTAAGTAAAGGAGAAAGCCCTTTTTACTCTCTGTACTACGTATAGTAAGTAGTGGAACTATTGTATTGCACCCAAAAATTCGATGTCGAGAATTCATTTTTCGAAAGTTTAATTTTCTGAAATACCTCCAACGATTTTGATTAAAGTGCTATATGATCAAGATATTTGTATGATAAATGAAATGTATTTTTGTATTTTTACATATATACAAAAATGTAGATTTACAAAAATACACAATTTACGTCCAAAAAATCTTTTTTTGTAGAGTGAAATATTTCGGAGATATTCCTTGTTGTTTGCGAGAAGTTTTGGAAAACTTCAAACATCGTTATTAATTTTTTATATGTTAGTCGTGCAAAGAGAACGGAATTTGAAAGTCTTAAAAGATTTTACTATCGCTCAAAGCCTACTGTATTCCCATATTCCCCTTGTACCTACAAGGAAATAAGCAATAAGATAATTTGTACAAATGTTTATCTCAACTAACACGAAGAAGATATAGGAATAAGAGTTTGTAAGAATGGTTAGTACAAGAGTAGAGAAAGTCATGTGAGTGCAACACGTCAGACTTGGTTTATTGGTTTGTATATTCAATTAGTTATACTTTTCTCAAGTGAGAAGTCATTTATTTAAGCCTACATACTGTATTCTCCTATTTCCATTGTACCTATAAGAAAATATATAATAAAGGCATTTCTAGAAATGTCTTAACTCCATTAACATCCAATAGATAGAAGAATAGGTGTTTATAAGAATAGTTGGTACAAAACTGAATGGAGAAAGTCATATGAGTGCAACATATCGGCACATCACTGAATATTATATCCCGACTTTTACTATTCTATGTCCTAATTTTCTATGCCTGGAAGTATAAGCTTTTTTAAGGACCATTTATAGAAGATTGAGTAGAGAAACTCATGCGAATGCAACTACCTTTGTCTGTATAATGCTTAAAGGAAGTAGATGGAAAATGTTTGTTGGTGACGTCACCACAGTGTATAGATTGTATTGCAGGATATTACAAGCACTATCGGGAACATCGATACGATTCGCCTCCGGGCCCAATGCCAGTACTCTTATTTATGCATGCATGTATTTATTTGCATTTATTTTGTGTTTTAGCTTCTCGTTTTATTTGCCCTAAGGTCTGGGAAACCGCGCAAGCATGGCAAATTATTTTATTGCTTTCTCTACCATATACAGAGAAGTTACTGCGTTCCACACAAAAATTTGATATCGAGATTTTACGTGAACTGTGAACAGCATAAGTCAAAAATGAAAAGTTGGTTGAATACTAAACTTGGTGTTTAATGGTCACATCTTCCAAATATGCAACTCGAACATTTTGAAGAAAATTCCTCACCCCAATCTACCCTTTACCTGGGAAACTCTTCAAAGTTACGAGTAGAATCTGTGTAATAACTAATACACATGGAAATTTAACAAAAATTAGAATCAAAGCTTATGTTGACCAGATTTTCAAGTTTGGAAAAAATAAGAAATGATGTTATAAGAGTAAAAATTAATAATAACTCAATATTAGACTATATAAGATATAAACAGCTGAGTTGGTACGGACCTATTAGAAAAATGAAAATGGATTACCGAGAAAGATTTTGGAATGGAATCCATCTGGAAGAAGAAGAAGAAAAAGAAGAAGAAGAAGAAATAAAAAATTCACGTATGCGCGAAATAACTGAAATGAGAGATAAAGGACTGGAAGAAATTAAATTGTTAGATAGGGATGAGTGGAGAAAAAGATTCTTTCGGCACAGAAAGATGTAAATATTGAAACTCTGAGTAGGATCAATTTTTATTAACATGCCATAGATAAGTAGCTAAGGGGATGGCCTATACAAAATCTTACTGCATAAAATATGCAGATGTCGTCAATGGATAGAATTTATGTGAAATAAAATTGTTAATAGAGATAACCATTTCCGAAATATTGCTTGTTATTAAATATGTATGTTTTTCTGGAATATGAAGTTATTTTTACTTTCTGTACTACGTACGAATATATATTCATAAAACTAGAGTAACTTGTAAACCGCAATAGATAGACCAAATCTTACTACACAATTTATGTCTAAATACATTTTTTGTAGAGTGAACTATTTCGGAGATATTCCTTGTTAATTTTGTGAGTTTCGGAGGACAAACTTTCGTCAGCGGAACATTGTTATTAATTTTTTGTGTATCTTAGCCGCGCAAAGAGACGGAATCAGATTTTTTATTGTTATTTCTTTATTTGGGGAACCAGGAATCCCGTATATATATTGAAATTTCGATATTTACTTTTTGGTTGGAATGTAATAGTAAGGAAATAAAATACTGGAAGTCACAAAAAAGACTTTGTTGCCGAGGATGCTCAGACGTGATCCGAATGCCTAATTAAGGGAGCTCCGACAGGCTCTGCATTAACAAAACAAATAAAATAAACAATAAATGGTGAGGTGTAATAACCGTGGTGCTGGGAGATATATTGTAAACGCCCGCCACTGGATGCCACAAAGGTAAAATGTTGCTGCAGGAGTGGATGATGGCTTTAATAAGAACGTGCTGTGGTAATAAGGTCCACTGCAATAAAGCACTTCGGAGCGCTGCGGAAGTTCCAATTACAGAATTCCACACACGATGCAATTAAAATGTCCCGTCCGTGCGTGCGTGCGTGCGTCCGTCCAGCAAAATATTATGTTTGTGTTGTGGACAGCTCAAGTCTGTTTGTTGTCACCTCTACATTTGGAGCAGCTTTCAAATAAACTCTTCCAGTTTTCAGCATCAGGGGCGTAGCGTCAATGGATGTGGGTTGATGTGTTGCATACCCTGCCATCCAACTGGCGTAATGCTCGCTGAGGAGTACGTTATAATCTGCTATGAATTAGTATTGTTAGCCTATCACGTGCGCGCGCAGTGGAAGCAACATAGAAAAGTGCATCTCGCTTCTTAATGTTAATGAGGTTTAAAGCTACGTTTTGCAGTATTTTGTTTGGCAGTGAAGGTTAGTTTCATATTTTTAACTTCTTCTGCACGTATCAGAGTTCAAGTAGCATTTTGAACAGTAATGTGTGTGCACGTGTACGCCAGGATACCGAAGGTAGGGTATGCACATTGCCCATATGCTTCCGCGTGATTCACTACGAGGAAAAGACGTCCTGGAAACCTACCTCTCCGAATGCTTGTAATCAATGAACTGAGAATGCAGAAAAAAATAGTGGGAGTGGTTGTTCTGTAACTTTAATATTTACCAGTTGGTGAATTATAAAGTTCTATAAAAACTATAAAAATTGTGAAAAACATTAATTCTTTTGAGAGTAGTTATCTATAAAAGAGTAATATTTAAAGTTCTGAAAATTTTGAAATCTTCACTGTGTGAAGCATTTTAAGTACTTTGCCAAAACAATAGCTAGAAAACATAACACATTTAAAGGTGTTAAAGATATTATAATGAAAATTTGATGTACATTACTATTATGTCCGATATGAGTTTGAACAAAATTGCCTAATAATTATAGAATTTAAAGTTTCATCTGTGCGTACCTTTAACCCGAGTTCAAAGTGCATACACCACGCTACGCCACTGGTTCAGAGTGAAATGGTGTTTAGAATTTACAGACTTTACACGAAAATCCTGTGTAGCAATTGTAATATGTATATTTCTTGGGAGCACCCTTAGATGGAATTTCTAAATCTTGCAATTTTTATTCAAATTCTTCAATAATTGTTCCTATGCCACAATTATACGTGTATCCAGAAAGAAAGATCTTATAAACTGTGATGAAATTACAAAATCAGTCCGGTTACTTTTCTATCACTTTATTATCACCTGAAATGTTATCACAAAAACAGCTTTCTTCTCGTTAACACAGACTACAGTTTTTCCTGCTATCACAAGTTACAACTTCTACTTCCCATAACCTTAACCAGTCCTTTCAGTGTCTTTCTTCACTTTCTCTGTCTCTTAATATTCATGCAATTACTCGACGCTCGTATGTGTTTCGTCGCGACGTATCTTTCGTGACGAAACACACACGCACAGCTGTCTCGCTGACATACTACAGCTGACACAAACTCTAATGGCGGTTGGTACCAGGAGCTGGTCAACATAACCTCAATCCTTGCGGTGTTGTATACTTCATCATGCTGTAAACCAGCTGGTATAAATATCTATGAATTAGCCAAGTTTCGAGTAGCCAGCGGGACAGGAATCGAACCCGCGACCTTCCGAATGCAAACCTGAGACATCAACATCGCTCGTAAATTAGGAGTTAGATGCAAACGAATGCGTATAAAGTTTACTTTGATTTTAAAAATGTTAGGACTTTGTGTGGGACAATAGAACCGCGTTCAATTTGTTACTTTTTTGCTTAGTTCATTTGTTGTGTCCAGCGAAGCAGAGGAACAGTTTTCTTGCCACCTCTGGTTTAGTTTATTTGTCACTGTTGTTGCGGAAGATGTTCTTTTTCTCTTATCGCCTTGCCAACAGGTGGGCCAGGCGGGCAAAAGCACACCGCCGTAGCCACTGTCTCTACCTGTACAAAAACACGACCAGATAATGGAAGCGTGTCCTTGTGGAATTATCTCAAGGTCTACTACAGACTGGAGCGAATCCAATTGTTTCCCCTTGTAGTTAACACCGCTTGATTGCCGGACACGAGTCCTGCAGCTCTTCTGGAACGTGCAAAATGCTGTAGCATTTAACAGAGAGCTTCTCAGCTTGCTTCTTCGCTCGACCTTCACAGCCTTCCTTACACTGTGTCGCACTCACATGACTTTCTCTACTCTTGTACTAACCATTCCTACAAACTCTTGTTCCTTTATATGTGCGATAGTCAAATCTTTTAAAGCTTTGAGATCCCGTTCTCTTTGCACGCTTAACATATAAAAAAATGAACAACGATGACCCATTTCACGGAAGTTCTAAGTTTTCCAAAACTCACACACATAACAAGGAATATCTCCGAAACGTTTCATTCTACAAAAAAATTTATTCAAACATAAATTGTGCATTTTAACAAAATATACACATTATGTATAGTAAGATTTGGTCTATCTCTTACAGTTTACGAGTTATTCAAAAGTCATTCAGAGTAAATAGGACTTCATAGGCTATAGACAGAAAATTCAGGATATACATTTCATTTGTCATACAAATATTAAGTGTAGTTTAGGGTGAAGCAATTTTCTTCAAAATCTTCGTATCGCATCCTTGAATGACAAACTTAAATATCAACTTTGGTTTTTAACCAACTTTTCGTTGTGCTGTCCACAGACACAGACACACACACAGACACCTTTTTCTACAAATGCCTTTTTAGATTCAGGGGGTCTCAAAACATATATTTCTGGTGAAAGCTGGACATGAAATTTTTGGATGTAATACAATACTTCCCCTACTTTTAGAGAAAGTAAAAAAGGAACCGGAAAGTTAAATGCACACGAAAATTACGTAGCAATTAATTAAAAGTATAAATAATTAAAAGTATACATTTCGAAAGCTAGAAGCAACATTTCAAAGATATTGTAAGTGCTAAAATAAATTAACCAAGGGATTTTTGACCGTTTCCTTCACATAAGGATATTTCTGTTTGTGAATAACATAACTCAAAATTGCAAAGTGGGTTAAAAACGACGCCAAGATTTTCAAGGAAATCCACTACTTCAGACTACCGTTTACATGGAACGTTTTTTATAAATGACTCCAACGATTTTGATAAAAATGCCATACTTAAAGATAGTTTCATGATAAATGAAACGGATCTCTTGAATTTTCTTCGGATAGCCTCTTGAAGTCCTTCTTTATTCTGGATGACTTTCGATAAACAGTAAGAGAAAGACAAAACCTTACTAAATAAAAATGTATGTTTTGAGGCCCCCTGAATTCAAAAAAGCGTTTTTAGAAAAAGGTTCATGGGTGTGTCTGTCAGCCTGTGGACAGCATAACTCAAAAACGAAAAGTCGGTTAAAAACCAAAGTTGGTATTTAAGTTTAATGTCTTTTGAGGGTGCGACACGAAGATTTTGAAGAAAGTTGTCGCACCCTAAATTACCCTTTACATAGAAAGTTTTTCGAAAATTTTGATTTTCTTGAAAATGGCTCCAACGATTTTGATTAAAATGCCATATGTTTGAGATATTTTGATGACAAATGAAATGCATATCTTGAATTTTCTGGCTGTAGCCCCTATAGTCGTGTTTACTCTTGACGACTTTTGCATAACTGGTAAACCGTTAGAGATAGACCAAATCATACTATACAAAAAATGTAGATCTTTCTAAAATACACAATTTATGTCTCAATAAATTTTCTTGTAGAGTAAACCATTTCGGAGATATTCCTTATTATGTGTGTGAGTTTCGGAAAACTGAACTTTCGTGAAATGGGTCATCGTTGTTCATTTTTTTATATGTTAAGTGTGCAAAGAGAAGGGAATCTCAAAGCTTTAAAAGATTTGACTATCGCACAAAGTCTAGTGTATTCCCATGAAGTGCATTGAAGAGAATTGTTTGTAGACGGGAGTAGAGAAAGTGATGTCTTGTTATTCTTGAGTGTGAGTCTCAATAAAAGGCAAACCGCAATGTTGGGGTGCTGTAACGCCTGCGTGGCGATTGCGAATCTATCCATCCCTTCTTGGCGTTGGCCCGTCGCTCGGTGTGAGGATGCATAATGAACGTGGATGTTCGTCCCCAGGGGCTACATGAAACAAACATTTAGATGAAGGTACTTTGTGACTCTGTGGAGCGCTTGTTACAAAGCCTTGTGAAAACATTTCAGGCTGCAAGGAGAGCAATAAAGTTCAAACGGCTCTGTCCTGACCGTTTGAAATAACAAGGTAGGTCATTTGAATGAAACTGTGCTCTCATTCGCTCGCTTTAACTTCATAGTCATAGTCTGCCAAATACCTGCAAGAAAACACCTTCTTAAGGTCATAGGAAACAACTCGGCATCTTATCTCTCTGGAGCCGGCGATCAATATCAAGGTCTGATGATGATGATGATGATGATGATGATGTATTTGATATAAATTGTGTGCTTTAACGAGATATACGTTTTTTATATAGTAAGATTTGGTCTATCTCTTACGGTTTACCACTTATGCAAAACTCATCAAGTGAAAACAGAACTATATAGGCTATAGCCAGATATATGCCAATCTAATGAAAATCATTAGAGCCATTTTTGAGAAAATCAAAATTTTCGAGAAATTTTACATGTAAAGAGTAATTTAGGGTGGAGGAAAATATCTTCAAAATCTTCGTGTGTTATCTTTGAAACATATTAAACTTCAACACCAATTTTGGTTATATAAGTCTGATAGCGGTCCGTTAATGGACGTCTTAAGTTCAAATTTTCATTAAGGGACAGTTGTTCCACCAATCAGAGAATTCCCATGCAGCAATGGCAAAGCGCAATATCGATTAATTCTCGAAACGCATCTAGCGCGAGTTTAGAAAACGCTAAACTGTCGGACACTACTGCCAGTGAGATGCAACTTACACCAAACCCTCAAATTAACCTTAATACAGCATCAACTGCCAACAATATTGCACTAAACACAGTCCCGCAAATTAATTTCATTTATTGTACAATAAATAACTTACACGTGAAATAAAGTTTCGTCTAAAAACCAATATATTCAATTTGCCTTCTATATTTCAATGCTACGTAGCATTCCAAGGTTATCATTTTCATCATGCAGCTGTGACGTGCTGGAAACGAATTGACCGTTTAGCGCCTGCGCAGAACTCCAAATATCAGCTGATGCAATATGTAGGTCATTGTCCCTGGTGAGTGTGCAACATTTTATAATATTTCAACTATAAAATTAGGTATATGGTCGAGCATAAATTGTCGTATGAAAGTTAACTATAATGGTAATTAAGACGCTTACATGAAAATTAGGAAACTCGCGTATTAATTACTACAATTATAGCCTCGTTGCATAATTTACTGTTCTAAAATGCTCTTTGTTGATTCAGGGCCCCTCATGAGAAGTCATGTTTTTGGTTCGCTTAGTTGGCAATGCTAAGTCCCTGTAGGTGATGATGTGGCTGACCCCAAGGGTTAATTGGAGTCACGATGGGGCGCCCAACTGTACACCCCCACACACTGCTACGCCCACATTAGGAGCACCACTTTCTGAACAGCCTGTCCCTAGGGACCACCAGGTGTGTCACTGCTACGCGTTTTATACGATTCGCTTCATAATCTCTTTGTGTTCCATATTTCAGTAGTAATAAAATCTTCGGTTTATTATTTCTGAAGGAAAATAAGTTTTGTTGTAGAAGAAAGGCTTTGAGAACATACACCTGTTTCACACTCGAGCACTGTTGTTATGTAAAGATGACCACTAACACCTTTCTTACTACCGGGAAGTCGTAGGTTCGAGCCCCCACTGCCTAGATAGTTTCAGAACTTCCACTATATAACCCACGTATCAGAGAAAAAACAATCTGATGTGTTGCACTCACGTGACTTTCTCTACTCTTGTACTAACCATTCTTACCAACTCTTATTCCTATATCTTCTTCATGTTATTGGTTATTTCCTTGCAGGTACAAGGACTTTGGGAATACAGTAGGCTTTGAGTGATTGTTAAATCTTTTAAATCTTTCAAATTTCGTTCTGTTTGCACGGTTATGATATAAACAAATGAATAGCGATGTTCCATTTGATAAAAATATAAATTCTCCAAAACTTACACAAAAAACGAGGAGTATCTCCGAAATGGTTCACTCTACAAAAAAGTTAATTGGATAAATTGTGTATTTTAGCAAGATCTACATTTTTGTATAGTAAGATTTGGTCTATCTCTTACGGTTTACCAGTTCTGTAAAACTCATCCAGAGTGAATACGACTACACAGGCTAGAGCCAGAAAATTTAAGATATACATATCATTTGTCATGAAAATATGTTAAATGTCATTTTAATCAAAATCGTTAGAGCCACTTTCAAGAAAATCAAAATTTTCGAAAAATTTTCCGTGTAAAGGATGGTTAAGCATGGAGCAATTTTGTTCAAAATCTTCGCGTCGCATCTTTGAAAGATATTAAACTTAAATACAAACTTTGGTTTTTAACCGACTTTTCGTTTTCAGTTATGCTGTCCACAGACTGACAGACACACACACACACACACGCGCGCGCGCGCGCGCGGACCTTTTTCTAAAAATACTTTTTTTTTTGGATTCAGGGGGTCTCAGAACATATTTCCGATAATACCTCGACATCGAATTTTTGGGTGGAATGCAATACTTACTCTACTATACACAGTAAAAAATGTAGATGTTTCAAAAACACAATCTATGTCCAAATAAATTTTTTTGTAGAGTGAACTATTTCGGAGATATTCCTTGTTATTTGTGTGAGTTTTGGAAAACTTCAAACTTTCGTAAAATGGATGATCGTTGTTCATATGTTAACCGTGCAAAGAGAACGGAATCTCAAAGTTTAACAGATTTGACTATCGCTCAAAGCCAGCTGTATTACCATGTTCCCCTTGTACCTACAAGGGAGTAAGCAGTAAGATGTGATAATCCCGCACGAGTGGAACAGTCATGCAGATATACCTGAACTCCAAGCAGATAAGAAAGGCAAGAAGCGAGTCTAGTCTAGTGCGGTGCGGTTTTCCCGAGCAAGTGCAGTGAAACATAAACAATGGGGGAATCGAAGGCGGTTTGTATAATGAATAGTGGTAATATGTTCACAGTGGAGTCGCCTGCAGGGGGCAGTTTCTCTGCTATTAAAGTCAAGTAAGGGAGATTTAAGTTGTGAACACATGTTGTACTGGGCACCCTGTAGTTACTGGGAGATCTGTTCGATAGCACTAACCCCCCCCCCCCCTCCTTCAGTTGCATTCTTCTACATATTCATGCCAGTATTTGCTGGCTGTAGCTATTATAATTTCTGAAAAGTGACCCAAGCTTCTATAACAGGACGCTGTAATTTATCGTGTAAGCGAATTTATAACTGGTATACAAATTGTGGCCCTCTGACAAGCTGCTGGGACATAGAAGGAGTGTTTCTCAAACGGTGTATGTATCTACATATTTTACACTTCTCTCACAGTCTATTAGTTGGATCTAATATACTGATATATGGTTTATATGCATCTACGGTCGAGTGGTCAGTTTCTGGCTTCGATTCCTGGTTAGGTTAGGTCTCTTTTTATCTAGAATAATTCCCCGTACCCCACAGAGACGGGGTGTGTTTAATGGTAAAATTTAAATATCAACTTTAAGAAACTAGCGAGTAATAACACCAGTTTCTCTAGTCAAAGCCCCCAATAGGAGCAAAGAAGTTAAAGGAGGCTAAACAAATGGAAAAAAATTAAATTAGACATTTAGCAGGCAGTGTCAGTAATGATCTTTTCAGAACGAGGTGCCAGAGGAGTGAGTGAGTGAGTGAGTGAGTGAGTGAGTGAGTGAGTGTGACAGTGAGTGACTGGGTCAGTCAGTACTCAGTGAGTGAGTCAGTCAGTCAGTGAGTGAGTGAGTGAGTCAGTCAGTCAGTCAATCAGTCAGTGAATCAGTCGGTCAGGGAGTCAGTGGGTGAGTCAGTCACTGAGCCAGTGAGTCGTCAGACAATGATACAGTCAGTGAGTCAATCAGTCGGTCAGTGAGTGAGTCAGCCAGTAACTCAGTCAGTAAGCGAGTCAGTCAGTCATTCAGTCAGTCACTGACTCAGTCAGTCGGTGAGTCAGTTAGTCGGTGAGTCAGTCAGTCGGTGAGTCAGTCAGAAGTTGAGTGATTGAGTGGGTGAGTTAGTCAGTGAGTCACTCAGTGAGTGAGTCAGGTGGTGAGTCAGTCAGTGAGTCAGTGAGTCAGTCAGTCAGTCACCAGTCAGTCAGTGAGTCAGTCAGTTCTATCTGAAATTTCAGCTCAATTATTTAACATTTTTAAACCAACGCATGACAAATTTTAATACTTTAATCTCTGAACCTTTCCTGAATATTTCAATCTAATAAGTTATAAACTACGGTCAAAGGAGCATTTTGAATAGTGAAAAATGCTGAAGAAAAAAAAAAAATTGAGAAAAATTAATTTTAAAGTTTAATAATATATTTTTGTACTGTAACTAACTCCAATAAATTTAAAATTCCCCGGCCCCATATGTGGAATCCTCTGTTGCATTCTTGGCCTCAGTAATAGATTTTGAGAATTTTAAACTTGCTTTGTTGTTTCTTAATATGAAAAACTTTCGTGTTCAAATTGTTTACAAAATTTAGAAATTTATTGTTCTTAGCTAACCTCTGCTAATTTATACACAAAATTCATAAAATATCTGCTTGTTACGGCTCCACTATAGACTAACGAATAATTCAAAACCTATTAAGTACCTAAACAATGTCTAAGATAGATCTGAAACATTCAAATAACCGAATTACAGAACACTAACTGCAAAACATGGGGCAGATTTGCGGAATTTCAGCTCGATATATCGAATTCATTTCAGCGCAGCCAACGCACAACCTTTCTGAAGCAAAATTTCCTGCGAGACTAAAGTCAAAGCCAGTGAAAACGAAAAAAAGCATTTCAAATCTGTAGTGACGATGTTTAGCGAGAAACGTCCACGCGCATTACATTTAAATGTGCTCCTGGAGATTTAAAAATGGCCGATATTCAGAAAACCAAAGTGTGCCGTTAAAGTAACTCTCACCTAATTTCATAGATACATTGCCCTAATGACTCCCATATTCATGGCTAAATCCTAAGCTAATGACTATAACTCTGTCTTATTACTTTGTAGCTACATTGATTTTAACATAGGGAAATTTCTTTGTGCAATCCTAGGATTAAACGGGTTATTATGGCGGCATAAATCATGCAAAATTACCCTATTTATGGCACCGAGGCAGAAAATGAATACCGTAATTAACATTGCAATAATATAGCAATGACGTCATCAAGGCCACAACATAATCTTCTCCAGTGTGTGAAACTTGAAATCGTCACTCTCACAAGTTAACGCATTTTTCGTTTCTATGTGCATTAAAATTTTTATATTCTTTTTCTTAAACATCTTTTGATTTTTCTGGAATCAATAAACCCTCAGTACTCTGTTTCCTTCTATATGTCAAGCGGAATACTACATATTTCTACTGTTAAAACTATTTACTTTGGGCTTATCCACTCCTTTTGTCATATGGAATTGAATAATGGGGAAATACATCTAAACAAAATTTTCAAAGAATATTTGTATTACAAAAAAAGGCCATCAGGTATTTAGGTGGTCTTAAGGTCTAACGAATCATGTAAAAACACTTTTATTCTGCTGAAAATCCTTGCATTACCAAGCTTGTTCATCTATAGAACCATTTTATATTTAGTTCAATTTAAATTCCCAATGAAAAACATGTCATGTTCACACATATAATACCAGGAATAATCAATTACTAAATCTCCCCAGAACCAGATTACATTTATCAGAGAGGGTCCCTAGTTATATGGGAGCGAAGTTTTATAATGCTTTGCCTGAAAATCTAAAATCATATGAAAATTATAATACCTTTAAAATAGGATAAAAATTATTTAACAACCAAAGCTTTTTACAGTATTGAAGAATACATAAACTTATAGATATTTTCTATGATGTTTTGATTATACTAATTGTACTTTTAACTTCTTCTCTAATTATATTGTATATACTATGTAATTACTAAATTCCTTTCTATTTATGTTTCTCATGACATGGGCCCTTATAGGGTACCTACCTTTTTATATCATCTTATGTATTGACTCATGATATGGTTCAATTGTGTATTCCACTGTATTGAACTGAATGAATAAATAAATATTTTCAATAGTTTATCATAACCTTCCATTTTCCTCTAAAAGTGTTGAAACAAATGAAACATCTGCTTAGCAACCATATTACGTCATACATCTGTGATTTCTAATACTTTATGCTTTATAACTTTTCATTTAGTAAATGTATTGTTTTTGCGTGGCTTAATGCTAGAATTATATAGTCGTGTCACAATCAGTTAAATTATTATATACATAAATACCTGTGTTGTGGTTATCTATCACTTCTTTATACAGTTATTAATCTCAGTAGTACCCAATATTTGCGGTTAGCAGTTGCTACCGCGTAGAACCCACAACATTGCAGAAGTTGTTTTGGATTCAATAACTCTTGTTGACGCCAGGGAGAAATTGTGATGATGAACTGGTAAAAGGTTCGTGCCAGGAATCTGTAATTTAGCAGCGCCATTCCTATAAACCCAAACGATGTTGAAAGATAAGTAAGTTAAAAAAGAATTTTGTGAGGGGCAGGCAGAACCCCTAATCTCCCCTCGTAAGAAGGAGCAAGGAGAGTCGAGGTATATTTGCTTAGTTTTTATATTTCTTTAAAGTAGTAGTAGTAGTAGGGTAGGGGGATGTTGGTGTATTGTAAGTAAGGTAAGGGGGGAAGTCAGTCAGCCTGGTGCCACTTGAGCTGAGGGGTGAAGCAGACTAATGTTATTACATCCCTTCCCTGTCTCCCACTTCCTTCCTGATTCAATAAAGTAACTCTCCTCATCATCTGCAGCAGCGTTTTGATTCGTCCCACGCGCCTCCTTGAAAGGAACCCTTGGTGGCAGTTCGTGGTTTGACCCCCGGCTCTCCTCGGTTCCGTCTCCAGACCTCAGCAGTTACCCTGTCTTCCCATTAGCCACTCCTTCCTCATTGAGACATCGGTCACTGATCAATCCATGGATCTGTTCTCTGCCTGCCCCACTTCCTTCTACCCCGAACACACTGTTCCCTTCACCTCTCATCTTCCGTTCTTCTAACATGGCCTCAAGAACTCATCCTTGACTGCTTTGCATATTCATCTATCTCAGCTCTTCATTTCTCCTTCTTCCCCTGAATAAAGGGGAAAAAAAATTAAAATCTGACGTGTTGCACTCACATGACTTTCTCTACTCTTGTACTAACCATTCTTACAAACTCTTATTCCTATATGTTCTTCGTGTTAGTTAAGATAAACATTTGTAAAATTATCTTATTGCTTATTTCCTTGTAGGTACAAGGGGAATATGAGAATACAGTAGGTTTTGCGCGACAGTCAAATCTTTTTGACCTTTGAGATTCCGTTCTCTTTGCACCATTAACATTAAAAAATGAACAACGTTGTTGCATTTCGCTAAAGTTCTAAGTTTTCCGAAACTCACACAAATAACAAGGAATATCTCCGAAATGGTTCACCCTACAAGAAAATTTATTGAGATATAAATTGTGTATTTTAGCAAGATCTACATTTTTGTATAGTATGATTTGGTCTTATCTCTAACGGTTTACCAGTTATACAAATGTCATCCAGAGTAAATACGACTACAGGGACTATAGCCAGAAAATTCAAGATATACATTTCATTTTTCATAAAAATATCTCAAACATATGACATTTTAATCAAAATCGTTAGAGCCCTTTTCAAAAAAATCAAAATTTTCGAAAAATTTTCCATGTAAAGGGTAGTTTAGGATGGGGCTATTTTCTTCAAAATCTTCGTGTCTCATCCTCAAAAGACATTAAACTTAAATACCAACTTTGGTTTTTAACCGACTTTTCGTTTTTGAGTTATGCTGTCCACAGACTGACACGCAGACACACAGAATGACACACAGACACACACACGGACCTTTTTTCTAAAAATGCTTTTGTTGGATTCAGGGGGCCTCAAAACATATATTTCCGGTGAAATATCGACATCGAATTTTGGGTGGAATACAATACTTCCCCTACTTACTATACGTAACAGAAACTGAAAATAAAATTATCCCCAAACAGAAAATGTGGACTAAAAATGACTTGTTACTTTATCACCAAAGCAAGAGCCGATCAGTCATTCCTATGATTATTATTGAATTCAGCAGGTGGAAAATTCATAAGAATGAGCTATTTTTGAGGCTGAAACATTTTCATTGTTGGCCAGTGTAATCCGTAACTAACCACAAAATAACAGTCTATAAAGGTTTCCTTGCACCCTAAGCGGAAGTTTCGGTTGGAATATTACTATTCTCGTTTATCTTACTCTTTTCTGCCATTTTCTTCCTTGCATTATGCAAGTTTGAGGCCCACCAACGTATATATAGCCTCTGGGAGCTATTTAAAGACCAATTTAGACATCCATTACTTTAGTCTGTGGAATCACCATCGGACTACTTTTCTAAAATATTGCTGTTGGCATTTAATGATTATAAACACTCAAAATATACTAGAGTGCAGAACAAACTGAACTCTGCTCCACAGTCGATAGCCAAATGTCACGTGGGAAGACTTGTTCCGTTATATCATCATTATTCGCTATTAGAGCATTATGTTCTGGAATAAGCTCATCTATTAATAATCTGATGTGTTACACTCACATGACTTTCTCTACTCTTGTACTAACCATTCTTACAAACTCTTATTCCTATATCTTCTTCGTGTTAGTTGAGATAAACATTTGTACAAATTATCTTATTGCTTATTTCCTTGTAGGTACAAGGGGAATATGCGATAGTCAAATATTTTAAAGCTTTGAGATTCCGTTCTCTTTGCACGCTTAGCATAAAAAATGAACAAGGATGTTGCATTTCAAGAAAGTTTTGTTTTCCGAAACTCACACACATAAAAAGGAATATCTCCGAAATGGTTCACTCTAAAAGAAAATTTATTTGGACATAAATTGTGTATTTTAGCAAGATCTACATTTTTGTATAGTATGATTTGGTCTATCTCTAACGGTTTACCAGTTATGTAAAAGTCGTCCAGAGTAAATACGACTACAGGAGCTTTAGCCAGAAAATTCAAGATATACATTTTATTTGTCGCCAAAATATCTCAAACATATTACATTTTAATCAAAATCGTTAGAGACATTTTCTAGAAAATAAATTTTTTCCACGTAAAGGGTAGTTTAGCGTAAGGTTATTTGCTTCAAAATCTTCGTGTTGCATCCTTGAAAGACATTAAACTTAAATACCAACTTCGGTTTTTAAACGACTTTTCGTTTGTGAGTTATGCTGTCCACAGACTGACAGACACACCAACTCACACACACGGACCTTTTTCTAAAAATGCTTTTTTTTGGTGTCCGTCACTGAATACTGACCCTGTCCCGCCGACTGAAACAGTGGAGTGGGGTATAGCCGGTCATTACATAAGCGTCTCCAAAGAGAAAGGTTTGGACATCCCAGTTGTAAACAAACAAATTGCTCTTTGAATTCATACATAAGTTACAGTAATATCGTAATGTTATAGAATGTTTACTATGTTTCAGATTACCATTACTAGTAACTGCGTTTCGTGAAACATCTTTGACGTTACCGAGTAAAGCTAGTGATATAGTTCCCAGTAGTCCCGTATTTTAGGGCAAAATGTATCTTTGTACCGTAAAATTAAATGAACTTAAGATTTGTATAAAAGGTAATATTACGTTGGCGGTACTGTCAACAGGAAAATCTCAGTATTCTATTTAATATAGTTGTAGATTCTATAGCTGAATATACAAGCTGCTGGAACAAAACAAACGGTACCGTTTGTTGTGTTTATGATCGAAACAGCAGACCGACATATGTTTGAAACGTGTGATTCTGACGAGAATGAAAATGAAAATGCTAAAGGTGAAGAAGTACAAACGAATGGAAAATCGGGGCATGGTATTAAGTACACGATATGCAACGTAATTATATCTGTCTGTCATGAAAGTAGAAGGAACATGCTAGAAGCGAAGGACACAAACTTACAATAATTAATAACGATAATAATACTAATAATAATTAATAATAATAAATAATAATGGTAATAAGGTTGGTATATTTTCATACGTATTGAGGTTATGTCGTATGAAGTATCTTCCTTGTTGCAGGCACCGCTTTTGTTTGCACTTGTCTTCCTTCCAAGGAGTAATATCCTCATATGGATTTGTTGCGACTACTTCTCGCATCAATATTAGATAATCAATGACAATAAAACGCACGTTCTCTGCCATTTTGGTGCAATCTAATTCACCATAAAACCTCATGTTAAATGAAGACGTATAGTGTGTTCATTTATTCCTTATTTTTTTCACGCATGTGCAGAAAGTAGCCCACGTAACTAAGGTTTACTGCAAATGTTGTTATAAAGGTGGACAAAAACTCTAATATTTCTAAGTATGTTTGTTATGTTTGTGAAATGTCCCTTTTATCTATCTCACTGTTGTAAAGGTGGCAACACTCACTAGTCACAATGGACCAAAAGCTCTATGATGTAGATATTGGTGGGGATTTGAGGAAAGCAGGTATCCACGCTAATGCTACAGTTGTGATGCGTTGACGTGAGCTGTGGACAGTGTTCAAAAGAACGCCTTTTCATCCAGCAGAGCATGATATCTGTTTCCGTTTCCGACTAGAAAACAGCAAGTCATGCTGCCAACCTTCCCACGTTCTATTTGACTTGTGGCGCGAAGCGTGCATTCCTACTATAAACTCTTAAAGGTGCATTTAGACAAGCTTCAACTATCATACACAATTTACTGATTTCATTCATAAAGGTGTTTAACTCTCATATACGAGTTATTGCCTGGTGATTCTTTTGTTTAGTCAGAGTCGCCAACTGTGTTCCATAAATCAGTAAAAAATCATTTATTGCACATTACAATCGATTAACCATCATAGTAGCTCTCCATTTCAATTTGAAAATTCTGTTTTAATAATTATTCTTTTAATAATTAATGTATTTTCCACTAGAAAAGTTAATTGCTAATGTTAAAAATAAAGTGACATGTATTTGAGATTATAAACTGGTTTTCTGTTATAACAAGAGAAGGTCGAAATACATGTAATTCTTGGGTTTCATCTTCCTCAGTTGGCAGTGCTTAGTTACACTAATCGAAATTAATATATTTTATGTTATTTATTACAGAATTTAACATTTTCTGATCAAATATTTGCGAGATAGTATTTACATTCATATTTTGTTTATGAAATAGACGGAATAAATATTATTCCGCTCGAGAATTTATAGGTTACGTCAGGCATCTTATGATATCACTTGTAATAAGTTGTTTAAGAACATTCGAAAACGAATAAAATCCTTATAATAAGTGCAGGAAGTATTGTATTCCACCCAAAAATTAGAAACAAATATTTCACTGGAAATATATATTTTGAGACACCCTGAGTAATAAAAAAGACATTTCTAGGATAAGGTGGATGCGTCTGTCTATGGATAGCATAACTAAAAAACGAAAAGTCGGTTAAATATCAAATTTAGTATTCAAGTCTTTTATCTTCCAAGAATATGATATGAAAATCTACAAGAAATCTCAGATTATCGTTTATATGAAAATGCCTCAGGACACTTATGCTCCCAAAAACGGACCTAACGATTTTGATTAAAATATCACATGCTTAATATATTTTCATGACAAATGATATGTATTTCTTTGAATTTTTTGGGAATAACTTTAGTCCTTTTCGTTCTGGATGCCTTTTGTTTAATTGGTAAACCGTAAGCCTGCATACAAAATATATATCTCTTTTAACGCCCGCTTTTACTACACGCGGCACCACAGGCGGTGACACTGATGATACATGGAATGAAGATAAGCACCGGTAGAATGAGATGGCACCCTGAGGAAACCCGCCCCTGCACAGTTTCCTCCACCTCAAATCCCACATGCAGTCGCCTGTGATCGAACCTGGGCCACTTGATGAGAGGCGAATGGTCTAATCACTCGGCCATAACGCGGCATTTTTTATAGACCTAACCATTTCAGAGATATTCCGTGTTGTTGGTTTGAATTTTGAAATGCTTATACTTTTCTAAAATAGATAACCGTCATTTTTTGTGCTGACCCTGAAAAGAGATGAAGTTTTAAAGCCATCACATAGCGAGCGTATTGTAAAAGGTGTGTCACTTAGACCTAGTGTATTCCACTATTCCCATTGTACGTACAAGGAAATATGTAATAAAATAATTTGGACAAACGTCTATCTTGTATGTAGCAGATAGAAGAGTAAACTTTTGTTAGGATATTTTGTACAAGAATAAGCAGAAAAAGACACATTAGATGTTGTAGCTCTTGACGTTTTGCTACACGGAGTTTGAAGGGGTGGCAACTACGAGTAAAAAGCTTACTTGTGACAGAGTAAAGTGAATTACATACCTACTCGTCGTTTTTTACACACTGCTTGCTTTTAATAGCAGGACAAACATTTCTGGCAACTTTACGCTAAAAGCCTTTACATCTTAAATATGCGAGTAATTTGTAGCGGAGAAGTTGTAGGGTGCTGGAATGTAATTAAAATAGTAAGAAGTGTAGTGGACTGGCTCGCTCGCTCGCTCGCTGGCTCTCCCCTTGTAATAAATACACTCGGGATGAGATTGGTCTGCAAACAATAGGGGAACCCCCCTGTGTAAGGATAATATGACCAACTCGATTTGCTTAGTAATATGTTTCTTCATCTGACATACATACATAGGGGTTGTTGCCAGCTTCATTCATTTACCTGCACCTCCTCAACTTAAGAGCAAACCTCGCACCCACAAAACCTGATCAACTTACTCCTTATATAAAATGTTCTACGCAACAAAACGTTTGAGTTTCTGTTTTTTGACTAGTACATACTTGAGACTGTATTTAACCTAAAATATCGACAAGACCCTGTTGGAAAATATCAGACGAATAATTTTGCTGAGAAACTGCAAAATTTTATTTATCTGTTCATTTTTCTTATTATAAAGCCTTTTTAACATAAAAATGAACGAAAATCCAACCCAAAATACGATTAATAACTTATATGTTTATTGAAAACGAGCAATTGATTAATAATGTACTAAAAACATAGTGTAGACGTTGAAAACAAAAGCAAATGTGGAGATCGTCATTTTTGTTTAACAATAATGAACGATTCTGAAAAGTGTATAGTTACGTAATTTCTATGGAAGAAGACGCGACATTTTTGTTAAAGAAAATGTAAATTGTGAGAATTAAGATTTAGAACTTCGCTGAAAAGTGTAAAAGGTTTTTAAAATGATTACGGAGCATAAACATTGTGTCTAACGGGAACTCGTGTGTAGAACTGTTCAGATATGTATATCCTGGAACATAGATTTCCAGCTTCTTTGTTCTAGAGGATTGTCATGTTCTCGACTCAGTTATTTTATCACAAATCATCGGACGTACTAAAGGTAGGTAAAATAATTTAACTACAAGAAACTTTTGGAGGAACATTGTACTTTAGGAATATTGATCGAAATTCGCTAAATATCTCGGATAACGTCATAGACTATTACGCCAAAATCTATCCTCGTATACTTATATAAATACATACATACATAGGACTCGCCATATGTTATTATAAAAAACCCACATTGTTATTTTTACTTTCTCTACTACCTATAGTAAATTAGAGGAAGTATTGTATTCCACCCAATACTGGAAATATGTTTTGAGGCCCCTTGAATCCTAAAAAAGGTGTGTGTTTGTGTCAGTCAGTCTGTGGACACTATAACTCAAAAACGAAAACTGGATTAAAAACCAAGATGTATTTAAAGAATACGACATGAAGATTTTGAAGAAAATTCCTCCATCCTAAACTACCCTTTACATGGAACACTTTTCGAAATATTTATTTTCTTGAAAATGGCTCTAACGATTTTGATTAAAATGCCATATGTTTGAGATATTTTTATTACAAATTAAATGGGCATCTTGAATTTTCTGGCTATAGCCCCTGTAGTCGTATTTACTCTGGATGACTTTTGACTAATTGGTAAACCGTTAGAGATAGACCAAATCTTACTATACAAACATGGAGATCTTGCTAAAGTAATTTTTTCCCTTCCTAATTCATAAGCACTCAGTTGCCGTCAGTTTTTGTGTTTCCTTGCAGCCCATTTGAAATCTGGAAGTTCAATTTTCTTTCTTGAAGAAAAAGTATTTTTCTTTTTTTTTTTTTCCGGACACCTGTTTTGTATATCAGGAGCTGTAGGTATTCATTTGTATTCCGGGTTTACTCTACCGTGTGAGTGTAATGTAAGAAATGGCAAATGTATTTGCCTTTTTCAGTCATATTATTTGTCTTCTAAATCTAAAGCACCCAAATATAGTACGATTTTATTGTTAACACAGTCTACAGTTTTTTACAACGTATATGAGTCTGTCTCTGTCTTGCAAACTGCTTCTCACGATCACACTTATTAAAACCGCTTTGCGCAACAAAAACTCCAATGTGACGATTCATGTCTACAACTGTTTCTGACGATACAGTGTCAATGACAATTTCACATACACACACAGGCTGCCAACAGCTGTCTCACGATTTGATCACAAAAACAACTCGCTGCTCTGGCCGTTTCTACTAGATTATATAGACGAGAATTACGTAATGCGGGTTTTCTTGAAATCCACCTTTTCTCAAAAGAAGCCAGTAGTAAAAACTTCGTGAACAGTCTGGGTTCTGCTGCACCCATAGCCACGCATTTACAAGCCGCGGAGTGGTGTGAGGTAGCTCGACGATGAATGTTTCTGACGTTTTGCAACACTTTCTTTAGTCTCTTATGAAAGGACTGTCTTCATACATGTGTTGTTGGGTTTTAGTGTCCGTGATACGGTTATAAAAGCAGCAGGAGTTTTCACGGACAGGACACTTGAGATGCGTCATCTGTGCTACTGCAGTGTCTCAGATTTAATTTTCTGAACATGTGTTTATTGCGCTGGTTCACCATTGTACAACCCTTCAGGTATTTACTACCCAGTGTGGCACCTTTCACCTTCCATTCCTCAAGTACGTCTTTAAATCCAGTTCTGACTCAATTTATTGCATTATTTATGCATTTTTCTCTTGAAATTTCTATAACTGGTCCATAAATATTGAGCTCCTGTAAGTGTTTGAAGGATTGTGCATCTCCATTGGATAAAACTTCTATACCGGGTGGAAAGTACTGCTTCGGCCATACGTTAACCAGGGATTCCACATAATAAGTGTAAGTGTTACGTTTAAAAAAAAAAAAAAAAAAAAAAAAAAAAAAAACATAATTTTGTCTAATATTTGGAGCCATATAGTTTATTAATGAGTTAATTATTTCTTAAACTGTCGCGTAAACATTGTGTAAACAATGTTGTAATGCCTTTTAATGAATTTGTTAAAATGTCTTCTAGATTTAATTTCTAGGAGAAAAGTGCGGTTGAACAACTAGCACATTTGGATGTACGGGATGTTTCTAAAAGGGAAGGGCAGGCGGCAAGTTCATGCACCAGGTATAAGCATTGGTGGGTGGGGTGACATCTTTCCCTCTCATTTATGATGAGGAGATTGTTTATTTTATTTCAGCCCGGTAACCGACAAAAGAGCGAATTGTTAAAGGAAAATGAAGAGGAGTTTTAAATGATTACGTAGACTTTGTCCATTACTTTTTTGGTTTCCGGTATGGGCGGCGTTTTATTGGCTTTTTTAAGAAATTAAATATTATGCCGACATATCGCCGCAAAACTATGTTCGGCTTCTTCAATGGGCGAGTACAAAAAATCCATCAATTTAGTCACTGCCTACTCTGACTGGTCTCGTCTCGTCCCACACGTAATCCTATTGGTTCCTTCTCCTCCAATAGGAAGTAGGGTCTTCCATATCATGTTGAGTGATTTGTCTGTGTCACGGTTCAGACTGCTCTTTAAATATTTCTATGCTTTCTCTCACTGTTCATAGAGAGAGAGAGATTGTTACAAATTACTCAAATTTTTAAATTGTCAAGGTGAATTTGGTGACCGGTGTTTTCTGCATGATTGTATTGATTGATCTGTCTGTTTGACCTAGAGTTCTTACCTTTGACTGGTCTTATAAAGGAACACAGCTTTTTCACTGATGTGTATCTTGTTTGAAGTTTGTTGTGTTGCAATGTTTTTGTAATTCCTTCCGTAACTCCTCGTATGCAAGCTTTCTTCGCATCAGCCGTTTATGGATTTTGCCTTAATATCTCAGTTCAGATAGCCGTTAGTCTATAGTACATCTCCAAGATGTGTCAGTGCTGAGTTCAGATTTTCTTCGTCACGCACCTTCCTGACCCATGAGCTTTTATGGGACCTTTGCAAGATTACTTTCTTGAAGAATGTGTAAAAACATCATCTCAGTATAACACATCAGATTTTGCCTTTACAGTCGTTTCAGAATAAGAAAGCAAAAAACGCTTTTGATTCAAAATAAATATTTCTTCAGACATGCCTTCTTCTTGAGTAAAGGACTCTAATTTTATGCTGGAGACAGACAACTTTGTTGGTCCTCTAACAGGACGGACGGAAGAAGAAACTACCCACATATTTGACGTATTCTAAACTGCACTGCGGACAATGCAAGGTTGGCGAACCAGCCCTTGACTGCCGGCCTTAGACATAGCAGAAAGTTTTGCGAGTTAGGTGATTACGAAGAAACAGGAGGTAGATCGCGGATATCGGCAGTTCTTTTGTTATGGTCTGTCTCATTAACGTGAAGCGGGCATGTCGCCCTGGGGGCACGTTGGAGAGGTTTCCCATGTCGCCCCGCGGCCTCCAACTTCGCTACAAGAACTCAAGATTCCCTCCTTCTTCTTCTTCTCGTCTTCGCACGCACGCACGCACGCACACACTCCACTTCTTGCCAGATTTATTAGTGCAGACAAGGGAGCAGGTCGCGCGCGGGTAACTACATGTACAGAAAGCGTCCTGTTTGGGAGCGTCTCGCAGTTTCTTATCGGGCTCTCGTAAAGGTGAGGCATAAGTACTGACCAATGAACTGCTGACAGTTGCAATACGGGGCAAGAGGCGTGGCGCTGTAATTAGGATAAGGAAAGGTGGAGGGGAAGCGAGATACTCCTGGTCTTCTAGAAAAGGCATGTTTTAATTTTTTGTATATCTATTTATCTACAAATTCTTAATACCTGTTATGGAAAATGTTGCAAATAATGCTTCAGATAAGCAACATTCAGTTAAACGTTTCTGTGTTATAAGAACAGCTTGTCCTTAAAATCACAAATTCTAAAGCTTTCCAGTAAAAATAATATAATATTACTTAAAAAATGTTATTCTATTTTCTTGTAGATACAAGGGGAAATGTGGGAATACATAGGCTTTGAGCGATAGTCAAATGTTTTGTCTTTGCACCGCCAAGAGATAAAACGTGAACGATCTTCCATTTTAGATAAATATAACTATTGCAAAACACACAAACAATAAGAAATATTTCCGAAATGGTTCACTCCACAAAAAACAAAAAGCAAAAAAAAAAAAAAAAAAAAAAACATGCATCTGGACATAACTTGTGTATGTATTTTAACGGGATGTGGGTACATTTTTACTTTCTCTACTGTTAAGTAGAGGAAGTATTGCATTCCACCCAAAAATTCAACTTCCAGATTTCACACGTTTTGAGGGGCCTTAACGAAATAGAAGCATCTTTAGAAAAAGGGCGTGTACGGACGGCGTAACTTAAAATACATGTGTTGCATTTACATGATTTTCTCTACTCAATCCCCTCTCTTGTACAAATTATCCTATAAACCTTACTCTTCAGTGAAACTAACACAGCAGTGTAACATCCCTTTCTGGACCGCTGCATTCTCTACCTCTGTCCGCCACGGGCGTCATGAGTGGGGTGCTGTATTGGAGAGTGGAACGTGGTAAGCGTCCCTATTCCTTTCATCCGGTATATGCGGTCTTTGCAAAGAGAGCCGCTACTTCTCAATTAAGTAACTCCTGAACTAGCCCCTAAGGGACCTAATGAGGCTGAGTGCACCCCGGACCAGGTCTCCCAGCATGAACGTCGGTAGAGTTTTTCTCAGGGAGGGTCCACATGTTGGAAGTTTGCGATCAAACAACATTAATTTACTATTCTGTTGTCACAAGTTACAGTATTTGTTGCAGATAACTATATTAATTTGTGCTAGATAAAAGATCGTTCTTTATATGAAAATT
Source organism: Tenodera sinensis (assembly GCA_030765045.1). Lineage (NCBI taxonomy): Eukaryota > Metazoa > Arthropoda > Insecta > Mantodea > Mantidae > Tenodera > Tenodera sinensis. The sequence goes on from CM060963.1 coordinate 201,320,192, forward strand.
AAAACAGCAGTCTAATAATCAGTCATTGACTGCACACTAAGTTCATCAATATCCGAGGGGTGCCGCGCCCCCCCCCCCTTGCGACGTCCATGTCTGCCAGCGAGAGAAAATCCTCACACCTGTATCGGGAGTCAAACCTGGATCTCCCGCTTGGTAAGCAGCAGCTACCATCACGCTAAGCAGACGACCATATCTATATTGTTACATATTTTCTTATAGGTACAATGAGAATAGTACAATAAAGTAGGCTTTAAGCGATAGTCAAATGTTTTAACAGCCGGTTGTTATATTACTAATAGATATAGTTTATGTTCTCGTTTTTGAAAGTAAGGTTATATCATATATACTCTCTGTATCATTGTGTCAAGGCCAACATAACAATAAAAACTGAAGGCGCAAGTGTCGATTCTCGTACAATCGAATGACAAATACATGATTAAAATGTCGGACACCAGTGCTATACCTAGAATATTAAGAACCTTTTATAGATGTTTTGAACTGTCGAGCATAAATAGAATCTTGTGCATAATGGCAGTTATGTTCTCGTAGCATAATATACTATTATAGTATTGGAAGCACTTTCTTTAATTCGTGTGTCTCGTGTCTAAAGTTTTTGTTTTAGTACCAGCTGTCTAAAGAGAGAAAATGACATTTTCCTGTTCTACATTCTTCAGAGACCATTACTTTCGCGGTCTTCAACACTTTGGGATAAAACGGTCAGGAAGGAGACAGGCTTGTTGCCCTGGACGACTACAAGAAGCAAGAAACGAGACAAACCTAATTGACACATCTGATAAGGCTGTGTTGATGTTAATCACAATAACGTAGTAATGCCCACCACAGACCAGATTAGGCCTAAAGATGCTCCTAATGCAGTAAAGTCCGAGTTTTAAGAACAGACAGAGCCGTTCATAAAGTGGGTAGGGTCTGTCTGTAGTCCATGAAGACTTAATTAAGGTTAACTTGAAAGATCACGTAGTTCCAAGTCAAGTTGTACACCATTTCGCTTGACATCATATTAGTTAAGCTTGGCTTTTGGCGTTTATAAACGCTTGTTTAGAACATTCTCTACGTGGGTTGTAATATGAGAGGCAGCTTTTTGGAAACTCGCCAGCACAAGCACTGACAATTACACTGTGCAAACAAACATCGCGTGTAGGTACCACAACTTCATGATCTGAATGCTCGTACATCTGCCGGCGGATTCACTGGCGGTTTTAGAATCTAATCATCCCTGAGTCTATTGCAAATATTGCTCACTCAGCCTCCAGTTGAGAAACAGTTTTGTGGGAAAATATCCTTCCTTCCTTTCTTTCTTTCTTTCTTTCTTTCTTTCTTTCTTTCTTTCTTTCTTTCTTTCTTTCTTTCTTTCTTTCTTTCTTTCTTTCTTCTTTCTTTCTTTCCTTCTTTCTTTCTTTCCTTCTTTCTTTCTTTCTTTCTTTCTTTCTTTCTTTCTTTCTTTCTTTCTTTCTTTCTTTCTTTCTTTCTTTCTTTCTTTCTTTCTTTCTTTCTTTCTTTCTTTCTTTCTTTCTTTCTTTCTTTCTTTCTTTCTTTCTTTCTTTCTTTCTTTCTTTCTTTCTTTCTTTCTTTCTTTCTTTCTTTCTTTCTTTCTTTCTCTCTTTCTGTCTCTCTCTCTTTCTCTCTCTCTTTCTTTCTCTCTCTCTTTCTTTCTTTCTTTCTTTCTTTCTTTCTTTCTTTCTTTCTCTCTTTCTCTCTCTCACTCTCTCTCTTTCTGTCTCTCTGTCTTTCTCTCTCTCTTTCTTTCTCTCTCTCTCTTTCTCTCTCTCTTTCTTTCTCTCTCTTTCTCTCTTTCTTTCTCTGTCTCTTTCTCTCTTTCTGTCTCTCTCTTTCTCTTTCTCTCTCTTTCTCTCTCTCTCTTTCTCTCTCTCTTTCGTTCTCTCTCTCTCTTTCTCTCTTTCTCTCTTTCCTTCCTTCCTTCCTGCCTCCCTGCCTCTCTCCCTTTCTTTAACTTTCCTTCCCTCCTATCTTCCTTCCCTCCTATCTTCCTTCCCTCCTTCCTGCCATCCATTCTTTCTTTCTTTGCCACGCACATAGGTAGAAGCAGTATTGCATTCCATCTAAAAATTCGAAAGGCTACATTTCACTTGAAATAACTTTTGAGGTCCCTTGAATAAAAAAATTTAAAATGTGTGCGTGTGTCGTGAACAGCATAACTCAAAAATGTATATCGGTTAAATACCAAACTTGGTATTGCAATTTAAACGTCTTCCAAGGAAACGACACAAAAATATTCAAGAGAGATCTCCCCCCCCCCCCCCCCCCCTATCCGCAACTACTCTAAAGTTTACTTTTTCTCAAAAATGGGTCTAACGATTTCGATTAAAACCATTTTTGATAAATATAGATATCTCTTGAACCTTCTGGAAATAAGTTTCTGAGGTGCTCCTTATTCTGAACCTCTTTTGCATAACTGGTAAACCTTAGGAGATGTCGTAGATCTCGTTAAAATTCACAGTTTGTCAAACATGTTGTTTGTAGAGTTAACCATTTTCTAGATATTCTTTGTTATTTGTTTCAATTTCCCAATACTTATTCTTTTTCTTCAAATGGGAAGTCGTTATTCGTTCTTTTCTCCCTTTTTCCTGGCAAAGAGAACCGAGTTTCAAAATCATAAGTGAGCTCTTAAAATATTTGACTATCACTTAAGCTGTTGTATTCCCATTGTACCTACAAGAAAAAATATATAATGAAACCATTTCTATAAATGTTTATCTCCATTAACGAGGTAAATATAATAATAAGTATTCGTAACAATATTTGTTGAGGAGGGGATACAGAAAGTGTTGTGAGTACAACACATCAATAATTTGCTTTTATATTCCATATCTATCTCCTTCCCCCTCCCCTCTCTCTGTATCTTTCTCTCCCTGTCTGTTTTAATTTTCCTATACTATTTATTCTGCTTTTTTTAAAACTCTTTTAACTATGTGTGCATTTAGTTGCTATTGCTCCTTTCTGTGTGCCTGTTCTCTGTTTATATCTACCTATCCCCGGCAGAGATTAAGCGAGAGATAGTCAGGACAAGTTTATACGGTCCGTCCGGCTGATAATCAGTTGACTTTTAGTGCTAGTCCCTGACAAAACGCCATTAGAGACAACAATAAGTCAGCAGAGAATATTGGGTTACAGCAAGTAGGGAAGTCATGACCCCGATATAAGCGAAGACATCTATCCCATTATCTGCACACGCAACCTGTAGGATCCAAGTGTGGTACCTAATTAAAGCACTTGTGTAGCAAACACAGCCTTAAATTGTGTCTTGTCACCATCAGCATGACCTCTGATTCTTACAAAATCTATTTTTACCTTCTCTACTACGTAGGTACATATGATATAGCATTCACCGAAAAATTGTATATGGAAATTTCACTGTAAATATGCATTTTCTGGCCTTCTAAGTTTGGAAACACCATTTTAGAAAGGAAGAAAAACAAGTTCCCCTAACAGGGACTTTTTTCATTATTTTCTATTGTCTCAAAAATTTCTCTAACAATTTTTATTAAAATGCCAAGACATTTGCATAACAAATAAAACGTTTCATTCTGAACGACCTTTACGTAATTGGCAAATCGGAAGAAATAGGCAAAATGTTACTGCACACAAAATGTACAGTAGGTTTACTACAAAACTTGGCCGACAGGCGCAGGCTCCATCTCTCGGGCACGTACTGCAGGACTGATTGGCAGTTGCACAGCCCGTCTCCCGGCCACACATGCGTGTACGTCAAATCAAATCTCAAATCACATTAAAATTATCATAATAAACACCAAACATGCCTTATCACAGATGTCGGAAATGTCCATCTGTAACAATACATCTACGGCATCTTCTAAGGAAATTTTCATTCACCGCATTAGTTCAGCTTTCATTATAATGTTAATTTCTCTCTTGATATTTTGTTTTAGTTTTGTCCTCTGCAAGACAGCTAAGAGATTTTTGAGAAAACCGCTCTAGCCAATTAACTTCAAACTGCCTTTAGAACTGTCCTAAAATATGGTGTAAGCACATAAGTATCATGCATGAACACTCTCTGTTAGGTAGGAGTTCACACGTCAATAATATCAGGAGCGTTTGCAAGTGTTGACTTTTGCTTCAAATGTTTTCAAAATGAATAGATTGCAGTATACAGTACAACATTAATACATCTAATACAATAGCTTATATTAAATAAACTAAACACCTAAAAAGTGGAGTCATACACGCACAAAAAAATCTCTCTTTGCCAGAAACAGACGTTCCGGCGAAGCCTGTGAATGAGACATGTCCGAAGTTGAATAGCAGCGAAGGGGAGGGATGGCCGGTGGAGTGAGGCAAGAACACGTTTCAGTGGAGTGGCCATTTTGAGCCGGTTTTTGCCATACCTCCTTTTCTTAAGTTTCTGAACATCTGACGTAGTAAAAACAATTAGCAGGCCATTCAAAAATGGCAGACAAAAAATTTGGTGAATATTCTAGTGAGGATATTGATATTTTAATTGATAATTTTAAATATGGCACACCTACCTTTAATAAATAGCCTACTAACGCAAATTCGTTCATTTATATTCATCACATGTATAATTCATTGTTTTACTGGATCAAACGCTTTTTTGTAGAGTAAACTATTTCGGAGATATTCCTTGTCATTTATGTCAGTTTTGAAAAACTAAAAACACTAAAATTACTGTTGTTTTCACAGTTTTAGTGCCAACAGATTCACTGTTTACTCCTGTTATGCTTTTCTGCGCTAATAAATTTAGGTGTTCAGTTGGAAGATATTTATGTTTCCCTGTTTTAAAATTCAAAATAAATTTGGACTCTAGTGTATATATAAAAGACTTCCGAGAGACTGATCCTTGTCTGACACCTTTATTAATTATAAATTCTTCCAATCAATTTGCATTTGTTGATATTCTAGGAATAAACTTTTGCAAGAATATTCGATAGAAGAGCGAGTAAAGAAAGTGATGTGAAGCCGGCTGTGAGAGTCGCATGCTGAATCTGTATTACACGTGGCCAGTCAGGTGTCCAGCGCACGTGCACACAAAAGCATGATTTACTCCAGATTTTTCCCCAGCGCATACATAAATTACAGAGGAACCAGACTCCAAGATAAGCCCTTGGAGGTGTCAGCATTTAAGGCTGATTCACGTTAACTTGATTTACTGGACTGATTCTACTTTATTTGTACTCCTCGACGATTAGCTACCTTCCTTCCTACCTTCCTACCTTTATTATTCCGGTTTCCCGTTTATGGGGGAAATTTTAATAACAGCTTCTCGACCGTCAGCCTTTGTGTGATTCAGCTGCCCCGTTCTCTGTGAATGGGGGAGAATCCTGACGTCACACTAATGTACCACAAGACACGTTGAATATGCTCCAGTTAAGGTACATCTTCACGTTTGAAATATTTTTTTCCTCAGAATATTCAACTTTTTACATTCTTACTATGCATAGAAACTAGAGGAAGTATTGTATTCGACACAAAACTTCGATGTCGAAATTTCACCTGAAATACATGTTTTGAGGTCCCCTGAATCTAAAAAAAAAAACATCTTTAAAAAAAAACATGCGTGTTTGCCTTTGAACAGCGTATCTCAAAAATGGAAAGTCGGTTAAAAACCAAAGTATTTAAGAGGTGGAATCGGAACTGAAAAATTTAAAACCAGAGTCGGAATTTGAACCACAGATCTTCCACTTATCGAGTGGCTGATCTAACCATTAAGCTACCATGGCCAACTGGCCAATATGACATTAAATTTCCCAACCGATTCGTACTCACCCGGTCAGATCACAAGGGATATAAATACCCCAAGGGCGATTTACAGTAGCCCCGGGCTAAAGTATTTAAGTTTAATATCTTTCAAGAATGCGACACGAAGACTTTGAAGAAAATTCCTCTACATTTAAACTACTCTTTGCATGGAAAATTTTTTCAAAAACTTTGATTTTCTCAAAAATGACTAACGATTTTGATTAATGTGTCATATATCTAAGATACTTTTGTAGCAAATTAAATGTATATTTTGAATTTTCTGTCTATAGCCTATGTAATGCTTTATCCTCTTGATGACTTTTGCATAACTAGTAAACCGTAAGAGATAGACCAAATCTTACTGTAGAAAAAATGTAGATCTCGTTAAAACACACGAGTTGTGTCCAAATGCATGCAGATTTGATGCCTACAATTTATTAGTTAACGTTCCCCATAAATAAAAAGCTAAGGAGATAGGTCAGGGTAACGAGATGGCCACAATCCTTGACTAATTATTGTATTACAGGGAAACATTTCAGTTATTCATCAATCAGTTTTGAATAGCATAGTTTGTGTTCATCATTCATTTATTCACATAAAATTATGCTTGAAACTGAATAGATAATTCACAAAATGTCTATTGAAAATATTATGTGCAGTGTTGAATTTTTTAACATCAGAATATTGTAAATTATCACTGACAGGTGCAAGGCTGAGCCAAGGTACTAGTTGCTGGTTCATTATTTACACTACACGACCAAACTAGCACGTATTCTGAACTGTCATTTCACTCCACATTTTCTCTCACGCCACGCTCTTGTTCTTTCTGCGCCTGACTTAGGCATATTCACAACAAAATTGTGTATTTTAATAAAGAAAATAGATTATAAACAACGAGAAAACTAAACAATACTGGAAATGCGTTGGTTATACACACGTGTTGCTCTGTTGACAACCAGCAGCTGTATTCAGCGATCGCCACGCCGCCTGAACGCAGTACACAGACAACGAGAATGAAAGACAGCAGAAGAGCGTATGTCTCCCTCTTCTCCGGGACACTGCTCCCACTCTACCCGACACACACAGTGTTTACCCCCACCACTTTTCACAAGTCACACAAGAAGGTTGCGGATCAGAATTTCAAACCCCTCCCATAAGAAGTTTCACTTGAAAAAAAAAATTAAAATAGAATTTACATAAACTTGTGAAATAAGAGTTGTGTCGTAAAATATGGGACCGATAATAATTCAACGCGCACTCGCTGCGCACCAAACCCCAACTTTTGCAGCGTGGCGAAGAACTTGAGGAGTAATATCAGAATTGTTTTTAGATATATAGGGAATGTGCTCGTGTTGAAAGTCATCAATTTCAACATTTATTGCGATGCAGGCAAGTTTAATGTAAGTTGGTAAAGCGTACCGATGACTTGCCGGTCATTTACGTGTAACTCTGGCGGAGGCCGCACCGGACCTACACCGGTCCGCTGCAGCCATGGTAGCGGTCCGGCCGATTTACGAACACATTCCAGTTAGAGAGGTTTGTTATTGAGTCCCACGAATGCGTCATAACTGGGTGAAGGACAGGCGGAGGCAAGCAAACCCGTCTTCCTTCCTTTCTCATTGGTCTAACCATCACTACTTATTTCACGTGTTCACGTTCTGAATCTAACATGTTATGAATATCCAAAATGTACACGCACGAGCCGCCTCTGACACCACGCAGTAACAAATCACATCCCTGTGGGATAGGAAACAAGTGTTAATTCTTCCCTCTGGCGTCTAAATATAGCCTTGAAATAGTTTGAATGCAAATTGGATCATACAATGAGTGTCATTATAAGATCCAAGTAGACCTTCGCATAGTTACTCTTTGCATCCTAACTCTCGCTAATGTCTGCACAATATGAGCATTGTCTGATTAGCGCTTTCTACTGGTCCTTGGAGACATTCCTCAGCCAACAAACATGCTCAAGTAATACATTCACATTGCTTTCTTACTCACTATTGTTTATAACATACGTAGATACTCCATTCCATGCAAAACCTTAATGTCGAGATTCCACCGGAAATATCTGTTTTAAGGTTGCCTTAAACAAGTGTTTGTATCTGTTATGTGTGGGCTTGTAAACAACATAACTTCAAGAATTTGTAGGTACAAGGGGAATATGGGAATACAGTAGACTTAAAGCTCTGAAATTTCGATATCTTTGCACGGTCAACATATGAAAAAATGAATAACGATGTTCCATTTGACGAAAATTTGTTTTCCAAAACTCACACAAATAACAAGGAATATATCCGAAATGGTTCACTTTACAAAAAAATTTATTTGGACATAAATTGTGTTTTAGAAATATCTACATTTTTTGTGCAGTGAGATTTGATTTATATCTGTTTACCAGTTACACAATAGTCTATAGCCAGAAAATTCAAAACATAAAGCTCATTTTTGATAAAATATCTTAAACACATGGCATTATAATTAAAATCGCTAAAGCCATATTCGAGAAAATAAAAATTTTCGAAAAATTTTCCATGTAAAGGGTAGATTGAGGTGGAGTAAATTTCTTCAAAATCTTCGTGTCTCATCCTTAAAAGATGTTAAACTTAAATTCTAACTTTGCTTTTAGACCGACTTTTTTTTAATGTTTTTTTTTTATTCAGGGGGCCTCAAAACATGTATTTCCGCTGAAATCTCGACAGCGAATTTTTGGGTACAGTACAATACTTCTACTTGCTATACGTGGTTCAGAAAGTAAACGCTAATAGCATCACTTTACTTACGGGATGTTTAGTTTCCAGGGAATAAACTTATTCCTGTAAATGCTACTATTGTCTAACATTACGGATTACAGATTGTAAATTGCAAGCATGAGGGCACATGATGTTTCGCTGGCATTTGTTCGTTTTTTATTTCTTAAGTGAAACCTTTTCGGTTGTTCATACTGTTATTGTCTACTATCACGGACTACACACGCTAGTTCAACGGACTCTCACCTCACGTCTTCGCCACTGCCGTCTCTTGCGCTGTGAAGTTCTGCAACTGTTTTAACACACTTATGCCGATGACGGATGAACTGGGCCACCTGGTGTATATAATAGTGGAGTAAACTATTTCCGAGATATTCCTTGTTATTCGTTTGAACGTTGCAATACTTGTACTTTTCTCAACTGAAATGTTATTTCTTTTTTGATATTCTGGTCGTGCAAAGATATTGGAATGTCAAAGCAATGAAATGGAGAGCACCTCTTAAAATATTTGACTATACCTTTAGGCTTACTGTATTCGCATATTCCCATTGTAGCTACGAGATAATTTGATAAAATAATTTCTGTAACCTTTGTCTCGATTAACGTAACGATAGAGGAATACGTCGTCATGAAGTGTGGATAACTGGGGCTGACCACGTCCCACCGTACAGCACTACACCCCAACAATGGCACCTGTAGTGGATAAAGGTGGGGGACGGAGCGGCCGAGCGGCAGATTTTTTGCCCGGCAAGGCCTGTTGCGCTGGGGTTTAGTTTTTATAATTTTCTTTTTCTTTTTTTATTTGTGTTTTACTTTTTAAAACTTTTTTTAGATAGAGGAATAAGTGTTTGCACCAGAGTAGAGAAAGTCAAGGGAGTACAACACATCAGATTTTTGCATTATGTTCCATATTACGTGATATGCTGTCCAGGGGCTTAAGCATTATCTGTTGTCGTTGTAAAACATGGGATAAAGGAAAAGACAATGGGTGTTGGATAAAAAATCATCTGGTAGCAAAAGTTCACCACTAAATATTCTCCTTTTTTTCTCCCCTTCACTTGATTTTCAACACAGTTCACGTTCACATCCATAAAAGAACAGAAGGGAGAAATTACACCGCGAACGGCTAAAAATAATATAGAGTATGGATTTTGCAGGAATGCCTTTGTTTTCCGGAGACAGCTTGCTGTAGGCAAGCATTTCCATACAATGCCGGATTATCTGCCCCCCCCCCTCACCCCCCCCCCCCAACCTGCCTCTGAAGGCATATTTACGTGAGCAGATACACCATCGCAAAGCGTAATTCAGATCGCGAAGAATTGGAACATGGTGTTCAATAACAGTTATCGGGATTGTTGGGCGTTCCCATCAAGATCTGTTGGGGAGAGGGAGAGAGAAAGTGGTGCTCTTTTGATTTATCAGTAATAGATGGTTTAATTCATGTCCACAGAGGGACCGTGGTTCTTGAGCAAGCCAACTCCATTATTTGTAGGTTGCGTGCAGGAAACTCATTCACTGATGCAGGTCCTCCCGGAGTGTTGCACTCACATGACTTTCTCTACTCTTTAACTAACCATTCTTATTCCTATATCTCCTTCATGTTAGTTGAGATAAACATTTACAGAAATTATCTTATTGCTTATTCCCTTGTAGGTACAAGGGGAATATGGGAATACAGTAGGCTTTGAGTGATAGTCAAATCTTTTAAATTCCGTTCTTTTTGCACGGTTAACATGTAAAAAATGAACAACGCTGTTGCATTTGATCAGACTTTTAAGTTTTCTGAAACTCACACAGATAACAAGGAATATCTCTGAAATGGTTCACCCTACCAGGAAATTTATTTCGACATAAATTGTGTATTTTAGCAAGATGTACATTTTTTGCATAGTATGATTTGGTCTATCAGTAACGGTTTACCAGTTATGCAAAAGTCATCCAGAGTAAGTAGGACTTCATGGGCTTTAGCCAGAAAATTCAAGATATACATTTAATTTGTCATACAAATATCTTAAACACATAGCATTTTAATCAAAATCGTTAGAGCCATTTTCAATAAGAATAAAATTTTCGTAGTTTAGGGTGGGGCTATTTTCTTCAAAATCTTCGTGTCGCATCCTTGAAAGATATTAAACTTAAATACCAAGTTTCATTTTTATCCGACTTTTCGTTTTTGAGTTATGCTGTCCACAGACACACACACACGGACACACGAATTCAGGGGGCCTCAAAACATATATTTCCGGTGAAATCCCGACATCGAATTTTTAGATGGAATACAATACTTACTCTAGTATACGTAATAGAGAAAGTAAATTTCATTTCTTCTTTTGAAAAGTCATGTCTGTTTGTATGCGCGCGCATCTGTCTGTGGATAGCGTAATTCAAAATACGTACAGTTAAATATCAAAATTAGCATACAAGTTCGGGTCTTTCAAGGATGCGGTACAAACATCTAAAAAATCAGGCATCACAAACTGCTGTTTATGTGTAACATTTTTCGAAAACTTTAATTTTCTCAAAAATACGTTTATATAAATGGTTAAACGTAAAAGATAGATAAAATCTTCACACAAAAGTTTAGCTCTCTTTAAAATCCAATTTATGTCAAGTACATTTTTCTCAGATGGGAGGTCGCTATTATTTTTTCTATCCCCTGGCCATGCAAATAGAACGAATTTCAAAGCCACCAGCCCTTAAAAAAGTCGACTATCGCTTAAAGCCTACTGTATTCTCTTATTCCCAGTGAGCTTACGAGAAACACAATAAGATAACTTGTAGAATTATTTATCTCGATTAACATGAACTAGGTAAAAGAGTGTGGTTTCTAAGAGGGTTTATTTAAGAGCGAGTAGAGAAAGTCATGTAAATGCAACACATCAGACTTTTTTTGTATCGCCTGGCCCCTTAGGGTTTTTGTTGTCTTATTTAGCACCTTTACTTTTAGACCCTACATCCAAGAATCTACCCTAGGGTGTGAAAAACTGTTTCACAATGTACCTAGCACTGACTCACCCCCTTGCTCGTGGTGGGCAGTCAAAAACGAAACATATTTATATGAACAGCCTTCCCTACGCTGTTATTTTTACACATTTGTGGTGCATATTTTCAAAGAACTATTAGAGGTAAGCTCCTTTTTTAAGACTTAACATATTTTAACTCGTTAGGTCATTTCTGTGAATGAATGAAATGCATGAAATGATGTTCAAATGAGCCCGAGGGTTATAGGGCTTAGAGTTGGCGACATTCATCTTATTAAAACTTCTGGAAAACTCTTATTCAACTAACTTTAACAAAGGTCTATGCGTATAGTTAGACAAAATATTATTCTTAACACAATCTTTTTTCCTCCTTTTTTACTTTCTCTCCTACGAACCTATAGTATAGTATTCCACCCAAAAATTCGATGTCGAGGTTTCAAGGGAATTGTATGTTTTGAGGTCCCTTGAATTAAAGAAAAGGGATTTTTAGAAAAAGGTCCGTGTTTGTCAGCATATCTGAAAAACGAAAAGTTGGTTTAAAACCAGAGTTGATATTTAAGTTTAATGTCTTTCAAGGATGCGACACGAAGATTTTGAAGAAAATATCCCCACCCTAAACTACCCTTTACATTGAAAATTTTTCGAAAATTTTGATTTTCTTGAAAATGGCTCTAACGATTTTGATTAAAATGTCATGTGCTTAAGATATTTTTATGACAAATGAAATGTATATTTTGAATTTTCTGGCTATAGCCTATTTAGTCCTGTTTACTTTGGATAACTTTTGAATAACTGGTAAACCGTAAGAGATAGAACAAATCTTACTATACAAAAAATGTAGATCTCACTAAAACACACAATTTATGTCTGAATAACTTTTTTGTAGAGTGAACCATTTTGGAGATATTCCTTGTTATCTGTGTCAATTTCGGAAAAATTAATTTTTGTGAAATACAACATCGTTGTTCATTTATGTTTTATATGTTATGAACCTTGAAAAGGAATACTTGACCTACTTAATGCAGATAAAAAATAGGGAAAGTAATAGTCGATCTAATTATCCTATTGCTTTATAAAACGAAACAGCATGTTAATAAATTTATGCAAATGTTTTTCATTTTCGAGTGCTGTTTGAGCAGTTTCAGGGCGATTGACATATTCTTTGGACGTAGTCATGAATGAACTTATGGGAAAGTGCAACATTGCGTCATTAACCTGCGGAGTTGACGTCATCAAAAGTTTTAACTATGAAATGAAGACTAGAAAACTAGCTAATGAAGCTTGATGTAGCCTTCGGGGAGGATGTTGTCATTAGTGCAGTGTTTCTTGGTGCTTGGTAAAGGGAAATACGAAAATGAATAAAATAATAACAATAATTAGAGAGAAATACACCTTACTCTACGTGGCCAAGTTTTAAGGTTGATGTCATACTCTCTTTTTACTAGCACCTTTAATTATAATTATATTATTAGTATATTATAATTAGCATACGTATAAAAGTATAATTACTATATCTTTGAATATCTATGTTTTATGTGAATATTCGTTTATAGTGTATGTAGTACAACATGCAATTAAAATAGTTGTATTAATATTTGATTTTGAGTAAACACTTGAATTTTATTTTCAATAGCATGTACTTATAGTAGGATTGGATAGGATAAAAAATTAAATTAAACCTCAGTCCAACAGCCCATGAAGGGCCAAGGCTTGCCGCCCAGCCACTCCGTCCCGCACCTCGGCCCACTACAGGCGTTATTGATAAGGTGCAGTACTGGAGGGTGGGACATGGTCAGCATCTCTATCCCCTCCCGCGGGCGTTATGCGGCTTTCTCGACCTGGGGCCGCTATTTCTCCATCAAGTAGCTGACCTAACGAGGCTGAGTGAACCCCGTGCCAGACCTCCCAGCGGGGGAAAATGGGGAGTGTACTGAACTTACCCAGGATTATCTTGGTGGTCGGGGAAACCCCGAATACTGCCCACAGACGAAACCCCTGAGCCACTCTGCTCCTTTACTTATGAGGGGTTGTAAAAAAATAGCAGGAATTATTGCTTTTGCTACAAAACACTGCTCACTTTTATTGAAATTCCATTCCAAACGTTCAAAGTAATCTCCCTGGGATGATTTCAGCGTTCAGTCCATGCTGAAAACACTCCTGAATACACCCGAAAATGTATTGTTTAGCTCTCGATCACTCTGAAAATAGCGACCCTGCAGGAAATAGGCGGAAGCACACGACGCAAGGTCCGGTGAGTAAGGTGGATGTGAAGTCACCTCAATGTCTAATTCAGTGATTGTTTCTTGAGTCTTGATGGCGCAATGAGTGTTCGTCACTGATCACATGAGGCACCCTCTTTGCTGCAACTTTTCTATATCCTAGAACATTTCGTACAGTGTCTTCAACTGATCTGCAATCTTTGTTAACAACGACATTCCTGCAACATGACATCAATTGTGTTGACATTGGTTTCAGTCTTTGAAGTTGAGGACCTTCCGGGTCGTGGAGCATCCGCAAGGTCCAGAAACTGTTTATGCCATTCAAAAACTTACGATATCCTCATGGCTTGCTCTTTGTAGGCTTGTTGCAACATTTCCAATGATATGATGGAATTTCGTCAAGAAGGACGCAAAATCTACTTGACGCGCGCTGCTGTAACTTGTTATCCATGTTGGGTACAGTAAACACGCCCGCACACTTTCCCTGCTACCCTCCAACTGCGTACCGCCAGGCGAATTACGCGTATTGTCATACCTCTCCAGTGCTGCCAACACCAATCTCAAGCACGGGCGCATTAAAATGCAGAAAAATAATTTCATTATTCTATGACACCCCTCATACAGTAAGTAGATGAAATATTGTATTCCACGCAAAAATCCGACACAGTTAATTTCGCCGGAAATACAAGTTTTAATAAGCAATAATAAAAAAGTAAATTTTATAATAAGGTCTGTGGGTACTTCCGAGCAATATAACTCAGAAACCAGTACCCAAATTGGTACCTATATAGCAAGTTCAAGAGTGGAACACGATTTTCAAAAAATCCCCCTATATCGACTGTTGGATCATGATTTAGCGAAGTCTGTTGACTGAGGCGCCTCTCTCGGTGATCAACTTGAAGTTCTTGTCAAATGTAGTGTCGAAATTGACGACTTTTGCTTGGTATTTATTTATGAGGTTCTTTTTCCATGTGGATAATGCTGTTGCACCCTGATCACCTCTTAATAATTATATATATTTCGTATTCTAATTCATATTCCTCCTTCCAAAAACGTAGATTTGCCTATTTCCTTGTATGTCATGCTCTTATAGTGTTCTTTAACATAATATTAAGATTCCTTTTAGTTTTTCCAGTGCAGAAATTGCCAGTCTTTGTAACCTATGCCCTCAACACTTCAAATTTTGTCTCTTTTACATGATTTCAGAAGGTTTTTTGTACTGCGGTGGTAAACTTATCTCGTATTCTTTAAAGGATGCTCAGCTTTGGGCTGGCATGCAAATTTATTGCTGTTATGTATTTTATTGTTGACTAGGGAAAGCGTATTTATCTGATTGCAGCTCTGTTCTCTTTTAAATTTATCAGTTTTCTTTTTTGACTTATTCTGCACTGAAACCATTATATTCCAACAGTCGATATAAGCTGATGATGTTAGTAATGTGCTCACCAAAGACATTCTGGGTAAATACAGCAATAATTGGACCATAGAGGATTACGTTGAACGTTGGAGTAGTCTACATTCCACACTCATTTGTTTGACCACAGGCTTGTTCAGAAAGTAGTCCAGTATAAAAACATACATCACTTTCAGCACCTGCTGTGACGTACATGAGGATATTTCCTGGCCTTAATGTGTTACTTGAGACTGATGATACTGAAAAAAAGGTGTGCAAAATACACCTACGGCAACAGCAAAATAATCTACTGCCTCAACAAACTTGGCTAATCTCAATCTGCTTTAATTCAAATGAGTATCACTAAGTTAAATTAATATCAATTATATTATAAGTGGAATATAATAAATGTGTCAATATCTGTCTTATAGAACTTTATCTTTCTGTAAAAACTGTCCGCACATGTGTTGGCCCTCTTATGCTCACTCAAAATGCAACAACAAAAGTCTTTTTTTAATATAAAGTTACAAAACTTGCTATTTAAGTTTAGTTTCCTCCAAAGTATGACATAGTTTTTAAAAAAATCCATACCGCAAACTACCCCTTACATACAAAAGTTGTTATTACTTTCGATTCTCTCAAATGTTTATAGATTTTAATTAAAATATACCATATGTTTAAGATATTTGCATGACAAATAAAATGTAGCTCCATTTTGGGTTTTATGGCAATATCCTGCTATGTCCTATTCTTTCCGAACAACCTTTGTATAATTACTAAACCTAAGACATTGGCAAAATGTTATTAAAAAACTAAAACGAGATAAACCCCCCAGTGCCACAGACCATAAAGGGCCAAGGCTTACCGCCCGGCTGCTGCGTCCTCTACCTCTGCCCACTAAAGACGTCAAGAGTTGGGTGAAGTATTGGAGGGTGGGGCACAAGCCCTCCCAGCCAGTTATGCGGCCCTCACAACCTGCGATCGCTACTTCATCAAGTAGCTCGTTAGTTGGTGCCTCTGCGACCTAATGAGGCTGAGTGCACCCCGTGCCAGACCTCCCATCGGAGGAAAGATCCCCACGCCTGTACCGGGTATCGAACCCGTGTCCTCCGTACCATAGGTAGGGCAAAATATTCTTACCAGAAAACATAAATATTGATGTATTTCAGGAATGGTTAATGCCTAATTTTTTTTACTACTATTTGACGAATTGCTTGCTTTAAGAAGATATACACTCAATTTCATTTATGCTTTGCCCACACTTTTTGATCCAATTTTCATGTTTACTTGAAAATTAGCACACTTAATATAAATAAATAAAGAAATGATCGTGCAGAAGTTCAATGTTCTTACTCAAGCAATTTCTCAAATAATACAAATACTTTTAACTGTCGAAAAAAAGCATTCTTTTATAATTGCCTTCACATATTTCATTAGCATTATCTGCTATTTAAATAAACTAAAAATAAATTGAAGTATTTCGTTGAAGTTGGTGTAATTATTGCAGAGAAATACATTTTTGTTTTTATAAATGTAAGGAATGAATTTCATACGAAATACAACACGAGGAGAAAAAAGCATCAGTGTGGTGCATCGCAGTGTGTTTAAAATGAAATTCAATCGGCAATGTCCACTTCAGACTTCGTAAAGTTTGAACACTCCCACTGGCCGCTCGGCAGTTCGTTATGTAGGTCCGCCCATAAAGACAAACGTTCTGGAAATCAGAAGGTTCTAGAATCGAATATTCTCGAGTGATACGAAACGAAGGCTCTGGAGTCCAGAAACATCACACATAGCAGGTATTTTCGTATGATCTATTGTCCCATCAAGGGGAGTGGGCATTAACGTTGGTGGGCACTTAGAACATTGTTGTCGGTAATTACCGCATCCGTGGTGACTGTTTAACTATAAAGGATTATGAAAATAAAAATAACAGTGTTAAATTATTCTAAATCTTTGCGTAAGCACTTTTGCTGCCTAATTGCAACATTATTCATTAAACTGATGAAGAAAGTGATAAATTAATTTTAGAACACGGCAATCAAAGAATTGAGTATTCCGGTGGCAAAGAAAGTTGAAGACAAGTGACACACGTGCAGCGGGGGCGTAGCCCCGTCACCATTAATCCTTACCTCAGTGTAGGTCTAAAAGTTGAAAGAAGGTAGGTAAATGGAAGATCTTACTTTACTCTGTGCCTCGCCTCGCCTCGCCGCGCCGCGCCCTCTGAGCAAAGTCGAGAAGTTGGTAGTGTCGCGGAATCCTTTTATACTTGCTCGAGGGAGTTATTGTGATGCTAAAAAGTTTGAGAGAGCACGTGCGAACGGAGGTCCGGTCCGTAAGGTGAATAGGGGCCTAATTACTCGGCTCTCTCCCGATGCCAGTCACGTCATATTGACGACGTCATTGTGCAAGTCTTAATTGGTTTTATTATTCATAATAAGGTGGTGCCCTCGCCCGCCACGTGTATTCTCTAATCATAATTATTGCTAGGTGGTCTCTCTAACTTTCTTTGATTAACTTAACCGTTCTGGCACGTGGGAAAATACTCGCACATCACATATTCTCACTGAAAATGTAACGTAGAATCCGAAAATAATAATATAATAAGTAATAATGTAATAAGTAACAAGAGCTCCAAATTGCACATTATATATAGTAATGGGAGCCTGATAGCAGCAATTAAGATTTATTATTACCTTATTATTATTATTATTATTATTATTATTATTATTATTATTATTATTATTATTATTATTATTATTATTATTATTATTATTATTATTATTATTATTATTATTATTATTATTATTATTATTATTATTATTATTATTATTATTATTATTATTATTATTATTATTATTATTATTATTATTATTATTATTATTATTATTACTATGAACTCAGGGGCTTGCTAAACTGCCCCTTGAGGCAGTAGGGACGGCATGTATCGAACCCAGGATACGTGACTGAAATGCTATGCTCAATGCGATAAACTGATATTTTCTTCGTGTTTATTTTCAAGCCCGAAATGCAGAAAGTTTTCAAGTAAAGCTCAAACCCATCCCGCCCGGACCTGGGTCTTCTCGATCTAGGCGTAAACCTCTACCTCATGATAAGGGCGCAATTCATTTATCTTGTGTCCAGTTTTATAAACACAGTTTCCAGGAATGAAAATACACCACAAAGCGTTCGCACTGAAACAGTTTATTGTTTTTGTAACAGGATGTTTCTCTAGTAAATAAATCTCAACCATGTTGCAAGATTATCAAAAAGATAACAGTTTATTTTTCACACGGATCTAGTGGATTTTATAAACTGTTAAGTACTTCAGTATATTCTGTGAACTGACCTCTTCAAGTGAAAACTACGTCATTATAGTTGTCTAAATCTGCATGTCTTGCACATGCTTTGTTAATGTTTCAACGTTATTTTACATCTTGGAATTATACAGAAGTGACGCGCTTGAAGCTGTAGTTCTGTTTAATAGAAGCCTAACTGGGGGCAAATAACGTTCACTTAAATCAATGACAAATTAATATACTATAACTCTGGCACCAAAATGGCCAAATATGCGATTTTTTCAGGAAACATTTTTTTTAGGAAATGTCTTCAACGTGTCCAGAATATGGCCATTAAATATTATGTGTCAAATCTGCCTGGAAATTGGCGTATTTCAAATTTATTTAGACTCTTGCAACATTTCCAGTAAGTGTGTTGCAAAACTTTAAACAACTTTTTCTCCATATAACAATTTTTGTGCTTTGGGGTAAACTTTTTTGTAGTAAATATTGATGAATAAAGTTGAAATATTCAGGATATGTAGAGCATAACTTGTTAAAGAAAACTGTGCATTGGTTTGTTGATCACACTCACACATAAAAGTATATGCGTTTTTCCTTTGTAATTATTAGTAATATTTCTTTTTATTCTATTCTAAATAAAAAAAAATCATATTTATAATAAATATTACTATTTTGGAAAACTAATGCACAGTTTTATTACATAGACATAGAAAAACTAGCATACCAAATTTCAGGCCTCTAATTTAATTCTAAACTGCAAAAAGTATACCTTTTATTCCTATTCAATTCTTTCCAAAAGCATAATAAACAATTTTTAGTTTAAAAACTGTTTAATATATAGCAGTGAAACTTATACTAACAGTAGATCATGGCAGGTGCAACTTAATCTAAAATTTTCATTAAAATTGGTTAATTAGGGAAGAAAGTCAGTTTGGTACCAGTGTCGCCTTACTATACCATTTTTCATTTCATACATTTCGTGTTTGTTAAATTAAACGTGAGATAGGTATACTCTCAGGGTATACGTGGGTATGTGTGACAATACACCAGTTAAACTGTCTTGTAAATTTCATGGATGCTAATAAATAATATATATTTAAACTGAGTTGTCTACTGTTTGAGGACGTGGAATTTAACTTTTTCTGAATCTTAGTACGAAAAACTGTAACTCAAGTGTCGGTCTGGCTTTTTATATGTTAACCGTGCAGAGAACGGGTTCTCGAAGCTTTAAAACATTTTACTATCACACAAACTCTACTGTATTCTAATATTCCCCTTGTATCTACAAGGAAATAAGCAATAAGATAATTTGTACAAATGTTTATCTCAACTAACACGAACAAGATATAGGAATAAGAGTTTGTAAGAATGGTTAGTACAAGAGTAGAGAAAGTCATGTGAGTGCAACACATTAGATTTTAATTCGAATTAATTTAGTCACAATTTAATGTTAACATGAAGTTGCCAACTGTCTCTCAGAAATTACACCTTGCATGACATTCAAACCTGTAACAAGATATATCTTGGAAACAGTTTTACATAATAAAAGTTGTAGTATTTAACATAACTTGTGTGTTTTTACGAGATGTAAATTTTGTCTATCTCTTACAGTTTAGCAGCTATACAAAAGTCACTGAGAATGAAGAGGCATTGGCATATAATGAGTCACATGACGTTTCCGGCGGAAAAGGGCTGTCTTCACTTATTCACGTATGTGTCTAAGTAGTGGTAGCATTGTCGTCAGGTTTTATTGAAATTAACTACTCGACGAAACAATCTCTCACTTCTTCCGGATGTAGAAACTCCAGGCAATAAACATGGTCATTTTCCAAACATAAGTTCATTGCTGGACATGCTACTAACCTAGGATAAAAATAGCAGTAAATTGGAAGAAAAAATCAGTACGTTTTAGTTTAATTACACCGATCGGGATGGCAATGCTGTGGTCTGCATGACCCAATTTCCTCTCCCTCCATTTCACCCCACTTCACCTTCCATCCACTTGCTCCTTTCAGGGTTGACCCGCGTCGAGGTGTCTAGCTTCAAACCCTCAAGCAGCTGATAGTTACACTAGACGCCGCCGGGGAGTTTCAATGTGGAAATGGTAAGGTCTCTGCCCTCTACTATGTTGGAGTTTCTCGATCGGCCTCCCTATGTCTTCTCTCACCTCATCGGTTCCTCCCGGGATACCCCCATCGGTTACCGAATTCCCCGTACGTCCACATTATAGGAGCAACGCATCTTCCAAATTATGATATGGAAAATATTTTTATGGGACCCCTTATCGGCCCAACCTCAGAATTTTAAATGAAATCATGGCAATTTTTTTGTATATTCTGATCCCCCACAATAAACTAAGGAAAAATATTTTAATAAAAATCTGATGCGTTGCACTCACATGACTTTCTCTACTCTTGTACTAACCATTCTTACAAACTCTTATTCCTATATCTTCTTCGTGTTAGTTGAGATAAACATTTGTACAAATTATCTTATTGCTTATTTCCTTGTAGGTACAAGGGGAATATTAGAATACAGTAGGCTTTGAGCGATAGTCAAATCTTTTAAAGCTTTGAGATTCCGTTCTCTTTGTACACTTAACATACACAAAATGAACAACGATGTTTCATTTCACTGAAGTTTTAAGTTTTCCGAAGCAGACGCAAATAACAAGGAATATCTCCGAAATGTTTCACTCTACCAAAAATTTTATTTAGACTTAAAGTGTGTGTTTTAGTAAGATCTACAGTTTTTGTATATTAGGAAGTTGTCTATCTATTACGGTTTACGAGTTATTCATCCAGAGCAAAGGTAGCCAGCAAATTCAAAATATACATTTCATTTGTCATAAAAATATCTCAAATACATGGCATTTTAATAAAAATTGTTAGAGCCATTTTCAAGAAAATAAAAATTTTCGAAAAATTTTCCATGTAAAGGGTAGCTTAGGGTGGGTCAGTTTTCTTCAAAATCTTCGTATCGCATCCTTGAAAGACACTAAACTTAAATACCAATTTTGGTTTTTAACCGACTTTTCGTTTTTAAGTTATGATTTCCAGACTGACACACATACACATGGACCTTTTTCTAAAAATGCTTTTTTTATTTATTCAGGGGGCCTCAAAACATATTTCCGGTGAAATCTCGGCATCAAATTTTTGGGTGGAATACAAAGGATCCTCTACTTACCCATAGAAAAGCAAAAATATGAATATTTCGTACAAAGATAAGCTTTGATTTGTACGAGTACATTTTCGCGGCATTGTGCATAGGTTAGACCGTGGTGTAAAGAAGTGAAGGCGAAACCCGTGGTCATTATTAGACGGACGCTCGGATGGAATTGTTTGTGTATGCAGCGCTTGTATGTTCCAAACCGGTTACGTCGACACAACACTCACAATATAAGTTATCCGAATATCATTTCCAAAGCGCTCCATTCGGCAGGATGTAACATCCCTAGGCGAGGCGACAGTCAGTTTTCTTTTCTTTCTCTGTGGCATGTCGTCAGATACCTCACTCACGTCATCCCCCCGCCCCGCCCCTCCTGTTAAGTGCTAATTGTGATTGATTGTCTTCCATTGTAGTGACTGTTTTTCCAACTGCTCAACTCAAACCGCTGGCTGCATTGCTTTATATACAAAATAGCATGTGCTACGTTCACATGACTTTCTCTACACAGGATACAAACCGCTGGCTGCGTTGTTTTATATACAAAATAGCATGTGCTACGTTCACATGACTTTCTCTACACACGATACAAACCGCCGGGTGCATTGCTTTATATACAAAATAGCATGTCCTACGTTCACATGACTTTCTCTACAAAGGATACAAACCGCCGGCTGCATTGCTTTATATACAAAATAGCATGTGCTACGTTCACATGACTTTCTCTACACAGGATACAAACCGCTGACTGCATTGCTTTATATACAAAATAGCATGTGCTACGTTCACATGACTTTCTCTACACAGGATACAAACCGCTGGCTGCGTTACTTTATATACAAAATAGCATGTGCTACGTTCACATGACTTTCTCTACACAGGATACAAACCGCTGGCTGCATTGCTTTATATACAAAATAGCATGTCCTACGTTCACATGACTTTCTCTACACACGATACAAACCGCCGGCTGCATTGCTTTATATACAAAATAGCATCTGCTACGTTCACACGACTTTCTCTACACAGGATACAAACCGCTGGCTGCATTGCTTTATATACAAAATAGCATGTCCTACGTT
Source organism: Tenodera sinensis (assembly GCA_030765045.1). Taxonomy (NCBI): domain Eukaryota; kingdom Metazoa; phylum Arthropoda; class Insecta; order Mantodea; family Mantidae; genus Tenodera; species Tenodera sinensis. Next base: position 201,342,841 of record CM060963.1, read on the forward strand.
CACATGACTTTCTCTACACAGGATACAAACCGCTGGCTGCATTGCTTTATATACAAAATAGCATGTCCTACGTTCACATGACTTTCTCTACACAGGATACAAACCGCCGGCTGCATTGCTTTATATACAAAATAGCATGTCCTACGTTCACATGACTTTCTCTACACAGGATACAAACCGCTGGCTGCATTGCTTTATATACAAAATAGCATGTGCTACGTTCACATGACTTTCTCTACACAGGATACAAACCACTGCATTGCTTTATATACAAAATAGCATGTGCTACGTTCACATGACTTTCTCTACACAGGATACAAACCACTGCATTGCTTTATATACAAAATAGCATGTGCTACGTTCACATGACTTTCTCTACACAGGATACAAACCGCTGGCTGCATTGCTTTATATACAAAATAGCATGTGCTACGTTCACATGACTTTCTCTACACAGGATACAAACCGCTGGCTGCGTTGCTTTATATACAAAATAGCATGTGCTACGTTCACATGACTTTCTCTACACAGGATACAAACCGCTGGCTGCATTGCTTTATATACAAAATAGCATGTGCTACGTTCACATGACTTTCTCTACACAGGACACAAACCGCTGGCTGCGTTGCTTTATATACAAAATAGCATGTGCTACGTTCACATGACTTTCTCTACACAGGACACAAACCGCTGGCTGCATTGCTTTATATACAAAATAGCATGTGCTACGTTCACATGACTTTCTCTACACAGGATACAAACCGCTGGCTGCGTTGCTTTATATACAACATAACATGTGCTACGTTCACATGACTTTCTCTACACAGGATACAAACCGCTGGCTGCGTTGCTTTATATACAAAATAGCATGTGCTACGTTCACATGACTTTCTCTACACAGGACACAAACCGCTGGCTGCATTGCTTTATATACAACATAACATGTGCTACGTTCACATGACTTTCTCTACACAGGATACAAACCGCTGGCTGCATTGCTTTATATACAACATAACATGTGCTACGTTCACATGACTTTCTCTACACAGGATACAAACCGCTGGCTGCATTGCTTTATATACAACATAACATGTGCTACGTTCACATGACTTTCTCTACACAGGACACAAACCGCTGGCTGCATTGCTTTATATACAACATAACATGTGCTACGTTCACATGACTTTCTCTACACAGGACACAAACCGCTGGCTGCATTGCTTTATATACAACATAACATGTGCTACGTTCACATGACTTTCTCTACACAGGATACAAACCGCTGGCTGCGTTGCTTTATATACAAAATAGCATGTGCTACGTTCACATGACTTTCTCTACACAGGACACAAACCGCTGGCTGCATTGCTTTATATACAACATAACATGTGCTACGTTCACATGACTTTCTCTACACAGGATACAAACCGCTGGCTGCATTGCTTTATATACAACATAACATGTGCTACGTTCACATGACTTTCTCTACACAGGACACAAACCGCTGGCTGCGTTGCTTTATATACAACATAACATGTGCTACGTTCACATGACTTTCTCTACACAGGACACAAACCGCTGGCTGCGTTGCTTTATATACAAAATAGCATGTGCTACGTTCACATGACTTTCTCTACACAGGATACAAACCGCTGCCTGCATTGCTTTATATACAAAATAGCATGTGCTACGTTCACATGACTTTCTCTACACAGGATACAAACCGCTGGGTGCATTGCTTTATATACAAAATAGCATGTGCTACGTTCACATGACTTTCTCTACACAGGATACAAACCGCTGGCTGCATTGCTTTATATACAACATAACATGTGCTACGTTCACATGACTTTCTCTACACAGGACACAAACCGCTGGCTGCGTTGCTTTATATACAAAATAGCATGTGCTACGTTCACATGACTTTCTCTACACAGGATACAAACCGCTGGGTGCATTGCTTTATATACAAAATAGCATGTGCTACGTTCACATGACTTTCTCTACACAGGATACAAACCGCCGGCTGCATTGCTTTATATACAACATAACATGTGCTACGTTCACATGACTTTCTCTACACAGGATACAAACCGCTGGCTGCATTGCTTTATATACAACATAACATGTGCTACGTTCACATGACTTTCTCTACACAGGACACAAACCGCTGGCTGCATTGCTTTATATACAACATAACATGTGCTACGTTCACATGACTTTCTCTACACAGGACACAAACCGCTGGCTGCATTGCTTTATATACAACATAACATGTGCTACGTTCACATGACTTTCTCTACACAGGATACAAACCGCTGGCTGCGTTGCTTTATATACAAAATAGCATGTGCTACGTTCACATGACTTTCTCTACACAGGACACAAACCGCTGGCTGCATTGCTTTATATACAACATAACATGTGCTACGTTCACATGACTTTCTCTACACAGGATACAAACCGCTGGCTGCATTGCTTTATATACAACATAACATGTGCTACGTTCACATGACTTTCTCTACACAGGACACAAACCGCTGGCTGCGTTGCTTTATATACAACATAACATGTGCTACGTTCACATGACTTTCTCTACACAGGACACAAACCGCTGGCTGCGTTGCTTTATATACAAAATAGCATGTGCTACGTTCACATGACTTTCTCTACACAGGATACAAACCGCTGCCTGCATTGCTTTATATACAAAATAGCATGTGCTACGTTCACATGACTTTCTCTACACAGGATACAAACCGCTGGGTGCATTGCTTTATATACAAAATAGCATGTGCTACGTTCACATGACTTTCTCTACACAGGATACAAACCGCTGGCTGCATTGCTTTATATACAACATAACATGTGCTACGTTCACATGACTTTCTCTACACAGGACACAAACCGCTGGCTGCGTTGCTTTATATACAAAATAGCATGTGCTACGTTCACATGACTTTCTCTACACAGGATACAAACCGCTGGGTGCATTGCTTTATATACAAAATAGCATGTGCTACGTTCACATGACTTTCTCTACACAGGATACAAACCGCCGGCTGCATTGCTTTATATACAAAATAGCATGTCCTACGTTCACATGACTTTCTCTACACAGGATACAAACCGCTGGCTGCATTGCTTTATATACAAAATAGCATGTGCTACGTTCACATGACTTTCTCTACACAGGATACAAACCGCTGGGTGCATTGCTTTATATACAAAATAGCATGTCCTACGTTCACATGACTTTCTCTACACAGGATACAAACCGCTGGCTGCATTGCTTTATATACAAAATAGCATGTGCTACGTTCACATGACTTTCTCTACACAGGATACAAACCGCCGGCTGCATTGCTTTATATACAAAATAGCATGTCCTACGTTCACATGACTTTCTCTACACAGGATACAAACCGCTGGGTGCATTGCTTTATATACAAAATAGCATGTGCTACGTTCACATGACTTTCTCTACACAGGATACAAACCGCTGGGTGCATTGCTTTATATACAAAATAGCATGTCCTACGTTCACATGACTTTCTCTACACAGGATACAAACCGCTGGCTGCATTGCTTTATATACAAAATAGCATGTGCTACGTTCACATGACTTTCTCTACACAGGATACAAACCGCTGGCTGCATTGCTTTATATACAAAATAGCATGTGCTACGTTCACATGACTTTCTCTACACAGGATACAAACCGCTGGCTGCGTTGCTTTATATACAAAATAGCATGTGCTACGTTCACATGACTTTCTCTACACAGGATACAAACCGCTGGCTGCATTGCTTTATATACAAAATAGCAGGTGCTACGTTCACATGACTTTCTCTACACAGGATACAAACCGCTGGCTGCATTGCTTTATATACAAAATAGCATGTGCTACGTTCACATGACTTTCTCTACACAGGACACAAACCGCTGGCTGCGTTGCTTTATATACAAAATAGCATGTCCTACATTCACGTGACTTTCTCTACACAGGATACAAACCGCTGGCTGCATTGCTTTATATACAAAATAGCATGTGCTACGTTCATATGACTTTCTCTACACAGGATACAAACCGCTGGCTGCATTGCTTTATATACAAAATAGCATGTGGTACGTTCACATGACTTTCTCTACACAGGATACAAACCGCTGGCTGCATTGCTTTATACACAAAATAGCATGTGCTACGTTCGCATGACTTTCTCTACACAGGATACAAACCGCTGGCTGCATTGCTTTATATACAAAATAGCATGTGCTACGTTCACATGACTTTCTCTACACAGGATACAAACCGCTGGCTGCATTGCTTTATATACAAAATAGCATGTGCTACGTTCACATGACTTTCTCTACACAGGATACAAACCGCTGGCTGCATTGCTTTATATACAAAATAGCATGTTCTACGTTCACATGACTTTCTCTACATAGGATACAAACCGCTGGCTGCATTGCTTTATATACAAAATAGCATGTGCTACGTTCACATGACTTTCTCTACACAGGATACAAACCGCTGCCTGCATTGCTTTATATACAAAATAGCATGTGCTACGTTCACATGACTTTCTCTACACAGGATACAAACCGCTGGCTGCATTGCTTTATATACAAAATAGCATGTGCTACGTTCACATGACTTTCTCTACACAGGATACAAACCGCTGGCTGCATTGTTTTATATGCAAAATAGCATGTGCTACGTTCACATGACTTTCTCTACACAGGATACAAACCGCTGGCTGCATTGCTTTATATACAAAATAGCATGTCCTACGTTCACATGACTTTCTCTACACACAGTCGTTTATTTACATCTAGCTCCTACAAACCATTTTTACCACAGCTTATTATTAGGGCTAGAAAGTTGAGGAAATATAGTTTTCTTTTACTTTCTCTACTTCGTATAGTAAATAGATTAAGTATTGTGTTCCATCCAAAAATTCGATGTCGAGATTTCACCAGAAATATGTTTTGACGCCCCCTGAATAAAAAAAAAACATGTTTAGAAAAAGGTCCACGTGTGTGTGTCTGTGTCTGTGTGTGTAAAAACTTTCAAGGATGCGACAAGAAGATTTTGAAGAAAATTCATCCACCCTAAACTACCCTTCACATGGAAAACTTTGATTTTCTCGAAACTGGCTCTAATAATTTTTATTAAAATGACATATTTGAGATAATTTTATGACAAATGAAATGTATATCTTGAATTTTCTGGCTATAGCCTACGTAGTCCTGTTTACTCTGGATGACTTTTGCATAACTGCCATGGGTGTTGGAAATAATTCTTGTAACCTATGATAGATATGATTAAACACAGTTCAAAGAGCTGTTTTGGTGAAAAAGATGAATACGTTCAGGGCATTTCTGACGAAGTTGTGATATCGTGTGAGCAACATTTGCTCCTCGTTGGGCAGGAGACAATAGACAAGTGTTGATGGTCAGTGTGGAATGAGGGGAACGTGTTCCGGTTTCGCACCTTATCAGAGTCTACAGCAGTTAGTAGCTCTGGTAGCTCTACCTTACCTGCTAATGCGACGAACACGCTTTCGGAAGCGTTTTAATTTTAGACGTGCGTGTGGGTAATCAATGTGGCAACAAGGTGGAGCGTATGAGGGCGGGTTCTGTTTGCATTACACCACAGTGTCTGATGCTCCAGGTAGCTACACCCTGTCTCACAATCATCTACACAATTGCTTTCTTTCCGTATTGCCATTCATACATACAGACCTACCCACTGAAACAGAATAAGAGGTAGGTATGTGTTATTTCTAACGTTTACTTCATTTACCACGCTCTTTGGGAAAACAGAGGAAGTACTGTATTCCACACAAAAATAGTATGTCCAGACTTCACCGGGAAAAAAAGTATTTTTAGAAAAAGTTCCGTGTGTGTGTGTGTGTGTGTGTGTGTGTGTGTGTGTGTGTGTGTGTGTGTGTGTGTGTGTGTGTGTGTGTGTGTGTGTGTGTGAAAAAACATAACTCAAAAACGAAAAGTTTTCCTCCACCCCAAACTTACCTTTACATAGACAATTTTTTGTGAAAATTTTGATTTTCTCGAAAATGGCTCTAACTATTTGGTTAAAATTCCGTATGTTTAAGATATTTTTATGACAATTGAAATGTATATTTTGAATTCTCTGGATCTAATCCATGGATGACTTTTTCATAACTGATAAACCGTAAGAGATAGACAAAATCTTACTGTACAAAAATGTAGACCTTGCTAAAACACACAATTTATGTCTAAATAAACTTTTTGTAGAGTGAGTCATCATCGTTGTCTCAACTAACACGAAGAAGATAGAGGAAAAGGAGCTTGTGCAACACATCAGATTTTTTAAATGCTCAATGTCGGAATTATTACAACTGATATGCCAGCTATGGTATTCCTTCAGTTAGAGGAAAATATAAACATCGAAGTTACCTGAGCCCACCAAATATGAACGGGGAGGTCCTCTACTGCCATGGGCTTGATTAAGCATCTGTTATCACTCCACAACTCTGCTAGCCTACATACTAGTACTTGTAGATGTCGATTAGATAGTATACTCAATTAGTTATTTGTGAATCCGTAAAGTTTACACAACCTTCTAGCTGATTTGTGGTGTTGCAGAGGAACATATCAACAATTGTGAGTTTACAGTGAATTAAACATGCTCAAATCAGTGCAAGTTATCGTGTGCAACTATATGCTGCAGAATTTAAGGCTATTTTCAGTTGTAATTGTAGAACTCTGTATTCTGAGCTATAACGGCAGACCAGCGTTCACAAGTAACCCAACATTTAAGTGCTACCTTAAATTTCCCATCCCGAAAGTTTGATGAAGAAATTCCTTTCACGAATAATCTCTAGTGAGTATCTCGTACAGCCGACTCCATATGTTTTCCGATGAACAAGAGGGTATATCGGAAAGATACGAAAAAGTTTCTTATGAATTACTTGCGCCTGGTCCGCCCGGCCCAGCGATGGCTTCACCAGTCATACCTTTGTGTGTATTCCTCTGATGTGTGGTCAGCGGGCAGCAAACAAGAAGCTAAATAATCAATGTTATGCTATCAAAATGAAAGAAATAAAAAGAAAAAAGTCAACACATTCTTTTCTACACGTATTTAAACAAGTAACATTGCTTTCTGTGGTAGCATTAACAGCGTTTAAGAAATATATTTAAGCAATTCCTTAAACAAAGATAATGCATATGATGTATTTCTCGTTAATAATAATAATAATAATAATAATAATAATAATAATAATAATAATAATAATAATAATAATAATAATAATAATAATAATAATAATAATAATAATAATAATAATAATAATAATAATAATAATAATAATAATAATAATAATAATAATAATAATAATAATAATAATAATAATAATAATAATAATAATAATAATAATAATAATAATAATAATAATAATAATAATAATAATAATAATAATAATAATAATAATAATAATAAACGGGCTCAGATATTTCAGGGGGAGAAGCTATGTTGCAGTAATTCTATTACTTGTGTTAAGGTAAACTTTCATTCTGTTCGCTGAATAAAAACTATTTGCAAGTTTTACAGCGCGCATGCGTGTGTCTCCATGAATAGCATAAAAAATGGTATATTAAAATTATTTAAATATTTTATATTTAATTTCATTATTGAGTGATATGAAACCCCTAATGTCGAATATTTAGATTCCATCCTCGCTGCGAGTTCGTTCTGGATTTATAAAGATGTTGTTTTCTTTACACTGAGATTACTTTCTTACGAACAAGTGTAAGAGAAATGTTGGAATGATATTCTCTTGCCCTTGTAGACAGGTATGAGCTGGCAAGTCGACCTTTGAGACTACGCGGCTGGGAGCATGGGAGTCGGGAAACATTTGAACAGCTGTACATTTATTGACCTTTACACATATTTTATTTGCTTTGGCACATATTTTTGACATTTTCAGCACATAACAGATAAATATTTTCCAAGCTTTTAGCACCTGAAAATCCAAGCCCAAGTTATAATAGTGCATGTTTATGGTAAAGCTAATGATCACCTTACTGTTTCTAAACTCACAAAGGAGGAACATTGCTACATGTATAAGTTGCAGAATTACTCATGGATTTACATTTGCAGCAAGGTAAGTGCTCTTTTAGCGGCAGCTGTATCAAGTGGCGGGTGCAACTTGACGGAAAAGCCAACCGCTTCGATGTTTATGTCCTTAAAACCCTCGACATTTGGTCCACATCCTTCCCGAGATTCTGCTTCAGGAAGCATTCCTCCCTCCCTCCCTCCCTCCCTCCCTCCCTCCCTCCCTCCCTCTACCTTTGAAGTTAAAGCTCCTACTGCTTCAATAAAAATACATTCTCCCTTAGGCTCACTGTATCGTCCCAAAGCACCAATGTTACATATTTAAAAAAAACTTATGTGTTGCACTCACAGTACTTTCCCTACTCACTTTGTACAAACAATTATTACAAACGCTTATTCCTCTATCAAACATTTGCAGAAGTTATACTATTGTCAATTTTCTTGTAGGTGCAAGGGAAATAGAAGAGGTGGTCACAGTGTGGTTGCTTTGAAATTCCATTCACTTTGCATGGTAAAGTGATAAAAAACGAACAAGGTCTCCTGTAAGAAAACTAGATTTAGACAAATAAGAACGAATATCTCGGAAATGGTTCAGCCTACAGAAAATTATATTTCTAATTAATAATGTTTCTATTAAAAGTTTAGCTTTTTAAAAATGTTTAATATCCTTTAACCGGCTAGGTCATATCGAGTGATAAATGAAAGGGGTGAAATGAAGCTCAAATGAGCCCGGGATCCACAGAGCTTAGGGTTATCTAATATTCATCTTTCAGGACAAGGAAGAACGCTTATTTAGATAACTTACCATGACCGAGATTCGAACACGGGGCCTATTAAATGTTAGTCAGGAATGTTACCACCACAACAGAGAGATGTACTCGAAACTTTCAGTGCAATAAGATTTTGTCCATCTCTTACTGTTTACCAGTAATGCGAAAGTCATTAAGAACGAGGAAGATTTTTGAGAACATTCCCAGAAAATTCAAGACATACATTTAATTTGGCATAAAATGTGACGCCGGCCACGGCACAAAACAAAGGACAGCTGTTTCACATCACAGACCAGGTGCGGCACGTATCAAAGGTGCCTTAGGTCCAGCTTCCCCATGCTACTCACGCGAGCAAACACTTGACAACAATGAGCGCGGCACATGAAAAAAGAAATGTTCTAGGTCATTCGAGAAGTGTTCGCCAGCCGGCTTGTTTATAAAGGTTCGAGAAAAATCTGGCTACATAATTGCCGGTACAGAAGTTTGTGGAGTTTGTGGAGCAGGCAGTTTTTGAGTCAGTCAGTGTGAGACAGCTCTGAAGGATACGTAACTTTGAAGTAAAGAAGTTTTAATGAATGTGGAGTGATTGTATCATCAGAGTTAGTGTATGAAAGACAGAGAATGTGAAGAGAGACAGCGAAAAGAATGAGAAAAAAAATGCTGTGTGTTGTAATACCACGAAAGACTATAGACTGTGTTAACGTCAGAAGAAGAGAACTCTGTCTTTGTGCAAAACTTTAGAAGAAATATAATATAATAGGAAATTAATTGGGCTGCACTTTGCAACAATACAGGATGTAAGGGAAGTCATTACAGTCCTTCTAATATGTGCTTTATAGAAGCATTGCAAACAAAGAAGTCTAATGGCATTTTGTTCCTTGATCAACCGATTTCGAAAAAATAAATAAAAGATGGGAAGGAATACTCCAAGCAGCTTTTTCACACGTCGACAACGTTGTGTTGAGGTTGGTCAGAGAATTGGGTTGGTTTGTGAATGTAAACAGGTCGGGTACTTTTGTTTTCGTGTAATGTTTTGGGAGCTGACGCTTGTGATTGGCCTACACTCACAGAGTAAACACGGAATGACAAGGCAGGGTATGTGTTTATGTTCTCAAGACGCACCGTTTCGGTGTTTATGTAATGAGCTAGGTAAAGTTACATCCACACAATCTGCAGTGTTGCCAGCTTGTTTTCGAGAAAACTAAAATATCGACGTAGGAAATAGCCAGAGACAAAAACGTAAAATACAAAATGTATTCCAAATTTCGAAATCTACCACTGGTTTAAATTAATTTAGTGACTTCCCTTTCACACAGTATATTAAACATGTGGTATTTTGATCAAAATTACTAGCCATTTTTTAGAAATTGAAAACTTTTGAAAAATGTTTCATATGAAGGACATTCTGGAGCAGGGGATTTTGCTGAAAAGGTTTGTGTCGCATCCTTCGAAGATAAAGCACTGGAACACCAAGTTTAAACCAACGATTCGTTTTTGAATGGTGCTCTTCATATACAAATAGGTATTGTGGATTTTCACTATCTCTACTGCGTATGGTAAAGCACAGGAAGTATTTTATTCTACCCAAAAATTCGATGTCGAGATTTCACCGGAAATATGTCTTGAGGCTCTCTGAATCCAAAATGTTTCAGATATTTTTATGAAAAATGAAACGTATATTTTGAATTTTCTGGCTACAGCCTATGTAGATCTGTTTACATGAAATCTTACTGTACAAAAACTGTAGATCTCACTAAAACACACAATTTATGTCCATATAAATTTTGTTGTAGAGTGAACCACTTCGGAGATAGGTATTCCTTGTTATTTGTGTCAGTTTCGGAAAACAAACTTTCGTGAAATGGAACATCGTTATAAATTTTTTTTAATGTTAACGGTGCAAAGAGAACGGTATTGGAAAGTTTTAATATACTATCGCTCAAAGTCTACTGTATTCCCATATTCCCCTTGTACCTACAAGGAAATAAGCAATAAGATACTTTCTGCAAATGTTTATCTTAACTAACACGAAGAAGATATAGGAATAAGAGTTTGTAAGCATGGTTAGTACAAGAGTAGAGAAAGTCATGTGAGTGCAACACATGATATTTCTCGTCTAGAGGAAGAAGGTACGAGTATTACACTGTGGTATCAACCTCTAATCACAAGCAATTAGCGAGTCTGAGAGTGCGCGGTTGCCTTGGCGATAGTTCGCTCTCCAGTTTGAAGAACCCCAGCTGGAGTTCAATGTGGGTGTTATACCTCGGTACTGCAACAGGTACATAAAACGCAACACCTGTTCTCAAGGTTTAATCGAACTGGCTGCACGCGTCACTGATCCTGGCCCTTTGTTTCTCCCTTACTTCACTAGCCTTAAAGTGTTTTAACTTCTCACGCCTTTTCCTCTGTCAGAGAAAGACCACTGTTTCCATACAGACTCTCAGTGACACTGCAAGCTTACTAAAGGCTTCTTGCTATCTTATGTGTAGATCAATGGTGGCCAACACTGGCTTGCAAGTTCTGCATAAGGGGAGGGTAATCACTTCCTCACTGTCATACTTGCAGGTGTTCACTCTGTCTGGTACATAGGTTCCTGTGTTCCCTGACAGACGTCTGACTCTAGACACTGTCTTGTAAGTCCTACATAAGGGGAGGGTAATCACTTCCTCAGTCTCATACTTGCAGGTGTTCACTCTGTCTGGTACATAGGTTCCTGTGCTCCCTGACAGACGTCTGACTCTAGACACTGTCTTGTAAGTCCTACAAAAGGGGAGGGTAATCACTTCCTCACTCTCATACTTGCAGGTGTTCACTCTGTCTGGTACATAGGTTCCTGTGTTCCCTGACAGACGTCTGACTCTAGACACTGTCTTGTAAGTCCTACAAAAGGGGAGGGTAATCACTTCCTCACTCTCATACTTGCAGGTGTTCACTCTGTCTGGTACATAGGTTCCCGTGTTCCCTGACAGACGTCTGACTCTAGACACTGTCTTGTAAGTCCTACATAAGGGGAGGGTAATCACTTCCTCACTCTCATACTTGCAGGTGTTCACTCTGTCTGGTACATAGGTTCCTGTGTTCCCTGACAGACGTCTGACTCTAGACACTGGCTTGTAAGTCCTACATAAGGGGAGGGTAATCACTTCCTCACTCTCATACTTGCAGGTGTTCACTCTGTCTGGTACATAGGTTCCCGTGTTCCCTGACAGACGTGTGACTCTAGACACTGTCTTGTAAGTCCTACATAAGGGGAGGCTAATCACTTCCTCACTCTCATACTTGCAGGTGTTCACTCTGTCTGGTACATAGGTTCCCGTGTTCCCTGACAGACGTCTGCCTCTAGACACTGTCTTGTAAGTCCTACATAAGGGGAGGCTAATCACTTCCTCACTCTCATACTTGCAGGTGTTCACTCTGTCTGGTACATAGGTTCCTGTGTTCCCTGACAGACGTCTGACTCTAGACACTGTCTTGTAAGTCCTACATAAGGGGAGGGTAATCACTTCCTCACTCTCATACTTGCAGTTGTTCACTCTGTCTGGTACATAGGTTCCTGTGTTCCCTGACAGACGTCTGACTCTAGACACTGTCTTGTAAGTCCTACAAAAGGGGAGGGTAATCACTTCCTCACTCTCATACTTGCAGGTGTTCACTCTGTCTGGTACATAGGTTCCCGTGTTCCCTGACAGACGTCTGACTCTAGACACTGTCTTGTAAGTCCTACATAAGGGGAGGCTAATCACTTCCTCACTCTCATACTTGCAGGTGTTCACTCTGTCTGGTACATAGGTTCCTGTGTTCCCTGACAGACGTCTGACTCTAGACACTGTCTTGTAAGTCCTACATAAGGGGAGGGTAATCACTTCCTCACTCTCATACTTGCAGGTGTTCACTCTGTCTGGTACATAGGTTCCTGTGTTCCCTGACAGACGTCTGACTCTAGACACTGTCTTGTAAGTCCTACATAAGGGGAGGCTAATCACTTCCTCACTCTCATACTTGCAGGTGTTCACTCTGTCTGGTACATAGGTTCCCGTGTTCCCTGACAGACGTCTGACTCTAGACACTGTCTTGTAAGTCCTACATAAGGGGAGGGTAATCACTTCCTCACTCTCATACTTGCAGGTGTTCACTCTGTCTGGTACATAGGTTCCTGTGTTCCCTGACAGACGTCTGACTCTAGACACTGTCTTGTAAGTCCTACATAAGGGGAGGGTAATCACTTCCTCACTCTCATACTTGCAGGTGTTCACTCTGTCTTGTACATAGGTTCCTGTGTTCCCTGACATATGTCTCACTCTAGACACTGTCTTGTAAGTCCTACATAAGGGGAGAGTAATCACTTCCTCACTCTCATACTTGCAGGTGTTCACTCTGTCTGGTACATAGGTTCCTGTGTTCCCTGACAGACCTCTGACTCTAGACGCTGTCTTGTAAGTCCTACATAAGGGGAGGGTAATCACTTCCTCACTCTCATACTTGCAGGTGTTCACTCTGTTTGGTACATAGGTTCCTGTGTTCCCCGACAGACGTCTGACTCTAGACACTGTCTTGTAAGTCCTACATAAGGGGAGGGGAATCACTTCCTCACTCTCATACTTGCAGGTGTTCACTCTGTCTGGTACATAGGTTCCTGTGTTCCCCGACAGACGTCTGACTCTAGACACTGTCTTGTAAGTCCTACATAAGGGGAGGGTAATCACTTCCTCACTCTCATACTTGCCGGTGTTCACTCTGTCTGGTACATAGGTTCCTGTGTTCCCCGACAGACGTCTGACTCTAGACACTGGCTTGTAACTCCTACATAAGGGGAGGGTAATCACTTCCTCACTCTCATACTTGCAGGTGTTCACTCTGTCTGGTACATAGGTTCCTGTGTTCCCCGACAGACGTCTGACTCTAGACACTGACTTGTAAGTCCTACATAAGGGGAGGGTAATCACTTCCTCACTCTCATACTTGCAGGTGCTCACTCTGTCTGGTACATAGGTTCCTGTGTTCCCCGACAGACGTCTGACTCTAGACACTGTCTTGTAAGTCCTACATAAGGGGAGGGTAATCACTTCCTCACTCTCATACTTGCAGGTGCTCACTCTGTCTGGTACATAGGTTCCTGTGTTCCCCGACAGACGTCTGACTCTAGACACTGTCTTGTAAGTCCTACATAAGGGGAGGGTAATCACTTCCTCACTCTCATACTTGCAGGTGCTCACTCTGTCTGGTACATAGGTTCCTGTGTTCCCCGACAGACGTCTGACTCTAGACACTGACTTGTAAGTCCTACATAAGGGGAGTGTAATCACTTCCTCACTCTCATACTTGCAGGTGTTCACTCTGTCTGGTACATAGGTTCCTGTGTTCCCTGACAGACGTCTGACTCTAGACACTGTCTTGTAAGTCCTACATAAGGGGAGGGTAATCACTTCCTCACTCTCATACTTGCAGGTGTTCACTCTGTCTGGTACATAGGTTCCTGTGTTCCCTGACAGACGTCTGACTCTAGACACTGGCTTGTAAGTCCTACATAAGGGGAGGGTAATCACTTCCTCACACTCATACTTGCAGGTGTTCACTCTGTCTGGTACATAGGTTCCTGTGTTCCCTGACAGACGTCTGACTCTAGACACTGTCTTGTAAGTCCTACATAAGGGGAGGGTAATCACTTCCTCACTCTCACACTTGCAGGTGTTCACTCTGTCTGGTACATAGGTTCCTGTGTTCCCTGACAGACGTCTGACTCTAGACACTGTCTTGTAAGTCCTACATAAGGGGAGGGTAATCACTTCCTCACTCTCACACTTGCAGGTGTTCACTCTGTCTGGTACATAGGCTCCTGTGTTCCCTGACAGACGTCTGACTCTAGACACTGACTTGTAAGTCCTACATAAGGGGAGGGTAATCACTTCCTCACTCTCATACTTGCAGGTGCTCACTCTGTCTGGTACATAGGTTCCTGTGTTCCCCGACAGACGTCTGACTCTAGACACTGTCTTGTAAGTCCTACATAAGGGGAGGGTAATCACTTCCTCACTCTCATACTTGCAGGTGCTCACTCTGTCTGGTACATAGGTTCCTGTGTTCCCCGACAGACGTCTGACTCTAGACACTGTCTTGTAAGTCCTACATAAGGGGAGGGTAATCACTTCCTCACTCTCATACTTGCAGGTGCTCACTCTGTCTGGTACATAGGTTCCTGTGTTCCCCGACAGACGTCTGACTCTAGACACTGACTTGTAAGTCCTACATAAGGGGAGTGTAATCACTTCCTCACTCTCATACTTGCAGGTGTTCACTCTGTCTGGTACATAGGTTCCTGTGTTCCCTGACAGACGTCTGACTCTAGACACTGTCTTGTAAGTCCTACATAAGGGGAGGGTAATCACTTCCTCACTCTCATACTTGCAGGTGTTCACTCTGTCTGGTACATAGGTTCCTGTGTTCCCTGACAGACGTCTGACTCTAGACACTGGCTTGTAAGTCCTACATAAGGGGAGGGTAATCACTTCCTCACACTCATACTTGCAGGTGTTCACTCTGTCTGGTACATAGGTTCCTGTGTTCCCTGACAGACGTCTGACTCTAGACACTGTCTTGTAAGTCCTACATAAGGGGAGGGTAATCACTTCCTCACTCTCATACTTGCAGGTGTTCACTCTGTCTGGTACATAGGTTCCTGTGTTCCCTGACAGACGTCTGACTCTAGACACTGTCTTGTAAGTCCTACATAAGGGGAGGGTAATCACTTCCTCACTCTCACACTTGCAGGTGTTCACTCTGTCTGGTACATAGGTTCCTGTGTTCCCTGACAGACGTCTGACTCTAGACACTGTCTTGTAAGTCCTACATAAGGGGAGGGTAATCACTTCCTCACTCTCACACTTGCAGGTGTTCACTCTGTCTGGTACATAGGTTCCTGTGTTCCCTGACAGACGTCTGACTCTAGACACTGGCTTGTAAGTCCTACATAAGGGGAGGGTAATCACTTCCTCACTCTCATACTTGCAGGTGTTCACTCTGTCTGGTACATAGGTTCCTGTGTTCCCCGACAGACGTCTGACTCTAGACACTGTCTTGTAAGTCCTACATAAGGGGAGGGTAATCACTTCCTCACTCTCACACTTGCAGGTGTTCACTCTGTCTGGTACATAGGTTCCTGTGTTCCCCGACAGACGTCTGACTCTAGACACTGACTTGTAAGTCCTACATAAGGGGAGGGTAATCACTTCCTCACTCTCATACTTGCAGGTGTTCACTCTGTCTGGTACATAGGTTCCTGTGTTCCCTGACAGACGTCTGACTCTAGACACTGGCTTGTAAGTCCTACATAAGGGGAGGGTAATCACTTCCTCACTCTCATACTTGCAGGTGTTCACTCTGTCTGGTACATAGGTTCCTGTGTTCCCTGACAGACGTCTGACTCTAGACACTGGCTTGTAAGTCCTACATAAGGGGAGGGTAATCACTTCCTCACTCTCATACTTGCAGGTGTTCACTCTGTCTGGTACATAGGTTCCTGTGTTCCCTGACAGACGTCTGACTCTAGACACTGACTTGTAAGTCCTACATAAGGGGAGGGTAATCACTTCCTCACTCTCATACTTGCAGGTGTTCACTCTGTCTGGTGCATAGGTTCCTGTGTTCCCTGACAGACGTCTGACTCTAGACACTGACTTGTAAGTCCTACATAAGGGGAGGGTAATCACTTCCTCACTCTCATACTTGCAGGTGTTCACTCTGTCTGGTGCATAGGTTCCTGTGTTCCCTGACAGACGTCTGACCCTAGACACTGACTTGTAAGCCCTACATAAGGGGAGGGTAATCACTTCCTCACTCTCATACTTGCAGGTGTTCACTCTGTGTGGTACATAGGTTCCTGTGTTCCCTGACAGACGTCTGACTCTAGACACTGGCTTGTAAGTCCTACATAAGGGGAGGGTAATCACTTCCTCACTCTCATACTTGCAGGTGTTCACTCTGTCTGGTACATAGGTTCCTGTGTTCCCTGACAGACGTCTGACTCTAGACACTGACTTGTAACTCCTACATAAGGGGAGAGTAATCACTTCCTCACTCTCATACTTGCAGGTGTTCACTCTGTCTGGTACATAGGTTCCTGTGTTCCCTGACAGATGTCTGAATCTAGACACTGTCTTGTAAGTCCTACATAAGGGGAGGGTAATCACTTCCTCACTCTCATACTTGCAGGTGTTCACTCTGTCTGGTACATAGGTTCCTGTGTTCCCTGACAGACGTCTGACTCTAGACACTGGCTTGTAAGTCCTACATAAGGGGAGGGTAATCACTTCCTCACTCTCATACTTGCAGGTGTTCACTCTGTCTGGTACATAGGTTCCTGTGTTCCCTGACAGACGTCTGACTCTAGACACTGGCTTGTAGGTCCTACATAAGGGGAGGAGAGTCAGATGAAGTAAGATAGGAAAGAAAATGGCTCTAACGAGTTTGACTATCATACCATATTTTAAGAGTATTTTTATAAGAAATGAAATGTATATACCATAATAAATTTTTTAGGAACAGTCTTTGAAGTCCTCATAAGAGATAGACAAATTCTTACTGCACAAAAAGTAATGTATATCTCGTTAAAGTGCACAATTTATATAAAATAAAACATTTTTGTACAGATAACTTTTTCCGAGATAGTCCTTGTTATTGCTTTGAATTCTCATATACTTTGTCTCAAATTGCAAGTCATTCATTATTTTATGTGCTGACCATTCAAAGAGAATCGGATGTGAACCTCATCACATAGCAAGCAGCTCTTAAAATATTTTAGTATCACTTGAACCTACTATATTCTCCTATTTCCATTGTTTCTAGGAGAAAATATATAGTAAAACAATTTGTACAATATTTACCTCGATTAGTGTGAAGCAGATGCAAGAATATACGTTTTTTTTTTAAAGAATGTAAAAAATTATCGATTTGATAAATGCTACTGCTGACACCAGTGTGACAAAATGACAGCTAAGTTCAGTTACCTTTTCTGTCACAAGAACACAGCTCTGTTTTATTTTTATCACAGTCTACATTTCTTCTTGTATTTGCAACTCACAGCTGTTCAGTCCTCTCGTAACTTTGGCACACACTTTTCTGTCTTTCTGTTCTCTCTGTGTAACAAACTGCAGACTTCGACGACCACACTTACTAAAACTGTTTCTCCCTACAACTCCGCCGTGACGTTAAATGTCCCAAAATGTCTCTGTCAGCACATAGAGTCCTCTCACGGCTGTTCACACGCGCGCACACACACACACACACACACACACACACACACACACACACACACACTCACACACACACACACACACACACACACACACGCACGCACTGCTAACAGCTCTCTGGAACTCTCAGGATTCCATTACATACAACTACCACTAAATAACACAAATAATAATAATAATAATAATAATAATAATAATAATAATAATAATAATAATAATAATAATAATAATAATAATAATAATAATAATAATAATAATAATAATAATAATAATAATAATAATAATAATAATAATAATACCTAACAACAACAAGGTGTAACAGCACTTTCCGGGCCAAGGCCTACCGCCGGGCTGCTACGTCCCCCAACTCTGCCCACCACAGCCGTCATGAGAGGGGTGCAGTACTAGAGGTGGGACGTGGTCACTCTCGGCCGGTTATGTGGTCTACGCAACCAGAGCCGCCACTTCTTAATCAAATAGCTCTTCAGTTGGCCTCTCAGGAACCTCACAAGGCTGAGTTCATCCCGAACAAGGTCTCATAGTGGGGAAAAATCCTCATGCCAGTACTGGGAATCGAACCGGATCTCCCGCTTGGTGAATAGCAGCGCTACCATCGAGCTAAGGAGAGGACCGCATACAATCACAAAACTGACAACTTCTGTTGTCATCATCAGCATGCAAAAATGACGTAGCATGGATTTTTCTAGAAAGACGCCTTTTTTTCTAGACGCTTTCGGAGACAAGCCGGAACTCTCATGACGTTCTCGCAACTCTTTGTTATGCCGCGCTGCATTGTTAGGTGTTTCTCACCGCGAGTGCTGTGACGTAGCTTTGTCTTGACTCAATTTGATCTGCTGTTGCCACCGCCGCCGCTGTCGACCGGCGTCACAACATTTCTGGTAAGATCTCATATTCACTTGTGGGTGAAATATCATAGTTGGATAGTAGAAAAAGTTACCTAAAGCTTGAATTATGTTTAAAATGCCTGTTGCAGTATGTACTAAATTGCTGTTTCTTTAAAATGATAAGTAGCTATACCTACCACATAGTAAAATAAAAATAAAAAGAGAAGTTCATTGATTGACGTTGAAAAATGTTGCCGAAGACTTAGGTGGCAGGATCACTTGCCAAATATAGCAAATGTCAGACCACACGCGTTGAATATCATATTGAAACAGGTTAGGTACTTTTGATAAAACTTGGATAAGGTTAGCAGTGTTAATGACACAGAAACGTTCGTTCACGTGGATAATATATGTACCTACCTCGAAGACTATTTCATACGCAGAACACCTTTTCTTTTCCGCTGAGAAACCCCATCGCTTGTCAGATAGCACTTGTCTTAGAAGCCAAAAATGAGCGTTTCACTTCAACTGATGTCACCGGAGCATATTTAAATGTTGGTATTAGAGGCATATTCATGTTCAGGTGCTTTGCCAGAGAAGATGTCAGCAACTGTGCGGAGAACTGTCAGTCCTGGGTTTGTTTCAGTTTTTTACCAACATAACCAGGAACCAAGTTACTTTTCTCTGTCACCTCTTGTACCAATCCCAGGTTGTTTGGTGTAGACCGGTTTGCTTGAACACTCTAGTGGGGACCAGAAATACATAATGTAATTTGATGAATGCAATATCATGGGTCCTTCAGAAGTTCTTTAGCTGAAGCAATGCTCATTGCATCCTCCCCCAGTTTCAGAACAATGTCTTCATGCCCTCCACATTATGCATTGTTCTCTGTGATTGATGTCAAGGCACGACTGGCATACAGACTTGCATATTACCAAACAAAGAAATTTAAAAATATAAACTTAGCAAAAAATAGGTTCTAAGGTGAAATTAGATGTTTTTGGTGTATAGGACTACCATTTTCGAACATATATTTCCATAATTAGGATATACTCAACTTTTATTTTCTGTACATTATCAGGAACAAAATAGGGTTTTACCATAAATACGAGGTTTAATTATCATATACGAAATATTACATGGCCATTCTTTGTTTTGTACAAATTATTACCTTTTGGTCGTTCTTTTGTTCAGTCAGTGTCGCCAACTGTATGCCATAGATCGCTGAAAAAATGTATTACCCATTATAATCGATTAACAATCAAAATACCAGTCCATTTCAATTTGACAACTGTGATCTTAATAATAGTTATTGTAATTTATCAGAAGAAAACTTATTTGTTAATGTTTAAAATAAAGTGAGATTTATTTGAGATTATAAACTGGTTTTCTGTTATAATAACTAGAGAACATATAAATATTGAGTTTGGTTTTCCTCAGTTGGCAGTGATGAGTAAGTCTAACTACACTGATCGAAATGAATATATGTATTTTAGGTTATTGTTACAGACTTAAACAACTGTTTGTGATATTATAGTATTGGTCTGGTCTTCCCTCTTGCTCCACTCGAGAATTGTAGAGACAAAAAAAATTATCTAGCAGACTTATCATTGACAACAAAGTCTGGGGTTTATTATTCGTAATTCATCCTCTTCAACAATATAAAACTTTTGTTTATATTATATAACTCATTTGTTAATCCAGACTCGAATATGCTTCAGCTGTATGGAGTCCTTGTAGTGTCAAAAATACTAACCCTATTGAAGTTATTCAATGTAAATTCCTGAGGTATGTGTTTTTGAAACATTTTCATTATTTTCCTAAGTTTAGATATATCGTATGAGTCATTGCTTCACTTATTTGAGTTTAAACGTCTATTACATAGAAGAAATTGTCATTTGTTACTTTCCCTTTACAAATTAATACATAATAAATTGACGATCCTAACCTAACATAAGTTTTCAATATTACATCAAATAGATTTCGTAATATTCAGATGGCATACTGATTCATTTAAGAGTTTACCTCTGCATAGAATGCAATCGCTATACAATAAACTACATATTTTAAACAATGGCATATTTGATATGAATATAACCAGGTTTGTTATATCCTGTGGTTATTTATTACCAATAGTACATTGATAGATTTAACGTTGCCAACTTTCTATTCTGTGTTTATGTTTTGCTATGGCTTATTTTGTAATTAATTTTCTGATATCCTAGTTACTTATTTTTTATTTATTTTTTCCATTTAATTATGTAACCAAAGTGAACATTGTAATTGGAGAAACCTGTAATGTTCATATAAATAAATAAAATATATAGGTTAGGTCGGACCACTTATGATATTACTTGTAAATATCCTCGTGTTGCATCTTTTCGTTTTTGAGTTATTCTGATCACAAATACACACACACACACACAAGTTGAACTTTTTGTGGATTTAGTGAACTCAAAGAATACTGCAAACTCGATATATAATTTTTGTGTGAAATGGAATGGTTCCAAGTATGAATACTGGGTCCAGATAGAAGCGTTACCTGCAGTGAAAAATAACAACACTCACTGTCTTTTGTCTGCATATGTTATAGACATTTATTAATTACCGCATGCTCCCGCAGGCGCGCTGTCTCCATGTTTGTCAAAGGCTTTATTTGAAAACCGCGCTTATATCCACGAACCGCGAGCAGATTTATTTATTTTATTTATTGGTGGTAAGAAAATTGCCTCGGGGAGCGCACCCTGTAATTTGAGCGAGGAATAGAGGGGAACGAAACTAATTGCTGCAGATGAGACGGGCTTATTAGGTTAGGGATGACTAGTATACACCACGCTACCAAACACAACTTACTACGTCATTTTACAGACTTGAAGCACGTCCGTTGTTTGGATCTTGCACAACACAAGATGTGAGCGCGACCTTGGGAACAGTCGCGGGTTCAAATCCGGCCCAGGCCGATGGTTATGAAGCTGTCTTGGTCTTGGTAATATATGTAATGTGTATCAAATTGCTTTTCGGTGATTTATGGGATACAGTTGGCGACTCTGATTAAACAAAAGAATGACCTTGTGATAATTTGTGTATAATCAACACGGGAGCCTACGGTGCTAAATGAGCATTTACTCGAGCCCCGTGAGAACCTATTGGATTTTGAAGATTAGATACTAGAGAGAAATAACGGTTATAAAAATCACCATTTTGAAATACTCGAGCGCATCAGACGGTTCAGCTCGATTTATAGTCGTGCTTATCCATAATCAGATGATTATTTAGAGGCATTTTCTTAATATGACGCTTTGAAAACATTTTATCTTGATTCATTTTTAAATCAGTGAATGTGAAAAATAAAATACACGGAAAATAGCATGCAAATAAAAAATAGTATATTACTCACCTTAGGGAAGAATGTATGACATTCCGACTCGTGTTGTATTGTCAGCCGAATCGAGGTGCGGAGTGGGGCATACGAAATGCACTGAACCTGCAGGCTATGAACTTTATTGAGGAGTTTTGTTACTCCGGCTTGTAGAAAACGGCAGACTATATTTTTCCCGTTATACCTGAATTATTTCCTTAAAAATAAAACAAAATTCCGCCACGCTCGAGAATGTATTGAAGTGACGTTTTTTATTTGCAAGTTTATGATCTTCCCACTTTCTTACGTCTTGCTCAAATCGTTAGATTATTGAAATTGCACACTTTTCGGCATGTACTTAACTCACCATAGCTTAATCTTACGTATTCAGTTATTTGTAACTAACGATTGGTACACTAAGTTAAGGATTCTGAAGGTTTAACACATCTCCCTGATTTGTTATTCGGTTTGCCTACCGTCCCAGGAGCTTAGCACTGCGTCTCCTTGAAATCCGACTACCCGCAGCACACAATGCTGGAAGGGAAAGTAGTAGATAAAGTTCGGCCCGTAAGGCTGCATATATGTTGCAACTATTCCTTATACGTGTAAATAATAAGCAATTGAAGCTACATATTTGACGTAATAAACAACTGAAGCAAGTTCATAGTTATATGTCAGAAAATATTCTTTGTGAAGTCTGTTTAATTTCAAATAACGTGACGTTGCCAAATCTCTCTTAGAAATTAAAGTTTACATGACATTTTTACATTAAATTGTGACTAAATTCATTCTACTTAAGATAGAAATGCATTATAGCATTTTTCGATGAAACGGTTCTTTATTGACAATTTTATTGGACATATTCGTTGCAGTGATCATGTAGAATGCCTGGCGGAAGCACTAACTTCCACCCGTGTATAAACTTGGAGAGTTTTCCTTTCGTTTGATGAGGGTTTCACGTTTCTATCTTGTTTCGTTCCTTTTCTGTGGCCGGTCAAAGCTGCACCACAACTTTACGGACCCACTGTATGTGGGCAATTTAAGGCGCGAGTCGGAGATTCTGTTTCAGTACTCATAAATAAACGCCTGCTATTAAAAGCGGATACATTTGTGCTATGACACTTCTGGGGGAAGTTCAGTGACTTCACACACACATACACAGCAGTCAGTCAGTCATCGCTATGCCAGGCTTCAGATACTTAACACCAATCTGTAATTGCGCCAGTAGGTTCTAGGATATGTCAGTTGTGTGCTTTATTATTAAACAGGTTTACGATATGACACCATGGTGTAAGTGCCACTGGGTGGTCCTCTGCCGGAGCATTTCCTGGTACCTTGTCTTGTCCGTTATACCTGGCACATCCAAATGGAGTTTTCATTCAAATATCTCCCAATTGGGAACAACTCTTGAACAGCCAACAAAAGTTCACTGCCAGTTCTGAAGTTTGAAAAGAGATCACGTGAGTGAATTATCCAAAGCAGCGGTACTAAAACAGGATGAGAGAGAGAGAGAGAGAGCACATGCAACTTAATCACAAGAAACATCTGGTGTGTTGGATGCACATGAATTTCTCTACTCAGTCTTCCATCTACTTGTTAATGGAGATAAGCTTTAATGACACATTGATACAGTTTGTTTTAGGTATAAGTATACTAACAGGTGATCCAAAAGACTGTGAACCGGCTGCCCTGTGTTTTGTCTGTACGAGTCCTCTGCGCTCGTCGCCGACGAGTCATAGAACAGCGTGGATAAAACCATACAGCATTTTTACTTTTCCTCTGGTAACTAGAGAAAGTATCATATTCCACCCAAAAATTCGATGTCGAGATTGCACCGGAAATATATGTTTTCAGAACCTCTGAATCGAAAAAAGAAAAAAAAAAAAAAAAAAAAAAAAAAGCATTTTTGGAAAAAAGGTCCATGTGTCTGTCAGACTGTGGACAGCATAACTCAAAAACGAAAAGTCGGTTAAAAACCAAATTTGGTATTTAGGTTTAATACTTTCAAGGATGTGGCACGAAGATTTTGAAGAAAATTCCTCAAACATAAACTTTACATGCAAAATTTTTCGGAAATTTCGATTTTCTCGAAAATGGCTGTAACGATTTTGATTAAAATGGCATATGTTTAAGATATTTTTATGCCGAATGAAATGTATAGTTTGAATTATTTTGCTATAGCCCATATTTTAACCGACTTTTGGTTTTTAAGTTGTATCCACAAATTACACACACACACACACACACACACACACACACGTGCAGGTGACTGCAGTGTGTTGATGTGTTAATGTTCCAAATGAAGATGAATGTGGGAGGATCGAAATTGATGATAAGTTGAACAAGGATGAGGCGTGTGTGTGTGTGTGTGTGTGTGTGTGTGTGTGTGTGTGTGTGTGTGTGTGTGTTCTCACTTTCATCTAGTGTAATAGCGCCTCTCTGCGAGAGCGAGAGGTGAGCGGGTTAATTGGGTGAACGTCATAATTAAATAGCAGCCAAGCTGTTTCTTATTACAACGGCAGGTAGAGGGGACCAGGGGTGTCCAGCTCCTAAACCTTTGTGATTTAACTCGCGTTCGGAAGGTCGGGGTTTCGGTTACCGTGGTCTTCCCCAGGTGGCTGGCCGAATGTTCAGTTTCATTACATCCCCTGCATTTCACTTAACCCTTCACCGCTTGCTCCCTTCAGGCTTGACCCGCGTCGAGAGGAACTTGCTCTCTGTGAACCTTCGTTCCCCGACGGTGCGGTCTGGGCTTCAAGCCCTAGCGAGGGAGTTTGACTCTGGAATTGCTAGGAACCGTTACCTCTGTTTCCTCTCGCTGCACCCCTTCCACCCCGTTCGCCTCCCCTCGGGTTACACACGCACAGAGCGCCGAATAGCCGCGTCCGTTCAGTTCAGTAGGTATAATATCCATATTGCTGCTGTAGGTTTAGTGAATTATGTAGTTCCTTTAAGTTACCATATTTGGTAGTCTGTAATGTTTTGTTTTATTGATTAATTTTTTCTTTTATTTTTTATCTAAAATTCATATTTAACTGGTCTTAAATAACTGTATGGAATTTGGAGATTATGTCTCGGTGTAAGAAATTAGGAATCGGGATGCACATTTACAGATTTTATTTATTTACTTTACTTATCCATCCATGCTTGGTAACTACGGGAGCCCACGGCTCCAAGCGCGTTGTTACTTTCAATGAGACAATTTCTCACTCTATGCTTCGTTTATCCTCCTCTCTTTCTTCAAAAATTGCTTCTTCCACTACCTGCCTGCCTACCTCAAAAGAATTTGAGTTACAATATTTCATAACTCAAGTTACAACCATTGTATTCAATATACTTATCCCAAATAAGCCATTGTTCTTCAGCTTACGTATCCTATATGTTCTTTTTGTATTGACCTTTGGACTTTTCAGAAACTCTAGCATCAAATTATCTGATGATTCCTGTGGAATAACATTTTCGACCTTACGATATTTAAATTTTAATTTAGGAAATTCGTTTAGCTCACCCCTGTAGCATGGTGATAGCGTTCCCAAGTTCGAATCTCAGTTAGGGTGAGTTATCCGTATTTGGGCTTCTTTTTTCCGAGGTTTCCCATTATCCTGAGAAGATAAGGATATCTTAAAGTATTATTTCACCCCTTTCATTCATCCTCCCATATGACACTACCTTTGAGGACCTTAATTTAAAAATAAAATCTGCTGTTGTACACTCACATGACTTTATCTACTCTTGTACTAACCAAAGCTTTGAATTTTCGTTCTCTTTGAACGGCTAAGATATAAAAAATGAATCACGATGTTCCATTTGACAAACGTCTGTTCTCCAAAACTCACACCAATGATCAGAAATATCTCCGAAGAGATTCACTGCATAAAAAAAAAATAAATAAATAAATAAATAAAAAATTAAAAAAAATCATTTGAACATAAATTGTGTGTTTTAACAAGGTCTACATTTTTGTATAGTAAGATTAGGTCTATATCTTACGGTTTAGCAGTTATACAAAAGTCATTCAGAGTAAACAAGTCGACATAGGCTATAGCCTGAAAATTAAAAAAATAGGTACATTTCATTTACCATAAAAACATCTCAAAGATATGACATTTTAATGAAAATGTTAGAACCATCTTCGGGAAAACCAAAATTTTCGAAAAAATTTCTATGTAAAGGGTAGTTTAGGGTGGAGCAATTTTCTTCAAAATTTTCGTGTCGCATCCTTAAAAGATATTAAACTTATATAGCAACTTTAGTTTTTAACCGATTTATCATTTTTGAGTTATGCTGTCCACAGACTGACACACACACACACACACTCACACTCGACATCGAATTTTTCGGTGGAATAAAATACTTCAATTACTATACGTAGTAGATAAAGTAAAAAGAGAAGAAAGAAAGAAAAAAACTCGTTTATTACAATAACTGGCAATTACATAGAACTTTGTTTATTTACGAGTGTTTACAAGTTGAACAGCGCAGGAAATCTTGATCATTAATTCGTATTGCTTCTCCCACACTTCAAAAATGACAAATTACGGACACAAGCACGTGCTATTGAGTTAGGTTGGAGAAAAAGTATGTGTGCAACCTTTATAGCAAGCCTGTGATAAGAACGCCCTTCGCGACTTACGTGTTCAGAAATGTATCAATATTGAATTTTTCGATGGAATGCAATGCTTCCCCTATTTACCATACTTAGTAGAGAGAGTAATAAATGATAGTGGACAGAGAAGGTCATGTGAATGTAAGAAATAAATGTGTATAACATGTTACCATAGAACATTGTAAATTCCACAATGAAAAATGTTAGCACACAGAGAGTTAGAGAAGAAAAATGAGCTTGGACAGCCGCTACGTCTGTTTTTGTTGTTCCCATTACTGAGTGCCTTGGGCCTTGGGCACACAATGAGCCAGGAAGTGCTTCACGTGTGGAAAATATACAAGACATTGGCCATGCGATATCCCACAGCCCTGAGGAGGGATCTTGCGAATATGAACCAGCTTCGTCAGTTACTACTCTCTCTCTGACCCCCTCAAAAAAAGATATAAGTATCATAATATATAAATATACATACATGCATATATGTGGTTTTGGGCGTATTAGTGCAAATATTTTGATAAATCGCACCTTAATATACATCCACTTCGGTGTGTTGTTTTTTACTTTCTCTACTGCTAAGCAGGACAAGTATTGTATTCCACCCAAAAATTCGATGTCGAGATTTCACCGGAAATCATGTTTTGAGGCCCCTTGAATCCAAAAAAAGCATTTTTAGAAAAAGGTCCGTGTGTCTGTGTGTCAGTGTGTGTGTCAGTCTGTGGACAGCATAACTCAAAAACGAAAAGTCGGTTAAAAACCAAAGTTTAATGTCTTTCAAGGATGCGACACGAAGATTTTTAAGAAAATAGCCCCACCCTAAACTACCCTTTACATGGAAAATTTTTCGAAAATGTTGATTTTCTTGAAAATGGCTCTAACGATTTTTATTAAAATGTCATATGTTTGAGATATTTTTATGACAAATGAAATGTATATCTTGAATTTTCTGGCTATAGCCCCTGTAGTCGTATTTACTCTGGACGACTTTTGCATAACTGGTAAACCGTTAGAGATAGACCAAATCATACTATACAAAAAATGTAGATCTTGCTAAAATACACAATTTATGTGCAAATAAATTTTTTTGTAGGGTGAACCATTTCGGAGATATTCCTTGTTATGTGTGTGAGTTTCGGAAAACTTAGAACTTTCGTGAAATGGAACATCGTTGTTCATTTTTTATATGTAAAGCATCCAAAGAGAACGGCATTTGAAAGCTTTAAAACATTTGACTATCGGACAATGCCTAGTGTATTCTAATATTCCTCTTACACCTACAGAGAAATAAGCAATAAAGTAATTTGTAAAATCTGGTGTGTTGCACTCAATGACTTTTTCTACTCTTGTGTTAACCATTGTTACAAACTTATTCCTTTATCTTCCTGTGTTAGCTGAGATAAACATTTGCAGAAATTACCTTATTGCTTGTTTCCTTGTAAGTATAAGGAGGATATTTTATATCTTTTAAAGCTTTCAAATGTCATTCCCTTTGCACAGCTAAGAGATAAAAATGAATAACGATCTTCCAATCGACGAAAGTTTTAGGTTTTTCAAAACTCACGCAAATAACGAGGAATATCTCTGAAATGTTTCACTCCACAAAAAAGTACATTTGGACATAAATTGTGTGGTACTATAACGATATCTATATTTTGGTATAGTAAGATTTGGTCTATGTCTTAGGGTTTACGAGGTATGTCAAAGTCGTCCAGAGTAAACAGGACTACATAGACTATAGCTAGAAAGTACAAGATATACATTTCACTTGTCATAAAAATAACTTAAATCACCATCATCATCATCATCATCATCATCACGGTATAAGCACCGTGAGTTGGGCGTGCGTGAGTTAATTGTTGTTTAAATGCGTGAAGTGGAAGAAATCAGTTGGCACCAAGGAACAGGACTCTTGAGTGCTAAGCAGTGTTTCGCGGAGCATTTAGTTGGCTCAAGGCCTACAGGACAGACACATGTATACAGACATTCCACGTGCATACTTGGTATAAATCTCATCCTATAACTTCTGTTAACCGAAAAAGGAACACGTATTTCTACTTACAACTATGCAACACATTTGTAAAGGAAATAAGCTAAAATACTTCTTGTGCTGTCAAACTTGCCACCTGTTAGCCAGGCCTATAAATGAAGGCACACATTTCTCAAGCTAACCGGCTGCGTCAGGATTTTCATAAATTATACATGCTACATTAAAAACATACAGAAAATAATTTACTCCTTATCTTTGCCAGAGCTTTCACATCCATTCCGTTTAAGTGTATTTTATCTGCAGATCTTGATGTTATTCAAAACATTTTCCCTGCTTGTCTGAAGTATGCTGGTCTTCCTAAGTATTTCTCATCGATGCCTTAGGTTGGCTATCATGGAACCAAATATGCAGTGCAATCCTACACTGTCTAAATATATATACCTATAGAATAGAGATTTATTATTTGTATTTCCTTTTTGCTTTCTCTTCTATTTACAGTAGATAAGAAGGAAATATTGGATTCTATAAAAAAATGTGACATTGAGATTTCAAACCAAATACACGTTTTGAGGCTCCCTGAATAAACTTACTTTAAAACATCTGATGTATGGCATTGACATGACTTTCTCTACTCTGACCATTCTTGTAATCTCTTATTCCTCTATCTTCTTCGTGAGATAAATATTTGCAGAAATTATCTTATTGTAGGTACAAGGAGAATATGGGAATACAGTAGGCTTTGAGCAATAGTCAAATGTTTTAAAGCTTTCAAATTCCAATCTCTCTGCGCGTTTAACATAAAAATTTTGTATAGTAAGATTTTGTCTATCTCTAACGGTTTACCAGTTATACAAAAGTTGCCCAGAGTAAATAGGACTACAGGAGCTATATCCAGAAAATTCAAAATATACATTTCATTTGTCATAAAATATCTTAAACATGTGTCATTTTAATCAAAATCGTTAGAGCCATTTTTAAGAAACTTAGAATTTTCGAAACATTTTCCATGTAAGGGGTATTTTAAGGTGGGGCTATTTTCTTCAAAATCTTCGTGTAGCATCATTAAAAGACATTAAACTTACCTTTTCTAAAAAGCCCTTTTTTTAAATTTAAGGGGGCCTCAAAACATGTTTCCGGTGAAATCTCGGTATCGAATTTTAGGGCGGAATTCAATACTTCCTCTACGTACTATTCGTAGTAGAGAAAGTAAAACGCGGTCCATCTGTTTCTCCCTGTGCCTGTGAAACCAAAAAACAACTCAAAACCAAAATTTAGTTAAACACCAAAATTATTGGTACTTTAAATCAAACGGTTTCGAGATGTTTAATACATATATATAGAAAATTTTAAGCAAAATCGTTAAGAGCCATGTTTGGTAAAATAGATTTTGACATATAAATAAAAGGAGTTTTTATTCATTGTCCATTGTCCTTGTAGCATTTCCCAATGGAAATTTCAGATCGTTCTCACAGCGCCGTAGTTTGCATACTTTTGTAACTTCACCTTCATGGCATATTAGCCTAACTGTATAGCTGCTAATGTGTGTGAGAGTGAGAGAGAGAGAACGGTTATGTTGGTGGACCGTGCTTGTAACATAAATGGTAATCTCAACTCCGATCGGCCTCAGAGCACCGTAGTTTGCACAGGCACTAGTGTAAGCTGTACTTGTCGTGTAGTGTAACCCGGAAAGTCGTAATGAAGCGAGCGAGCGACCGACGCCCTAAGCGGCAGTTTGTTCGACAATCCTCACTCTTTAATTGGCGACATGTCTTCTTTGTAAACCTCAGACCAGGGAAAGAAAATTCTAAAGCTTTTGGACAAGTACCTTTGAGGGAGTTGGTAATGTAACATCGCCACGTAATTTAAAGCTTCATTAGTTGTTTCTAACCAAAAAACGCTGTTTCACAGAGCCTGATTTAATTTGTGCCTCCACCTTTTCTTTTCACTTAGTTAAGTTTAAGAAGTTGGGTAGGGAAGGCAAGGGAAGGCAAGGGTTGAACTCATTATTTTGACTCGAGTACCTCTGCGTGTATCACACACCTTAACCTCTAAATTAAACCGGTAGAAGACCACAAGAATGTGACGGTGTGGCTCGGTTATTACTTTCTGCAATGCTTCCTTTCTTACGAGCATCTATCTGTCATCTCTACGCCATTCGCCGATATTAACATGCATATTGAAATATCCTGAAAAGATTGCGTGATTTAAATTTGTTTTACTAACTGAAATACTCGTAGTTTGACATTTATGCCTAAAACTTTAGACTTAGGTTGCTCTAACCCAATAACCTTGTGTTTTGGAGACACTTAAAAATATTATTTAACACACTTAAACAATATTTAATTAAAACTCTTGGGATATTATAAGTCTATATATAAATCAATTGCCATAGTTAGTCTCGCAAAAACTCCAAAATGGCTCGAACGATTTGGCTGATTTCGTTTTTCTTTTGTTCGCCTCAACACTGGGATGCTTTAGAAAAAATGAACATCAGGAAAACCCAAAGGAATAGCCCAAAAATCGAAAAAATTGGAAACTGGTAATTCTGTATGTGGAAAATAGTAGTAGTGGATTTTGAGAATAGATTGGTTAAATGAAATTTAATTAAATTTTGCGAACATTCATTTTGCAGGCTCAGAAATAGAGCGAGACTTGAGGAATTAAGACATGCTTAGACATAACCACAAAATGTGTTTTAGCAAAACTCGAGGAATTAGTTTGAGAATTTCAATATCGTAAAGTTCTTAAGGTAAGTTGAACAGATTTGAGTGACTGTGAAAAAAATTCCGTGCCGTTTTACAGTGTTCATTGCAATGCCAAGGAGAGGATGAGCTGAAATAATACTTGAACCTATCGTTTGACAGCTACATCTATTAGATTTAAAATCGTTTTCTTGCAAAAAAGAAGGTGTTGGAATTGGACATTTAATAACTAAACAACAGGATTCATATTCATGTATGAAGAATTACAGTCTAATCAATCTCAGGCGGTAAAGAAGTTAAGGAATAAAGAATAAACTAAAATAAAAACATTGACTCTTTTATCCATGTTAGCAAATTCGTTCAGAGCATTAAACAACAGAGCATCGTTATACTTCAAACTGTATGAGGTTGGTACCTTGCACTACAGTCATTTGTTTGAAACAACAGCTATCTGTTGGTAAAAAGAATTTGCTCGTAATGTGGTAGAAAAGAGGTTAGGCAAGACTTCAAGATATAAAATCGCTCGTCTTAGAGGCAGAAACATAGAAATGTTTACTTTGACCTTGGGAGGTGACACGAAAAGTGTACAGCAGGGACGACACTGCAAATAAAGTGGCAGAGATGATAGAGTAAATCATTATCATTGACCTCTCGCTTGTATGGAACAGATACGTGCGGGTAACCTGAGCTAGTTAACTCACCATTCATTACTTAACCCTTAGGGATGGATTTTCCTACAATATTCTCATTAAAAACAGGAGAAAAAAAAGTTTGTGGTGCAGCGCATTAGGGAAATCCGACACGCAAGCCAACATTGGGGATCACAGGGCTGTAAATAAACTTGTTGAAGAACTTCTCAGGCAGAACACAAAATCGAGCGTGCACTTTTCCCCTCTTCTGTTGCTCATGGGGTTTGGGGAAAGAAAGAAATAACAGCAACGCACACGTGAAAAAGGATTTGGAAAACTTTGATTTGCAAATAATTGCCTCTTCACTACGAAACTTGTATACTTGCTATTGAGAAACATAAATGTACAAAACTGATTGCTTTTATTTGTAGCAAACAACTGTTCGTAGAATTTATATAAAGAAGAATGTTCATTTGTCCTTCCTGGGTTCCTATAGCATTGGTCTGATTATGATGAAACTTTGGTAAGTTGTTCTGCGCATTCCCGTGAAGATTTCTGAGTTGGTCAAACCATTTTATAATAAACAGAGCACGCGTAATTTCAACAAATTAGTGTACAATACTTTTTGTTGGAGAAAATGAAAGTTTAGGAAAGCAGAACAAACCTGTCCAAAACTATGCGATATTAACTGGTTGGTTTTATTGAACAACAGACGTATAAATACCTTTTTAAAAAACTCTGAAATGTTACATTCACATGACTTTCTCTACTCGTTACTGCACAACGAGAGCATAATGGCAGCATATAAGATGCGAGTATATTTTATGAAACGAGCGGTAGCAAGTTAGTTCATAATATTCATAACTTGTGCACATTTGATTGGTGGATAGCAGTATCGTTATGAACTGGTGAATATTTGATTGGTGGACAGCAGTATCGTTATGAACTGGTAAACATTTGATTGGGGGACAGAAGTATCGTTATGAAATGGTGCACCTTTGATTGGTAGACAACAGTATGGTTATGAACTGGTGAACCTTTGATTGGTGGACAACAGTATCGTTATGAACTGGTGAACCTTTGATTGGTGGACAACAGTATCGTTATGAACTGGTGAACCTTTGATTGGTGGACAGCAGTATCGTTATGAACTGGTGAACCTTTGATTGGTGGACAGTAGTATCGTTATGAACTGGTGAAACTTTGATTGGTGGACAGCAGTATCGTTATGAACTGGTGAACCTTTGATTGGTGGACAGCAGTATCGTTATGAACTGGTGAACCTTTGGTTGGTGGACAGCAGTACCGTTATGAACTGGTGAACCTTTGATTGGTGGACAGCAGTACCGTTATGAACAGGTGAACCTTTGATTGGTGGATAGCAGTATCGTTATGAACTGGTGAACCTTTGGTTGGTGGACAGCAGTACCGTTATGAACTGGTGAACCTTTGATTGGTGGACAGCAGTATCGTTATGAACTGGTGAACCTTTGATTGGTGGACAGCAGTACCGTTATGAACAGGTGAACCTTTGATTGGTGGATAGCAGTATCGTTATGAACTGGTGAACCTTTTATTGGTGGATAGCAGTATCGTTATGAACTGGTGAACCTTTGATTGGTGGACAGCAGTATCGTTGTGAACTGGTGCACCTTTGATTGGTGGACAGCAGTATCGTTGTGAACTGGTGCACCTTTGATTGGTGGACAGCAGTATCGTTGTGAACTGGTGCACCTTTGATTGGTGGACAGCAGTATCGCTATGAACTGGTGAACCTTTGATTGGTGGATAGCAGTATCGTTATGAACAGCTGCAAATGTGATTGGTGGATAGCAGTATCGTTATGAACTGATGAACCTTTGATTGGTGGACAGCAGTATCGTTATGAACTGGTGTACCTTTGATTGGTGGACATTATCGTTATGAACTGGTGCACCTCTGATTGGTCGACAGCAGTATCGTTATGAACTGGTGCATATTTGAATGGTGAATAATGCATCGTTATGAACTGATGCACCTTTGATTAGTGGAGAGCAATATCGTTATGATCTGGTGCACATTTGACTGCTGGACAGCAGTATCGTTATGATCTGGTGCACATTTGATTGGTGGACAGCGGTATCGTTATGAACTGGTGCACCTTTGATTGGTGGATACCAGCATCGTTATGAACTGGTGCACCTTTGATTGGTGGACAGTAGTATCGTTATGATCTGGTGCACATTTGATTGGTGAATAACACTTAAGCGATAGTCAAGCCTTTTAAGATCTGGTCGCTATGTAATGGCTTTGAAATTCCGTTCTCTTTGTATACACAGAAAGGAAAAAGCTTAGTAACGCCTTCCCCTTTGAGAAAGGTCCCGTATGTGAACTGACAACAAAGAATATCTGGGAAAGAATTAATTGTACAAAAAATTAATAAATACTGTGTTTTAACATGTCTACATTTTTTCTGTAGTAATATTTTGTCTTTCCGTTTACTTCATACAAAATTAATTCAGAATTAAGAGCACTTCACAGATTATTTCGAGAAAATACGAGATATACCTACACTCCCTTTATTATGTAAATTCTTAATCATGTGCCATTGTAATAAATAATCATTGGAGCCATTTTAGAGAAAATCAGACTTTTCTAAATAATATCTTCTCCGAAAATACACAATTAAAAAAAATCTGATGTCTCACATGAGATTCTCTATTCAGATTGAGTGTTGTTCTTCGCTCGTATTGTCTCGTTTTCTTTTTATTCCAAATGTTTCAGCATTTTCGTGAACTGTTTTGTCTAGGCTTCACTGAGTATGCGTCTGAAACATAATTTGAAGCTCTGCGGCACTGTGACGTTTCCAGACAAAATACGGCCTTTGACGTCCCAGGAGGTTGGATTTCTTTACAAGGAAAAGAAGAAAGAAAGTGTTGGCGGTAACTTCTAAAAAGTACACACAAGCACACCGCTAATGATTTCCCGATGCTGCTATCCAATATATAACTTAGTAAATCAAAGGTTCTCGCTGTGGGTGTGCACAGAATGCTAATGACGATATCGATAGCGCTAGATCGATTATTTCATTTCAAGTTGTTATAAAAGAGGACAGCAAAATGGTCGTACGTTGACATAAATCTTGACGTAAAGGGCGTCTGTCCCACATTTGCATAACCGCTACAAGAAGTCGCTAATTACTGCTGTTGAAAAGAAGCTGGGCGCTAAATTATTCTGTAAAGGTGTCTATAGATACGAGCACGATAACGCTCAAATATTGTGAAACACGGATTCTTAATTGAGCTGCAGTGAACAATAAAAATCTGATGTGTTACACTCACATGACTTTCTCTACTCTTGTATTAATCATCCTTATTCCTATATCTTCTTCGTGTTAGTTGAGATAAACATTTGTACAAATTATCTTATTGCTTATTTCCTTGTAGGTACAAGGGAAATATTAGAATACAATAGACTTTGATATAGTCAAATATTTTAAAGCTTTCAAATGCTTTTTTTTTGTAAAGTGAACCATTTCGGAGATATTCCTATTTATTGTGCAGGTTTTGCAATACTTAAACTTTTCTCAAACGAACGTCGTTATTCACTTTCTCTTGTCCGTACAAAGAGAACGGAATTTTAAAGCTTTCATGCAGCGACAGCTTTGAAGCATTTGACTATCGCTCAAAGGCTACTGTATTGTAATATTCCCCTTGTACCTACAAGGAGATTAGTGATGAGATAATTTGTACAAATGTTTATATTAACTAACATGAATATATAGGAATAGGAGTTTGTAGGAATAGTGCAAGAGTAGAGAAAGTCATGTGAGTGTAACACATCAGATGTTTACAAATACTTATTTTTCTATATAAGAGATAAATGTTCATTACATAATTTACATATTGTTTACGGATGTATTAGGCTAAAGTTACAGATGCCTGAAATTCTTTAGTTACCGGAAAAAAATTTGATTACCTACACAATTTTGTCTACTCACTCTTTGTATAAATTATAACAGTATAACCTATTATTACGAATGCTTATTGTTCTATGTATTTAATGTTAATTGAAACAAAATTTGTAGAAATGCAATTATTACACACTTCATAATAGGTAGTGAAATATTTTAAGACCTAATTGCTATGTGAGGACTTTGAAATTCCATTCTCTT
The DNA here is from genome assembly GCA_030765045.1 of Tenodera sinensis. Taxonomy (NCBI): domain Eukaryota; kingdom Metazoa; phylum Arthropoda; class Insecta; order Mantodea; family Mantidae; genus Tenodera; species Tenodera sinensis. The sequence goes on from CM060963.1 coordinate 201,379,238, forward strand.
TGCATTGCCAGAGAAAAAACGAATGAAAAAACTGAATAACTTCACATTTGCTACGAGTATAGGAAAATTCAAACCAATAACAAGGAATACTTCGGAAATAGATAATGAAAAAAAAAACTGGCATAAGTTGTGTGCTTTAAACGAGATATATCTAGATCTTTTGTGTAGTATAATTTTGTCTTTGTCTTACAGTTTACCATTTATACAAAAGTAAGTCAAAATGAAGAGGACTTCGGAAACTATTCCCAAGAAATTTAAGATATATGTTTTATTTGGCTAGCGCTGCTGCTTACCAAATGGGAGACCTGTTCCGGGGTGCACTCAGCCTCATTATATTGTTAAGGAGCTACTTGATTGTTAAGCAGCGGCCCCTGGTTGCGAAGACCTTATATAGCGATTGGGAGGTATCTGAGCGTTGGCCACGTCCCACTCTATAGCACTGCACCCCACTTCCTCCGGTTGCCCTTCACACATATGCGTTGGCATGTCATCCTGCTCCCATCGTGAAAACGATCCACAAGGTTTCATGGCCGCCGATCTCCCTGGAGTACCTTCTCAGTCATCTTGCTCCTGGCGGGTCCAACCACAACCACCTCCAGGATCATCCTGCCGACCATGAGATACGCGCTGGGGCTCCGGGGCATTAACTCGTCTTGTCCGACTTGCAGGACCCTCCTCGTGGCTCCTGAGGGCATGCAGTCCCAGTATCACTTCCTCGCGACGAACACGCACAGACCCATAACGCTCTCCCCCAAGGTCAACTCCAGCGAGGCCTCCTCCTCCTCCACAGGTAAGGCGTCACCCGATGCCGCCACTATCTCGTAGGGTCGATCTAGTTCCTCTTAGGCATGTCCTCTGCCACATACGATCCAATCACGGTCACGACTGCGCTCGTGCCCATTAGTACTCGGCACGGCTTCCCCTATATCTTGCCGTCCACGATGTCCACCAGTCTTCTATTCACAGCACTCAGCGTCACCTGTTTGGACGGCTCCGTCAGTACCTCCATGACCCACGCCAAGTTGGTACTTGTTTGTTCCTCGCTAGCTCGTAGACTTCCCTGCTGACAGCACTTCACGTATCCTGTTTGGCTACACACTCCTGTAGCTGATCCTTGTCGACGTCTCTTTGACTTCATCGTATCGTACACTTCCGTTCTCCAATGCGGACGTAACTTTTCCCTCGGCCAATCCGTACTATTCCGCCCACCTCTGGCTTCTAGCTCCTTTAATGATGCCGTCGACTCTTCCTTCCAGGCTGTTAAAACATTCCCCGGCGTCCTCCACGACGTCCACGCGCTAGCAGAGGAGTTCCACCTTCCCGTCTAGTTGTTCCGCGTCTTCCTTCACGCCGACCAGTTCCCCGTCTATCTTCGCCAATAGCCCCCATCTTCGTATCGATCACTTCAGTCATATTTCCCATTCCAGAATTCATTTCTGTCTTCACTTCTTCCTTTACACTCCTTATCTTCGCCTCTATCTTCTCTTATAGCGGAATTCCTTGTTTCTTCGTTTCCCATCTTATCAGTATGCATTTCATTTCTTCCATTCCCTAGTTTACGTTTTCCATTCTTTCTCCGTTTTTTCCATTCCCGGTTTCAGGTTCCTGATTTGGGCTAGTAGGCTAGTAATTCCTTCATCTCTTCCATCTTGACATCCATATACTACTCCTGACAGCAATGTAGCAAAACGGCAATTCGACAAATCCCACCTCCGACTTCAGTGCCCTCTCTCAACTTCGTCCTCGCAGCCTCTCAGCCTCGACTCATCGCTCGAGCAGTCCCTTCCGCGAGGTCACTCACGAACTCGCTCCCGAGATCAACGAGGTCCCTCCCCCCGGTGTCACCAGCGGTGTCGTACCCGGTGTCGTACCCGATGTCGTACCCGATGTCGTACTCGGTGTCGTACCCGGTGTCGTACCCAGTGTCGTACCCGGTGTCGTACCCGATGTCGTACCCGATGTCGTGATCGGTGTCGTGCCTGGTGTCGTACCCGATGTCGTACTCGGTGTCGTACTCGGTGTCGTACGCGGTGTCGTACCCGGTGTCGTACCCGGCGTCGTACTCAGTGTCGTACCCGGTGTAGTACTCGGTGTCGTACCCGGTGTCGTACCCGTTGTCGTACCCGGTGTCGTACCCGGTGTCGTACTCGGTGTCGTACCCGGTGAGGTACGCGGTGTCGTACGCGGTGTCGTACCCGGTGTCGTATGTGGTGTCGTACCCGTTGTCGTACGCGGTGTCGTACCCGGTGTCGTACGCGATGTCGTACCCGGCGTCGTACCCAGTGTCGTACCCGGTGTCGTACTCGGTGTCGTACCCGGTGTCGTACGCGGTGTCGTACCCGGTGTCGTACGCGGTGTCGTACCCGGTGTCGTACCCGTTGACGTACCCGGTGTCGTACGCAGTGTCGTACCCGGTGTCGTACGCGGTGTCGTACCCGGTGTCGTACCCGTTGTCGTACCCGGGGTCGTACCCGGGACGTACCCGTTGTCTTTCCCGGTGTCGTACCCGTTGTCGTACCCGGTGTCGTACCCGGTGTTGTACTCGGTGTCGTACCCGGTGTCGTACCCGGTGTCGTACCGGGAGTCGTACGCGGTGTCGCACCCGGCGTCGTACCCGGTGTCGCACCCGATGCTGTACCCGATGTCACTTTCGATGTCACTCTCGATGTCACTCCCAATGTCTCCCGGTGTAACTCCCGATGTCACTCCGGATGTCACTCCCGAAGTCACTCCTGAACTCACTCCCGATGTCACTCTAGATGTCACACCCGATGTCACTCCCGTTGTCACGCATGTCATTCTAGATGTCACACCCGATGTCACTCCCGATGTCACTCGATGTCACTCTCAATGTCACTCTCGATGTCACTCCCTTGGCTCTACCTCACTCCAACTCGAACCCTCTCACTCGCGCTCGACCCCTCTCACTTGCCCTCGATCCCTCTCACTCGCTCCCGAGCCCTCTCACTTGCCATCGACCCCTCTCACTTGCCCTCGACCCCTCTCACTTGCTCTCGATCCCTCTCACTCGCTCTCGACCCCTCTCACTTGCCATCGACCCCTCTCACTCGCTCTCGATCCCTCTCACTCGCTCCCGATCCCTCTCACTTGCCATCGACCCCTCTCACTCGCTCCCGAGCCCTCTCACTTGCCATCGACCCCTCTCACTCGCTCTCGACCCCTCTCACTTGCCCTCGACCCCTCTCACTCGCTCTCGACCCCTCTCACTCGCTCTCGACCCCTCTCACTTGCCCTCGACCCCTCTCACTTGCCCTCGACCCCCTCGCTTGCCCTCGACCCCTCTCACTTGCCCTCTACCCCCTCGCTTGCCCTCGACCCCTCTCACTCGCTCTCGACCCCTCTCACTCGCTCTCGACCCCTCTCACTCGCTCTCGACCCCTCTCACTTGCCCTCGACCCCTCTCACTTGCCCTCGACCCCTCTCACTTGCTCTCGACCCCTCTCACTCGCTCTCGACCCCTCTCACTTGCCCTCGACCCCTCTCACTTGCCCTCGACCCCTCTCACTTGCCCTCGACCCCTCTCACTTGCTCTCGACCCCTCTCACTCGCTCTCGACCCCTCTCACTTGCCCTCGACCCCTCTCACTTGCCCTCGACCCCTCTCACTTGCCCTCTACCCCCTCGCTTGCCCTCGACCCCTCTCACTCGCTCTCGACCCCTCTCACTCGCTCTCGACCCCTCTCACTCGCTCTCGACCCCTCTCACTCGCTCTCGACCCCTCTCACTCGCTCTCTACCCCTCTCACTCGCTCTCTACCCCTCTCACTCGCTCTCGACCCCTCTCACTCGCTCTCGACCCCTCTCACTCGCTCTCTACCCCTCTCACTCGCTCTCGACCCCTCTCACTCGCTCTCGACCCCTCTCACTCGCTCTCGACCCCTCTCACTCGCTCTCGACCCCTCTCACTCGCTCTCGACCCCTCTCACTCGCTCTCTACCCCTCTCACTCGCTCTCTACCCCTCTCACTCGCTCTCTACCCCTCTCACTCGCTCTCTACCCCTCTCACTCGCTCTCGACCCCTCTCACTCGCTCTCGACCCCTCTCACTCGCTCTCGACCCCTCTCACTCGCTCTCGACCCCTCTCACTCGCTCTCTACCCCTCTCACTCGCTCTCGACCCCTCTCACTCGCTCTCGACCCCTCTCACTCGCTCTCTACCCCTCTCACTCGCTCTCGACCCCTCTCACTCGCTCTCGACCCCTCTCACTCGCTCTCGACCCCTCTCACTCGCTCTCGACCCCTCTCACTCGCTCTCGACCCCTCTCACTCGCTCTCGACCCCTCTCACTCGCTCTCTACCCCTCTCACTCGCTCTCTACCCCTCTCACTCGCTCTCGACCCCTCTCACTCGCTCTCGACCCCTCTCACTCGCTCTCGACCTCTCGAACTCTGCCTCGGCCACGCTCCCTCACCCTCAACCAGTCACCGTCTCCCCTTCTCCCGCCTTCCCTGTTCCGCTCGATCTCTATCTTTCTATCTCTCCTCATCGCTCTCCGTCTCGCCCCATCCCTCTCTCCAGATCTCTGCATCTCTCCCCTCTCTCGTTTCATCACTTTCCCAGTCTCTCTCCCCAACACACTCCCCGTCTCTCTCCATATTCCTTCCCCATCTCTCTCTGTGTATATACAGAGGGATATATCCCTCCTTCTCTCCATATCTCTCCATCTCTCTATCTCTTCATCTCTCTCTCTCTCTCTATCTATATATCTGTTTGACACTATCTCTCACTCATCCTTGGAATCCGTGTCTCGTCGTCCACACGCAGGCACACATTTTCCTAAACTGTTAATATATTATTTAATAATTTATTTATTATTCGAAAATCTCAAAACTAATATTTCCGAAGAAATATGTCAAGTTTTTGGCTGAAAAAGTAAGGAAGGTTTGTAAGCTTAGGTTTTAATAAATGGTATTTTCAGTATATTTAATTTTATTATAAAATTAGAAAATTTAACTGTTATTAAATATTTTGTACGGGTATCTGATTTTTATAGTTTAGCACAAAATATTTCAATACTTCAGACTTAACTGGTTCAACTGCAGATTTTCTTCGAGTTGCATAAGTAAAGTACAACATACAGGTTGTTAGTTGTAGCATAAATAGATACTTGTACTGGTAATTGAGGACAGTTTAACGAGCAATATTACATCAATATTTGCTTCATTTGTGGACTTATAAATTTACTTATTAAGTATAGCATGTTTTCAGGTTAGTACCTCCCACTAAGCACACACAAGTTATAGGGTTTATTTTCCCCCGAGAGAGCTTTGGACGGCTGACGGAGTGCACTCAGCCTCGTTAGGTCCCGGGGGGACCAATTGAGGAGCTACTTGATAGAGAAGTAGCGGCCCCAGGTCTAGAAGACCGCATAACCGGCCGGGAGGGCTCGGGGCGCTGACCACGTCCCACCCTCCAATACTGCACCTCACCAATGACGCCTGTAGTGGGTAGAGGTGGGGGACGCAGCGGCTGGGCGGTAGGCCTTGGCCCCTTGTGGGCTGTCGCGCCGGGGTTAGATTAGTTTTTTACGATCTTTCATTTGAGGAAGGTTTAAGTATTCCAAAACTCTCACAAATAAGGAATATTTCCGAAACGGAACTCTACAAAAAATTGTGGACATAATTGTGTATTTTAATGAGCTCTACATTTTTACCTACTCTACTAGTAAGTATAGGAAGTGTTGTATTCTACCCAAAAATTCCATGCCTAATTTTCACCGGAAATTTTATGTTTAGAGGCCCCTGAATTAAAAAAAAAAAATAAATAAATAAAAAAATAAAAGGTGTGTTGCACTCACATGACTTTCTCTACTCTTGTACTAACCATTCTTACAAACTCTTATTCCTATATCTTCTTCGTGTTAGTCAGGATAGACATTTGTACAAATTATCTTATTGCTTATTTCCTTGTAGGTACAAGGGGAATGTTAGAATACAGTAGGCTTTGTGCGATAGTCAAATGTTTTAAAGCTTTGAGATTCTGTTGTCTTTGCACACTTAATGTAAAAAAATGAACGATGATCCATTTCACGAAGTTTTCCGAAACTCGCACACATAACAAGGAATATCTCCGAAATGGTTCACCCTACAAGAAAATTTATTGAAACATAAATTGTGTATTTTAGCAAGATCTATATTTTGTGTATAGTACGATTTGGTCCATCTCTAACGGTTTACCAGTTATGCAAAAGTCGTCCAGAGTAAATATGACTACAGGGGCTATAGCCGGAAAATTCAACATACACATTTCATTTGTCATCAAAGTATCTCAAACATATGAAATTTTAATCAAAATCGTTAGAGCCATTTTCAAGAAAATCAAAATTTTTGAAACATTTTCCATGTAAAGGGTAGTTTAGGGTGGGCCTATTTTCTTCAAAATCTTCGTGTCGCATCCTTGAAAGACATTAAACTTAAATACCAACTTTAGTTTTTAACTGACTTTTCGTTTTTGAGTTATGCTGTCCTCAGGCTGACATACGTACACACACGGACCTTCTTCTAAAAATGCTTTTTTGGATTCAGGGGGTCTCAAAACATATATTTCCGGTGAAATCTCGACATCGAATTTTTGGGTGGAATACACTACTTCCCCTACTTACCAGGAGAGAAAGTATAAAAAGGAATAACGATGTTCCATTTGACGAACGTTCAAGTTTTCCAATAGTGGCACGAACAACAAGGAATATCTCAGAAATGGTTAACTCTAAAAATGTATTTAAACATAAATTATTGTGTGTTTTAGCAAGATCTACATCTTTCGTACAGTAAGATTTAGTCTATCTTTTACGGTTTACCTGTTGTGCTAAAGTAACCCAGAGTAAATAGAACTACAGGGGCTATATCCAGAAGACTCCGATATATTCTGTATTCCCAAATTCTCCTTGAACCTATAGAGAAATAATAAAATAATTTCTGCAAATGTTTATACCAACTAACACGAAGATATCGGAATAAGAGTTTGTAAGAATGGTTAGTGCAAGAGTAGAGAAAGTCATGTGAGTGCAACAAATACGATTTTTTTTCCACTAGTTTATATATACAAAGGCGTACTTCGATTAGAACGTAATTACTTAATCATAGAAAAGCACTGGAGTTAGCAAAAGTGGCAGAACACAAAGCAGAAGTGAAAAAGAGGATAAAAGAATGAAATTAAGGAAGGAAAGGAAGAGACAGGCGAGAAGGGAAGGTGTTAATGGACTAAAAGCAGTTGAGGAGGAACCACCACATATAAAAAGGTGTCCATTTAATGTGAAATGCTAACGATGTAGTAATTGTCCGCGAGGCAGTAATTGATTAAAAGAACTCGCCTTCTAAAGGGGCACGTTAATGTGCTGAGAAGGGGAACTTCTGTAGCGAGCAGCGCAATGAAACAAGGGCCTCATTTCCTGCCAACTTTCAACTTTCCCCAAGTTAAGACATTTCCTTAAGTTTCATACTCAGCGTACTACATGAGGCGGAAAAGTGCAAGGGAGGTTAGCGGACTTGCCTGCCTTCCATATGCGCGCTCTTACATATAGCCAGTGAAAACGATTTACAAATGCCGGGGAGCACACACCTTCTGATTGACGAATAGCGATCTTGTGTGTTTTAGCAGGGTCTACATTTGTTGTAGAGTAAGATTTGGTCTATCTCTTACGGTTTACCAGTTATGCAAAAGTCATCCAGAGTAAACAGCACTACATTGGCTATAGCCAGAAAATATCTTAAACATATAGCATTTTAACCAAAATCGTTAGAGCCATGTTCAAGAAAATCAAAATTTTCGAAAAATTTTCCATGTAAAGGAATTTTCTTGGACCTTTGGTAATTATTATTTATTTATGCCAACAAACTTACTGTTTTTCTTTTAAAGACACAAGCCGTGTGTGGGCAAAGTTTGAGAGGTAGAACTGGAACTTAAAAATGCAATGCCACAACTGGGATTTGAACCACAGACCTTCCGCTTTTCGGGCGGCTGCTCTACCACTGAACTATTGTGACAAACTGCCAGAACAGAACAGAGACTACAATTACCACTAGTCATTCTTTTGTTAAGTCATTGTCGCCAACTGCATTTCATAAATCGCTGAAAAACAATTTATGTCCATTACAACCGATTAATGATCGAAATAGCACTCCATTTCAATTTGATAACTGTGTAACAATTGTTTTTTAATAATTAATGTATTTTTGTACAAGAAAGGTTATTTGTTAATGTTAAAAATAAAATGAGATTTATTTGAGGTTATCAACTTATTTTGTATTATGACAACAAGAGAAGATCGAAATACTTGTAACTCTTGTTTCATTTCCTTAATTTGGCAGTACTGAACAAGCTGAATTACCCTAATAGAATTACCCTAATAACCTAATATATTTTAGGTTATTAATTTCTGTACTAGTAAGCAGGGGAAGTATTGTATTCCACCGAAAAATTCGATGCCGAGATTTCACCTAAAATATATGTTTTGAGGCCCCCTGAATCGAAAAAATAATTTTGAGAAAAGGGTTTGTGTGTGTGTGTGTGTGCGCGCGCGTGTGTGTATGTGTATGTGTGTTTGTGTGTGTGTGTATGTGTGTGTTATGTGTATGTGTGTTTGTGTGTGTATGTGTGTGTATGTGTATGTGTGTTTGTGTGTGCGCGCGTGTGTGTATGTGTGTGCGTGTGTATGTGTGTATGTGTGCATGTGCGTGTGTATGTGTGTGTTGTGTGCATGTGTGCGTATGTGTGTGCGTGTGTGTGTATGTGTGTGTATGTGTGTGTATATGTGTGTGTATGTGTGTGTATATGTGTGTATGTGTGTGCGTGTGTGTGTATGTGTGTGTATATATGTGTATGTGTATGTGTGTATGTGTCTATGTGTGCATGTGTGTGTCTATGTGTGCATGTGTGCATGTGTGTGTCTATGTGTGTGCATGTGTGCGTGTGTGTCTGGTGTGGAAGACTGTGGAGGGAGTGAATTCTTAGGCAGGCAATCAAAGGAGCCATTAAGACAGTGTGTCTTGTTCCTTTCATTGAGCCTTCAATTTAATTACGTTAGGAATCAAACGGTGCTGTCTGCCTTAGTGTCGAGTGAGTGACAGGTGTAATTAGGTTGTGGCTGTTGCAGTGGCGGCTCTGTCTTCACTTTCATCTTCAAGTACATTCCGCTACAGTAAAACATTCTAAATCTAATTTTTCTACGTTATTTCTCCTCTGAAGGACAGTGAGATAATTTGGGGGCATTTGCCTTGTATTGGGAGTATTCCATAAAATATAATGAAACAGTGGCGAAGCTGAGTGGTGTCTGAGAGTTTCAGGTTAGCCCAACTAAATACAGTTAAATTGTATCGTATATTTTTTAAATGTAAAAAGCAAGAAAACAGTGTCTAAAAGTCGTCATTAAGTTGTTTGTACGCTCCTAAACAGCGTAAAGCGTTAGGAGTCTAGAAAACGCCAGACTCGTACTTTCTGCTAAGCAACTGCCGCTCTCCAAGTCATGATGTACTAGTGCTTGTATGTATTCTCGGAGTCTAGACTCCAGCTTCGTGCAACGTGGTAATTGTGGATTACAAGGCGTGTTAGTTTTCGTATTTTATTGTGCTCTGAATTCAGAGTATTTGCAGTTTTTCCTACATTCTGTGCGTTTCTCTCATCTTTACAACTAGTTAGATTAATGCTTTACATAGTTATCCATTTATCATAACGCCATTACAGAATGGGATGATATAGATATAAACATCGCGCGTAAACATCGAGTTTCCAAAAGAATATATCAAACATCAAGCGTTTTCATGTTCTTAGAAAATGTAAACTCGATCATACATTATCAGAATCAAGACAACAAATTAGTAAGTCGCAATAAATGCTTTATGGAGATTAATTCAGGTTGTGTGTTACCTAAGGAAACCAGAACTTCCATTCATAAATACGACGTAAAAGAAGACTGCAGTTATTATCTTGAATTGCTTGGGCACATTCATAAAAGAGAAGTTAGTTGGATTCCAGATAGGATTGTTTTTCTCATATTGCCTGTATATGTTGTTTTTATTCAAAGCCAATGTTCATGTCGATATACACTATATTGTACATTTTCACTCAGATGTTCAATATTCTCGAACTTTTATGGGTACTAATCAAATCCATGTGAATCAATGAATTTATTTAGAACATGATTATCCGGGTTTGTGGGCCGTGGTCTAGTAGAAAATCTCCTTCCAGACGTTTCGTTTGAAGCTGCATCGAACATCTTCAGTGGTGTGACCGTAGTACTCTGCTACTCTCGGCTGCTGCGTGGGCTGGGCTAAAGTGGGGCTGCTTCCATAGTCTATGATTGTTGTCGATGGGCTGGCATTTACTGTGCTTGAGGCTGTTGATGATGTATGATCTTGAATTTGTTTCCGGTCAGGTTTTTTGTGTGCTTTGTATAATGCTTTATTTAAGCTGATGAGGTTAAAGCCCATATTCCCATATTCCCACTGTACTTACAGAGAAACATGCTATAAACCATTTTTATAAATGTTTTATCTCCATAAACAAGAATCAGTTAGGAGAATAACTGTAAGAACATTTTGCACAAGAATAAGTCACGTGATTGCAACACAAGAGGTTTTTATTGATATAACATAACGTACTTAATGTATGGTATTTGCCAGAGTGGAGTGATGTAAATAAAGTTATTTGTTTATGTTGACAGCATGCAACTGCAACATGCATGCGAGGCGGTGCCGGTTCAACATGGAGCTGTACAAGCTGAGCGGGCGGGTCAGTGGCGGCGTGTGTCTCAAGTGTCGGCACTTCACTGCGGGCCGCCACTGTCACTACTGCAAGGAAGGCTACTACCGCGACCCCACCAAGCCAATCACGCACAGGAAAGCCTGCAAAGGTAAGCAATCATCTCACTGTGTTTATGTTCCTTCTGAGGCGAGAATACACGCAGCTTCACTCCGCACTTGGCGGAGCTTCTTCAAGTCTAATATTGTCTTATCCACGTGGTATGAGCACTTTTACAGCACTATAAGATTAGGTGATTAAAACTTAGATAATAAATTAAGCACACAATTAATGGCAAGATTATCAAAATAGTGTTATAATTACCTACCTGAATTTTGTAATTAGTCGAATGGCCCATATTTAATGATTGAAGGATTAGACTATATAAGGGATAACAGCATCGAGTATTACAGAAATTTGAAGTTCTTGAAAGTTGAAATGTATGAGCACTAAACAACAAATTTCCGACTGCTCGTGACTGGATCTCTGCCCTTAGGCCATAAATATACAATTGTTTACTTTTACAATAAAATTGACGTGTGCGCAGACTCACTTTTTGTTTTTATCGTCTATACGACTGTCCATTCTAGTTTTCTCCTCCATTATTCTTATCATAACTAATACCACGAAAGATTATTAATTTATCTAGAGACTTTGACTTTCAATAGCATTTATTATGGCTATTTCACGAATCAAGAGATTATATAACCTGTAATTACTAACTTCTTAAAATAAACATGAAGCAGGCATACATACGTCGGCGTCCATTGGCACGGCCTTCTAGGTTCTCATATTGATGCTCCAATTTGTTAAGGTGTTGGCAGTGTCAGAAGTTGGAGTATTTGCTGTTAATTTACAATTTCGTTCAGTACAAAATTTGTCAAACTGATTCCAAACATAGAATTAACCCTTTCATGGCTGAATTATTTTGCTACTTATGCCGTTCTTCCTCTAATTCGAAAGCGGTTTAGATTAGGCGGTCTAGGACACCTTCAGCCTGCTGGCTTGAATAGCCATGATCGTTGAGGCAACACGTAGTGCACTGGCCATGCACTCAAAGCCTGAGGCAACTGCAGTCAAATGTGCCTGTGGTAAAGGACGGGGAGGGCCCACGTAAAATAATCGGTGTCATGGTACGCGTGGATGATGACGGGGTATCATTTGACTGCGGTTGCATGGATTTTGCTTCTTTTCTTATTAAAAAAAAGCACTACAATATAAATTGTAAGAAAAATAATTTTTTACAATTCAAAACGTCTCAAATATGTATTTTTAATTGGTGACAGACAGCATAAAAAAGAATATAGCAGGAAAAAAAATTAAAACTATTACAAATAGGAAACAAAAGCCTATGTATCTTATAATACACACCAGGCATGAAAGGGTTAAATAAGTCATCGAAGTGAGAGTCAGCCATATTTGACATTTGAATAGCGGCTCTATTGCGTCAAATTGCGTCGTGCATCTATTAGCAGCTAGATTCCTAACCTGATCATAAAATAAGAAAAGCAAAGGTGATAATGAACATGTGATAATTTTTTTTTTTTTTTTCCGCAAAGGAAGGCTGTCATTGGTTGAAATTGTTATGCACATTATTGGAAGTCAGATTAATTTCCTAGTGTTGTTTCTGATTCACTTTTACGTTACTAAGTCTTCATATTCTTCGTATTTTCTTCCTTAATTTTTTACATATAACTTTTATTAATGTTCCCTTACTTCTTTCTTTCCTACTTTGATAACCTATTAAAATTTACTATTATTCACCTTATTCCTACACATTTATCACTGGTTTTCTCTCATTGTCTCTGCCCATTTCTTTTTTACATCTAACTCTTCTTTATTACATTTCTTTTCCACACTTCCGTCAGCTTAGCATTTTCTTGTTTCCAGCATGCTATTTTAGTATGCACTGATTATGAAATGTGTCGCTTGATGGAAGCCCCCCCCCCCCCCCCCCCAGCACCCAGAAAGCACTAACAGATGACAAATCACTCCAATTGAACGACATTGCACGGTTTTGGATTCCTCTTTGATTTCCTGGCGCTCTTCAACATTCTGCCTAGATCATTTCCTAGCACTCTTTTTGCTTGTTTCATTATAACTGTCTTGACGCAACTCTTACGATTTACAAACTTACTGCTAGTGTTTTTAAACACACAAGCCGTGTGCGGACAATGTTTGAGAGGTAGAATCGGAACTGAAAAACTCAATGCCACAGCTGGGATTTGAACCACAGACCCTCCGCTTAGTTACCATCTAAATGTTATATTTTTGTGGACTATGAAAAAAAATATATCTTACACAAAAATATTAATATAGAGAAACGAACCACAAAGGTGAATATAAAAACCCAATTAGAAGCTTAGAAAAGTACGTGATGGAACGGTTAATATTGTTAGAGGACCAATCAACGTATTTGTTCACAAGACATTAAAATGGTTTTAAAAGACATACCTAACTATTGTAAATATATTGAATATTGTAAATGTGACAAGAGGTTTTGGAGAAGCGGGAGCTGAATAGGAAGAAATGAAGAGGTAGTGAGCAAATGGGTTAGGATTAGTGCAATATTTTTAACTTTCTAAATGTATTTCCAAAATTAATAGTTTGCCTCCGAAACATAATTAGCATATTGGAAACGGTAGAATGAGACTAAAAAATTGAATACCGTAGATGGGATTTGAACCTACCTACGTCTGATTGCTCTAACCACCGAGCTACCACAGCCAACGTGCCGACACCAAATTAAATGCTCCAACTGACTCGCATTTTCCCCGTTAACCACACAAGGAGATCTCATACACGCTAGTGGCGACTTGGCTAGCTGTAAGTACTTGGCCCCGGACTTATAGGTTAACAAACCATAAGGTCTATAGCACAAGCTTGGAAAGGTTAGAATAGACGGGACAGACGCTACCGCCTGAGCCACCCACTCCGTACACCAGGGAACTCTCTGAGTCACTTTTTCAACAAGAAGTTTAAGCGCTTGATTTCAAACTTAATTTTGTACAAACAAATGACTTATTTTGAGTGTTAGGAACTGTGATAGCAATGGGAGGATCCCAAACAAGCTATTCTCTCTGCATACAGAGAAAGTTCAACTACAGAACTTGCATACGAAAGTAACTCATGCTTAGAATAAATTATTTTGTGACGAAGCTTCGTTTTTTACTCTTTCTGCTATTTACCTCTTCACAAGTTTCATCAGAAATACACGTTTTGAGACTTTCTGAATAAAAAGTAGTGTTAAAAAATGCGTATGTTTGTGTATTAAGAGAGAGAGAGAGAGAGAGAGAGAGAGGAAGAAAGAATAGCATATATCAGGAGTACGTTATATACCAAATTTGATGTTTAAGTTCAATGATACTTCTACCTTTCCAGGGTATTATAAAGCAGGAGGTGTTTGTAAGTCCAGAAGACGAGGTGATTTCCACAAACAATGAGTGAAATCATGGCCTTAATGGCTTATAAAACAACATACCTTTAAATGTTTTTGGCTATTCTCTCCCATTTGCAGCACGAGTGCATTAGTCTGCACTAATAAGTAGATAATACATATGTATATAGTTTTCGTATAAAACTGAGTAGGGAAGGATATGAGAAATTCAAGAATAATTCATTAAGTTGTAAGTTGATTCTTTATATCCGTAATATTTTAATAGTTTAATTATCTCTGTTGTTTAGAGTACATATTCCACGAAAAAATAATTTATGTAGTAGTATTTAATATTAATAGTGATTTAAAAGTAAACTACTTACAATAAAATTTATACATTTTAATTAACATTTATTTTCACAGTTGGCACTACTGTAGGCTGTGATAACAACAACAATGTTTTTGGTGTTTAATCAAGGGAAATGAGAAAATGATGAATATAAATGAACGAATTTGCATTAGTAGATTGTTCATTAAAGATAGGGCTGTTCGCCTTTTTAATTAAAATATTGTGACATTGGGTCGTTCAACATAATACGGATGAAGGGAGGATGGGTGACCTTGGATACGGGGAGCGGCTATGTGTGTGCGTGACCGCAACAATGGCGGCAAAACATAAAGGAGATCCAAGGCTACAGGGCAACTAGCGACTGTGTGTTTGTGTGTGTGTGAGATTCAACAGCGTGATAACACCTTAGTGTCCAGCAAGCTCTAGGAGCTTCTCTGCTGAGTCATTGTACAAAAGTAGAAAAGTTTTTAAACTGTGTTAGACGGAAATTGTGCATTTGTAGCAAGATTTAAAGGAAAATAAAGTGTTAGGAAAGTAAACGGACTTCGAATATTTCTGATTTTGTTACAAATATCAATATTCTCATTAAAATATTTTATCTGCCGTTTTTGAATGGCCTGCTAATTGTTTTTAATCCACATGAATACTTTAGATGTTCAGAAATATACGAAAATATCTAGGTTGGCTGAACTGCAAGGAGGAGATGACATAACCAAAGCGATAATAACACAACCAAGAGGGGATAATCCAACACTTGGACTAGTCAAGTTAAAACGCCTCAATTTCAAGATAATTTATTATAATTCATAATTTAATTTGCCTGCCGTTTTGGAACAAAAGATACATGTTATATAGTAAGCAGGCAATCTTAATGTATCTCAATGTGAGAAAGTAGGAAGTGTTGCATTAGGATATGTTGAATACGTACTCGTATCTTATATCGTAAATCTAAGTGAGTGAGAAAGTTCCGCTTGGCTGAGCTGCAACTAATTCTTGCGTACCTACTCGCCTTCCTTGCCATGATCCTTGTCGCATGCGCACTCACTCCGCTGCATGTCAATTTACATGCTATTTCCACCTCACTCACTCTTGCTATCGTTAATGGTGTGAATCTTTGTTCATCACCTTCCATCAGTGGCGGCTCGTGCACATCTTAATTGATGGAGAACGACTTATAAAATACTCGTTTGTTGCAATCACATGACCTTCTCTACTCACTCTTGTACTAATTATATGTTAATCGAGAAAGACGTATATAAATGAGAATGGGAGAATGCAGTAGACCTAAATGATACTCAAATATTTTTAAACGCTTATGTGACATATTTGAAATTGCGTTCTATTCCCATGACCAGGATAAAAACAGAATACATGTTCCACTCACATGACTTTCTCTACTCTTGTACTAACCATTCTTACAAACTCTTATTCCTATATCTTCTTCGTCTTAGTTAAGATAAACTTTTGTACAAATTATCTTATTGCTTATTTCCTTGTAGGTACAAGGGGAATATTAGAATACAGTAGGCTTTGTGCGATACTCAAATCTTTTAAAGCTTTGAGATTCCGTTCTCTTTGCACAGCTAAGAGATAAAAAATGAATAAGTATCTTCCATTTGACGAAATAATTAAGTTTTCCAAAGCTCACACAAATAACAAGAAATATCTCCGAAGTGATTCACTCTACAAAAAACGTAATTGGACATAAACTGTGTGTTTTACCGAGACCTATATTGTTTGTATAGTACGATTTGGTCTATCTCTTACGGTTTACCAGTTATGCAAAAGTCATTCGAAATGAAGAGGAGTTATAAGGGCATTCCCATAAAAATTCAAGATATGCATCTCACTTTGCATAAAATTATATTGGGCGTATGCTAAGTAACCGACATCGTTAGAGCTATTTTTGAGAAAATCAGAAGGGTAGTTTGGGTTTGATAGATTTAAAAAAAAAAAATCTTGATGTCCCATTCTTGGAAAACGCTGAACTTAAC
This sequence comes from Tenodera sinensis, assembly GCA_030765045.1. Taxonomy (NCBI): domain Eukaryota; kingdom Metazoa; phylum Arthropoda; class Insecta; order Mantodea; family Mantidae; genus Tenodera; species Tenodera sinensis. The sequence goes on from CM060963.1 coordinate 201,395,709, forward strand.
CTTGTAATATAAATTGTTGTCATTTGGCAACAAAGATGTTCTCTGAATGTTTTAGAATATTGTAACATCATTTAGCAATAAAATAAAGGTATTGGTAGCTATTTATATTATAAATGTATCAATTTGTTTCAGTATTATTGCAGTTTATTTTATTTCTTTTTCAAAAATCAAAATCCATGGAACTTATCTTCCACACGTGCCACCTCACTGTTATTTTACGTGGGCCCTCCCCATCTACATTTCATTGGATTCGCTGGAATTGAACTACGTTCTACTTTGAATGGATGGTGAGTCTATTTCGTCTGTCCTTTAACAATCATGTCTATTAGAATTAGCTGCGTTAAGGTATTTGTGATAGGGATGTCTAAACTGGTTCAGAATTAGAAGAAGAGTGGCATATATAGCAAAATAATTAATTAAAATAGAAGATTAAATAAGTTTGGTGAATAGTGTCTTTTCGTTTTCTACTGTTCACACATAGACGCGCGCGCACACACAGAACTGTTACTAAAAATATTATTTCTGGATTCAGGGAGTCTCAAAACATGTATTCCCGGTGGAGTCTTGATATAAACTTTTTGTTGGAATACAATACTTCTTCTAATTACTATAGACACCCAGTAGAGAAACCAAACCGAGTTTGCGCAGTTATTAACGCCGCAGGAAGCAATTCTTTGTCCAACGTTATGGATCATCCTGTAGATAGGTAGATAGATATACGAATTAATTGTGCATCGCTCGTCTCAGTCTGAAGCAGGTTAATATGCATGACGTGCTGTGGATGTCAACAAAATTACAGTATAAGATATAATGTGGTTTGTGTTAATGATATGAATTGCGATTTGTACGTCCTCGCTGGCTGTGAATCCAGGAGCCGTAGGTATTAACATGCAGGAAGCGCATTTGGAGTTTCCTGACCGCCATATTAGGAATGATGGCAAGAGTTACAACAGGTAATAAAGACGTTGTAAATCAGTCGGCTTGTAATTGAGGATCGCGGAAATAATATGCTATCCTCGTGCTAAGAATGATAATAATGCAACATGACAGTTGAAACGCAGATCGCATGAAGAAAGACGACGTCTGCTGAAATTACTTTTGCCACAAACACGCAACCTGACACAAATAATATACTATGCAATGTATTACGCAGTAAAAACAAAAAAACTAACTGCATAGTTTGTTTTGAATATTCAGATGCTGAAGTGTTCGTAAAATTTGATGACGGAGTTATGAAGGGTAAGAAGAACAATTTTATAAAGAAATGATAGGGAGATGGACAAATAATTCCAATAAATAATTTCCATATCGTAGCGAGGCTTTTAATTGTAGAATTTGTATGTCTCTTTACGATCCTTTACTATATTCTTACTTCATCTGGCCCCACGTTGGGCGCCATTTATAGCGGGGTTTATAATTCTGCTGCTTGGGGGAACAATGGTAAAGGCCACTGTCACTAAAAAGGCAATATTTGAGCTTCCCGCTCATTTAGTGTGATGGGTATTATTTGATGGTGTTCAATATTTCGAGTGCTAAATAAAATTATTCTGATTTGTAGGTTCATAGGAATTATATTTTGTTCTCTGTTTCAAAACTTGCATTTTCGCGCTTAACATTATGCTCCCCCGAGCAGCTCAATTGTACACTTTTATGATTCTTTACTGTTCTCTTATTTAGTCTGGCCCAGGGTTAAAGTGCAATCGTAGCAATTTTCGAAGAGATGTTTGTAGCTATAGTCGCTAAGCTGCAAGATACTTTCCTATTTGAACTTCAAAGGGTCGTGACGTGAAGTTTAGTAAATTATTTGTAATGAGATTTATTCTTTAGAAACCCTTCACATTTAATCATCAATATACATTATTTCAAATTTTTATACAATATTTTTCTTAAGCTTCATTGTTTATAAAATATGTGGAGAAAGGCTTCTCCATGCATCTGTTTTGTATTTTATTATGAGGGCTTAGAAAAGAAGCTGCCTTAGTTTATCAAGTTTACTATCAATCACAACACAGAGAAGCCGCTTCATCCTAGCAACCTGACGTCAGCTACGGAACATGAAGCATAAAGAATGCTTCCAGCACGGAAGTTCGGCGCTTAGCGCTGCATAGACGCTTCGTGTCAACGCAACAGTGGAAACCACACGTAACTTACTTTCCTGTGTTCTATATCTGCAAACATTAAAATACTTGTTATAAATTATGCTTTAAATTTATTCGTATGATTTTTTTATATTCGCAATCAACAGTATAACATCTTAAGATTGCTTGGAACAGAAGGATTAACTATTAGTAGGCAGCATCTGATATACAATTCCGATATCACATGTAACATGATTTGATTTATTCACCTTGTATTTTTTAATGAAATTATTTTTCAATTCATGTAAACAATAAAGAAATGTTTTATAATAATTAACAACTGAGATAGTTTTAAGCTCTGGTTTGTGGGGTAAGCTAGATATTTGGATAAACATTGTGTTAACTGTAGGTTTTGAATTGAAGCTGTTGGTATTGAACAAGAAGCTGACAATGTTCTTGCGGGGGAGGGGGGAGGGGGAAGGTGTTTAGCACTCGACCGAAAGGCGATCATTTGTGCCTATATCCCTGATGAGACACCCCCGGGAGGATGAATGAGGCGAATGGATCCGAAGGGCGATCGGAACGTTGGCACAACAGAGCAGCTACATTTTCCCAGCTAGAAGCACCCCGGCGGAGGTTGGCTCAGCCTGGTTCCTCTCCCACCCCCTCGTGTTTATACCACCCCATAGGGCGCCGGGAAACAGTGACTCAGCTTCCAATCTGGGGCCGAGATTTCCAGAGTGCATTTGTTCCCTGCCGTGCTGCTGTCGCGATGCTCGCCGACACTTCCAACCCTGAAACAAACCTAACGGGTTGAAGGGTGAAATGAAATCATTAATGTAACGAAATAGAGGGACAGGAAATTCAGCATTCGCCTGAACACCCAGGGAAACCTCCACGGTCCATGGAGATCGAACCTGCAACCTTTTGAGTGCAAACCCAGACGTTACCGCCTGAGCCATCCCGCTCGGTAAAGAAGCCTTTACTAGACTGAATAGCGGTTCTTCTAACAGCTAGGCGAGGTGCTGAGCTATTATGACGTCATAACAGCAACCTGTTGAGAAGTGCATGCACCACGTATCAGTGCATTAAAGGTGTAGTGTTTGTTGAGTGCAATTCAGTGAACTTTTTCGTTGAGTATTCAAATAAAGGATCATTCTGAAGGTAATGTTATATTAAGCGTATTTAATAAAGCTTTTCAAACAGTGATAAGCTATAATTAGTTAAAAAGGGACACCTACTCCCTGTTTGAAATATGACGGAGAAGAAAGTGAAAACCTTGGTGCGTATGAAATACACACGCGACACTTGTTTCTTTTACTAACAGCTTCTCTTCTCTTCAGCTTGTTATGAAATGAGCTTGTGATGATGAGAGGGGGAGGGAGGCGAGTGTTCACGTCATAAACGAAAATTGAATTTGCCGATAGTGAACGTCAGATGTCAGTCATGTGTAGAGCACTTAGTGCAGCCTCTCCATCAGAATCCTGCCTGCCTGCGGTTGCCAGTCTTAGGTACTTACCTTATGTGGAAAATGGAACACGTGGTCGCTTGCTCGGTGATATATCCACCTGGCCATTTTCTTTCATAGCACATACCTACCCAGGTGGAAGATCATCTGCAAAGGTTGGCTAAGGATCTGCAGGTGTAGGGCTATAGTCAACAGGTGTTTGTTGCTCATGTATTCCTTCAATCATTTTGGTTCCTATATGTTCTATTGATAAGGAATACTTATACTTCCTTACAGGCTTTTACACCATCGCACAACTTAGATCGAACCTTTGACTAGAATTAAAAATTCCACTCGATTTCACACAACAAATTATTTAATTTTATGTAATGCCTACTAAAGTTTACAAGACCATCTAGATATTTGTCAATGTTAAGAATCTAAGATTGCCAACATAACATTTTCACGTCCTCACAAAGTAAAAAAAGAACGCAAGCCAATATAACACAGTCAAATTTCGTCTTTCTTTTGTTTTGACTTTCTTGTTTTTTCCTAGTAGCTTTGTGTATATTGTATACTGAGATTAGTGTTATATTGACCTTATTTAAACTGATATTATTTCTTTGCAATGAAACTTTCTTTATAAGTAGTGACGACATAATGTGGAAGTTTATAGTCAGTTGCATTAATGAGAAATCATTATTAGTGTTAGTGGTTGTTCAACAATACTTCAGCGTAGCGTTTTGTCAGTATTTTATCATGTATATTTTCTTAAGAGTTTTAATTAACTCTTTAACCATCTTGTGTGATATTTATTAAATGCCTCCAAAGAAACATAAGGCAATTGGAGAAGTGCAAACTAAAGCTAAATGTTGTAGGGAGAAATTGTGAAACAACGGGCAACGCTGGGTATTTTCGGCTAGTTTTTGCGATTTCAGAATTCATGAAATTGTAGAGAAGAACTCGACGAATGCTGCAGATTAGAGAAGGTTCGGAGGCAGAACTTACCGCCTCGACTCATGACATTTTATGTGCTTATTTCACTCATAGGGTGCCCCTGGTAGGGAGTGATGAGGTCAGAGGACACGAAGGAGAGAGACAACAGAGGGCAGGGCCCTAAGGACTACAGAGACGAACTCCCAAGTGGCGGCTGCACTCCAGATGTCAGAAATGCCCCCGATCTGCAGGATGAGGATTTAGACAGCAAATTCCCTGCCATGCACGCCGGTACTATGAAATGAGCAAGCAGATGAAAGATGAAGTGAAATGGAAGGACAGGAAATCCGCCCAGCGACTCGGCGAAACTTCCGAATAAAAAACATGGCGAGGAAAGTCGGCTATCCCGCTCGGTTTGTGGCTTTTAGGTTACCTTTAAGTAACTTCCTCTCTGACCACGTAGTTGTAGCATAAACATAGCAAGAAAAGAGACTACATTCATTGCAACACGTGCATATATGAACGTAAACGCTTTTACAAACTGTGACTAAACGTGTAACACTGTTTACATCCGGAAACACGTAGTTCGAAACGGATAACTTATTACACGTTTAATAGAGTACACGGGTATTCAGTACGTAGTAGAGAAAATAAGTTTGTGAAAGTTATATTACAAAAAATCTGACATGTGTGAACACGTGACTTTCTCGACTCACTCTTGTATTGAGATAAACATTTGTAGACATTGCTTTATCACGCATTTCCTAATAGATACAATGGGAATATGAGAATACAGTAGATTCAAGTCATAGTGAATTATTTTAAGAACTGGTCACTATGTAATGGCTTTTATATTTCATTCTATTTGCATGACCAGGTCGAAAATTAACGAATAAGGATTTCCCATTTGAGAAAAATGTAAGTATTTTAAAATGCACATTAATAATAATAAATATCTCTGAAATGGCTAACTCCATAAAAAATTGACACAAATTGTGTAGGTATTTTAACGAAATCTAAATTTTTTTATTTTATGAGATTTTGTCTAAATGAAACATTCTGGAGGCTATTCCCAGAAAATTCAAATAAATGTGTTACTTGTAATGAAAATATCTTAAACATGATAATGTAATGAAAATCATTAGAACTAGAAAACTCAACTTCTGAACTTCTCTTGGTATGACGGTATTTTTCACAAAATCTTAGTCTCGCATCCACGAAACACTTCTTCTTTCCCTGATTCCCTTACAACTTACGAGCCAGTACCTAGGGTCAAACGCCTGTCGGGGAGCAGAGAGACCTCTGGACCAGACAGAGTGAAGTGGTCAGTATGAGAGTGAGGAAGAGGATGTTATGAAATGCAGGCGAAATAGATGATTGAAAAGGTGATAATGGAGCAGTTGGAAGAATGAGTGGTGGGGGAAACCGGAGCACCCGGAGAAAACCCGCCCAGACGCCGTTTCGTCCACCACGAATACCACATGCGGGTCCCTGGGGTCGAACCCGGGCCGCCTAGGTGGCCACGGCGCCGCCTTCCACGAAACATCCTGAGCTAAAAATACAATTTGCTATTTAACCGCCTTTTTGTTTTGAGTTCTACTGTTTGACAGACAGATGCGCGCGCACACATACACATAGACGTTTTTCTAAAAGCACATTTTTGGTGGGAAGCAGATATAGAGAGAAAATTTTGGTATAGGGTTTTTGGGTGGAAAACATCCTTTTTCATTTGTCATGAAGATATCTTAAACATACGGTAACTTAATATCTTTAGCGCTATTTTTCAAAAAATTAAACATTTCCTGACATTTTCCACGTAAAGTGCAGTTTAGAACGAGGGGATATTTTAAATCGTTGTATCGTATTACAGACAGAGACATAGACATAGACATACAGTATGTGGCAGAGAAAACAATACCTACATGTTAGTAGGTTGGCAATGCTGCAACAAACGTTTGGCGTGTGAATACTTTACTCTGGTTTTTGAAATAAATGCGCTGTTCCAAATGGAAACTGCAACATGAAGATTATCTCCAAGGAAGCTGCATCTAACCTTCACCACTTGTCAGTAAGGATATTATTAATTTCAGTACTGAATAAGAGTTTTGATTGAATAATAATACTCTTAACAGCTAACCTCAAATTGTTGAGAAAACAACTATGGCGTCCTCTGTTAACAAGAGGTTGGCGATAGTAATGCCAACGCACGAAACTTAAGTAAAGGAATGACAAACGAAAACATCAATCACATAACCTAACGAAAGCAAGTTATGACAAGTATTTTTCTCCAAGTTTACCATATTCAGCAATTGCTTCCTCAAACCCATCTGAAGAACAACACTTAATTATTGAATCGTACAGATTTTAAACCGATGGCGACAGCTCTACGAAATATCCAGTGAGCTTCAGTCAACACTTAACACTGAATTCAGTTCTTCAACAGTATCAATAACTGTAAAAATATAAAATGGTTCACAAATTTAACAAATATTTTAGAGACTATAAGCTTCACTTATCGTAGTATATGTTGCAAGTTCTTGAAATTAAACTCAACTGCAGTTTCGTGATGTATTTATCACTTCACCGTTGCCACTCTTGTTTATCCTGAAGTTTGCGTTTAATTTCAACAACTTGCAGCATACACTAGATAAGTGCAGCTCAGTCTCTATAAAATGTTTGTTATTGTAATAAAACGGTTAATTTTTTATCACTTTAAAAATTTTACCATGTCTACAGTCCTCCCTGCTATCACAACTCACATTTTTTACTTCTCATAACCTTGCTCAGTCCTTTTAATGTCTTTCTTCGCTTCCTTTTCTCCCATACACTAATTACGACGTTACAATCACTCGCAACGCTCTGACGACGACACACACACGCACAGCTGTCCCACACTCACTAACATACCGACCGATTCATGTCCGTAACTCAAATCTAAAATATACTTGCTTAGGCTTTCAAATCCAAAACTCACTCACTACCTACTGTTCTTCTCTGGCCTCCTTATTTATAGGGATAACGTCACACGGACCTTTCTCGAGTCCCACACCCACACTCACATGCACCGGAAATGACTTTGCTGTGAACGTTCTCGATCCGTATTGTTTCTACCCCTTCGATTGTTAACAGTCACGTGCACAGTAGACCCGCGAGGCAGTCGTCCGCCCTTTGTTGAGTGCTGAGCCCGACGTCAAATATGTATAAGAATATATGTAATGATTTGATCTAATTCCAATGTTAAATAATTGTAAATAATTGATATAAGTTAAAGCGAGTATAAAAAGTTATAAAATACATAATATTGGGCAAAGCATCTTATGTGAATGTATTGTTTAACAGTTCCATATTCTACTGCAGATAAAGATATTAGCATTCCTGAATATTAGCTATAAGTCTGTTGTTTTTGCAAGATATTAGCATTCCTGAATATTAGCTATAAGTCTGTTGTTTTTGCATTAGCCTCGCTACTGGATTATCCAGATATGGTTAAACACGCTCTAATTGCTTTACATGGTGTTCGTAAATCACGCATTGAGGTGCAATTTCTGTTGAGATGTTTATTCGTCTTGAGCAAGCTAATGTCCTGGCCACTGATTGGTGCTTGAGATTTATAGCCTCCATAGGTAGCAGCTGGAGCTAAACGTCTTGTCTCGGCAGCTGGCACCCAGCCTAGCCACAGTAGTTCACCTCCCTCCACATTAACATGCACTTAGAAAGAAACCTTGTTGTTAATATTAGCTATAGACATCCCTATCGACGGACCGGGCTTTGATTTAGGTAACAGTTTGTATATCTCAATGCCGTGCGACCTAACCTATAAATTCTCGAGTGGAGCCAGTGTCAGACCAGCGAATGACATTTATCTGAACTATTTCATACATAAAATACGAATTGAAATACTATATCACACAAATTTGCCGAGTAAGTGTTTAATTTTATAAAAAAGATAACCTAAAATATATTCATTACCATTAGTGTAGTTCAGCACTACCAACTGGGGAAAACAAAACCCAAGAATTACATGTATTTTGACCTTCTCTTGTTATAACAGAAAACCAGTTTATAATTTCAAATAACTCCCGCTTAATTTTTACTTTCTCTACTGGTAAGTAGGGGAAGTATTGTATTCCACCCAAAAATTCGATGTCGAGATTTCACCGGAAATATATGTTTTGAGGCCCCCTGAATGCAAAAAAAGCATTTTTAGAAAAAGGTCCGTGTGTGTGTCTGTCAGTCTGTGGACAGCATAACTCAAAAACGAAAAGTCGGTTAAAAACCAAACTTGGTATTTAAGTTTAATGTCTTTCAAGGATGTGACACGAAGATTTTGAAGAAAATAGCCCCACCCTAAACTACCCTTTACATGGAAGATTTTTCGAAAATTTTGATTTTCTTGAAAATGGCTCTAACGATTTTGATTAAAATGTCATATGTTTGAGATATTTTGATGACAAATGAAATTTATATCTTGAATTTTCTAGCTATAGCCACTGTAGTCGTATTTACTCTGGACGACTTTTGCATAACTGGTAAACCGTTAGCGATAGACCAAATCATACTATACAAAAATGTAGATCTTGCTAAAATACACAATTTATGTCTGAATAAATTTTCTTGTAGGGTGAACCATTTCGGAGATATTTCTTGTTATGTGTGTGAGTTTCGGAAAACTTGGAACTTTAGCGAAATGCAATAACGTTGTTCATCGTGCAAAGAGAACGGAATCTCAAAGGTAAAAAAGATTTGACTATCGCACAAAGCCTTCTGTATTGTAATATTCCCCTTGTACCTACAAGGAAATAAGCAATAAGGTAATTTGTACAAATGTTTATCTCTACTAACACCAAGAAGATATAGGAATAGGAGTTTGTTAGAATGGTTAGTACAAGAGTAGAGAAAGTCATGTGAGTGCAACACATCAGATTTTTAATATAACAAATAACCTTCCTTCTGGAAAAATTATTAAAGCGACAGTTATTAAAAACACAGTTGGCAAATTGAATTACACTGTTATTTTGGGTGTTAATCGATTATAATGGGTAATAAATTGTTTTTAATACAAGAGTAGAGAAAGTCATGAGATATTTCGCGAATTTTCCGGAGGACAGATACCTAATGCGCTGGTAATGACGTCGCAGAGTGAAGTGGGCTCTGGGCAGGCAGGCAGGCAGGCAGGTATGTAGGTATTAAGGTGCGAGGTCCCGGCGTCTTTGTCAGGGTGCATTCACTCGGCAAGAAACAGCAAAAAGCAGCACAGGGTGCACGTACAGGAATGTTTCAGGTGAATGGCTGTTGCAATTTGTACCCGGCCCCCTGCACACGATCGAGATTTTATCGCCTCTCATCACGGTCTATCGCCTCCGCCATCACTTGTTTTGTATTGCGACAACTTTCATTATTGTTATAGGCGGGCCAACTTTCATATATGTCTCACTAGCTCTGACACTTTACAGTAACACAATAACACGACACGTTAGTTAGTTTTGTATGATAAAACGCTACCCCACATTTATTTGTCAGTAAACCTCGGCACAAACCAAATTGCATAATAGTTCGTCAGAAACTACGCTAACTGTGCAATACATAGGGTTAAAAAAATCTGTGTTACACTCACATGACTTTCTCTACTCGTGTACTAACCATTCTAATAAAGTCTTAAGTATTCCGAAGATCTCACAATTAACAAGGAATATCTCTGAAATGGTGCATTCTACAAAAAATATTTATTTGGACATAGACTGTGTGTTTTAGCAAGATTTACAATTTTTATATAGGTAGTAAGATTTGGTCTATCTCTTACGGTTTACGAGTCATTCAAAAGACATCTAGAGTAAACAGGACTATGTGGGCTATATACATTTCATTTGCCATAAAAATATCTTAAGCATATGACATTTTAATCCAAATCGCTAGAGCCATTTTCGACAAATTCAAATTTTTCGAAAAATGTCCCATGTGAAAGGTAGTCTATGTAGGTGGAACAATTTTCTTCAAAATCTTCGTGTCGCATCCTTAAAACATGTTAAAGTTAAATACCAGCTTTGGTTTTTTACTGACTTTTCATTTTTGATGTACGCTGTTCTCTCTCTCTCTTTTTCACACACAAACACACGCGCGGACCCTTTTTAAAAAATTGTTTATTTCCCCCCCCCCTTTATTCAGGGTGCCTCAAAATATTTTCCGGTGAAATTTCGATATCGAATTTTTGGGTGGAATACAATACTATACGTGGTAGAGAAAGTAAAAAAAAATGCATTATCGTGTGGAGCATTTTGAGTATGGAATAAAGCTCAAAAGGTTTGCTAGAAAACAAGATTTAAAGTTGGACATTCCAGTTAATAACCTGTCCATTTATAATTTCAGTTAACTGGTACTTTAAATGTGGCAAGTGGGAAAAAAATCAGGTGTTTTTTTTCTTAAAGTTTAGAATTAATATTATTTTATTCTCAGAAAACCTAAATTTCTAAAATGCTTACAATTTTTGGTCAATTTTCTCGTCAAGCTCCGCCCTTACCTATTTCAGAAGTATAAGATACAGCCAGAAGAATAGTCGCATATGTTCAGAATATCTGTATACGTTCACAGCTGATGTAATAATGGGTATGTGAGAGGGCACGACAAAATGAAGAACGTAAATTACCTCGCCCACGTCTAGAAATGAATGAACACTGTTGCTTTTAAAGCTAAGAAAACAGCAATAAAGAACACACGTTATCGTCGTTGCACTTCTAAACATCATCACGTGAAGAAAATTACAAAGGCCAGATAAATTTATTCGAGCTGTTTCTTCGCTCAAATTTACGAAGCGGTCCTTCTCACAATTTCGCGACTTTGTGAACGGCGCGTTGTAAGAAATAAAAAAGAAGCAACTCTGCAATCTGATTGTAACTGTCTGACAAGTTCAAGGCTAGGCAAAGGTGTGGCAAGCTCGGTTCACACCAGCACGTTTATCAGCAAGCTTTACTCCCCGCAAATAACAATGAATAGGTACGAAAACCTTATACACAAGATTATTCGTTAAGGTGTTAAAAGTGGAGTATTTATGCAATCATTATGAAACTTTGTTTATTCGTATTTAGTTATGTATACTAATATTACAAAGGCTGACCTCGCAGCATACTCGACAAGCACATGTCTCCTGTGCGACGGTTTCGTGGGTCCAGGAAAATACTCCCGACACAAATTACCCTTTGCATGCATTCTTTTTGAAGGTGGTGATATACCCAAACATGTGGTATTTAATTGAAATGCCATCAAAAATGAAATATACATATATCTAGAATTTTCTGAAAATAGTCTCTGAAATCCTCTTCGTTTACAACGACTTTTGCATAACTGGTAAACTGCAAGACACAGACAAAATCTAACTACAAGAAATGTAGATTTCGTTATAACACACAATTTATGTTAAATATATTTTTTGTGGTGTTAACATTTGCAACATCTTACTGCTTATTGGTTTCAGTTTTAAAATACTTTTACTTTTCTAAATTGGGAAGTCCTTATTCCTCCTCCTGGTTCAGATAGAAGGGCATTTCAAAGTCATCACATAGCAACCATCTCTAAAAGGAGTTAATTATCGATTAAGCTTATTGTATTCCACTATTCCTATTTTACAATTTCTACAAATGTTTATGCCATTAATATGAAGTAGATTTATGTATGAGCTTTCTAAAGAATTGTTTGTCGAAGAATGGTTAGAGAAAATCATCAAATTTTTCCTTTATATACTTTATTATTATTGAATAACCCAGCAATTACGACCAAGTTTTTAAAACTCTGACTGTCGCCGTGTGTTAGCTAACACTGGAAAAGTTAACCACATTGGTACGTAAGTTCAACTGTTCAACGGGCTGAAGCTCTACTGTTAAGCTACCGTAGTTTCAAAATTGGCCTGAACATGGCGCACCTCTAAGGTTGTAATGTTGGTGTTAATGTGAGACGAACGTAGAGGTATTATTTACCTTTTATTAATCTCGCGGCCTCGCACCAGTCTGAGAGCGTAAGATTCTATTACTGTTCCCATAGGGAGCAGTACGGACCTGTTTCATACATGAAACAATCAATATTGTTTTAATGAATGTTTGGAACAATTTATAAGTACTTAAAAATATTATCCTTCTCATAATACACTACAATTTTCTCACTAAATATGGCGGACAAACAACAAACAGCAACGCCCAAACATATTGTGATGCAGAGACTATGGTGCAAGGGTGTCGGGAAGTCGGAACGGTAAACAGACAAGCCGCGCGCTCGCCCAGCTTACACACTATAAGCGCTATCAACAGATAAGCAGGATCTTCTAGAAGTTTCTCCATCTTAAACGTTCTGGAACTGTGTGGAATTTCTAACGGTTGTATGTCCTGAGGGAGTCACGCGGAGTTAGAAGTACGTGAGTGAGTTAATGAGTGAACAAATCAACGGGCTAGCGAATTAGTTTCTGGTGCTATGAAAAGTGCTGTACTCTGAGTGAGTTTGTGGGACTATAGTGAGTAGTGCCACTCCTGCACGGGATTAGAGACGTCCTGTGTTCGAGTCACCAGCAAGTGAACCGTCCAGAAGAAGAGGCTATGTCGGGCGTTTTCATTACATCACGTCACCAAAGAATGTAAAGTGAATGTGAAAACGAAGTAAAGAGATAGAGAACACGAACTATCTTACATTAGTGAAGTGATAGTGTGAACTAAGCGAAGTCTCAGTGAAGGTTGAACTGGGTTATTAAGTGACAGTGAACAATGAGTGAAGCAACAGTGACACAAGAACTGTAAACTCCAGGGTATCTTGTTTTATTTATAACAGTACAGATCTTAGTCTAAAAACAATGGCATGCAATTTATGCAGATGAAACATGTTTGCCAAAAGCATAACTGTTATTGCTCTGATAATTAGTGCAATTAAAATTGTTGTTTGACGTTGTTCCAAGAGATCGTGAATTAATTTAATTGTTGAGGCAACTTAATCCAGCACACCGTGGGTTGTCTGGGCGTTCTCATGCAGAAGGCGCGGTTGCAAGTTAGGAGATCTTATCCAACGATAAACCTAGGCTCATGCCCACAACTGGAAGATTTGATTTCTTCTTGTAGGACGTCTTTCATGACATCCCGAGGCGAATAAATCGCGCTCATCCAAACATTCTCAACAACACCTCCCTCTGTCTTAACGAGCAGGCTCATACATACATTCTCGTCAACTTGAGTCATACCTGAAGGCAGCAGTTAACGTCTTTTGTCATTACCTCATCAACAGGTGAGTCCTTGCAGAAAGTGAGAACCTGCCACTTTCACCAACAGCGGGACTTTCGCGGGGATCACACTCAAAGTCGTGAGCAACCCATTCTTAAAACTGAAATTCCAACAATGTAACCAAATGACTGCAGTATCGTTATCGACAGACTTTACATCGCATCACAGTCAGTATATTAAAATGGTGCACATCAATGTTTCGTTTCACTAGCGTGTAGTAATTGAATTCCTTGCTAAACAGGAAACATCTGCTATTGAAGTTCTCTTCAGACTTCAACGTCCCTATGGAGATATCCACGTGGATGCCAGCAGTGTTAGAAGATGGATGAAACATTTGAAAGATGGAAACACGAACATCGAGTGACTCGCCGATTGACTGAGTGAGTGACAAACTGACGGACTAATGAACTGACTGACTGACTGACTGACTGACCGATTGACCGACTGACTGACTGACTGACTGACTCACTCACTCACTGAATGGTGAGTGAGTGACGGACTGACGAACGAACTGATTGACAAACTGGGTGAGTGAGTGAGTGAGTGAGTGAATGAGTGAGTGAGTGAGTCAGTGAAGCTTAAGGGTCCGTCGACAGCTACGTTATTTGGGCCTGATGAGGGTCTAATCCCTGCAACTGCCTCCATGGAAGGCAACAAGGAAAGTTTTGAGCTCTTTAGAGAAGACAGGCACCTCATGTTGAAATCGCTGCAAAACTTGCAGTAGGGCATAGTGCAGAGCAACAAATGATTGAAAGCTTTGGTTATCTAAAGGTTTGTGCCCATATTTGTTGACCCAAGACCACAGACTTCAGAGAACAACCATCATCCAAAACCTGCTTCACAGACTTCATAATGGTGATGATTTTATGACGAGTATTATGGCAGGCAAAGAAAGCTGGTTTCAGCCTGAAACAAAATTCCAGAGTGTGCAATGGCACTAGCTAGAATCGCCATCGAAAAAGAAAGCTACGGCAGTGCAGTTTGCTGACAAAGTTACAGCTAGCGCCTTCTGGGACGCATAGGGTTGCACTCTGGTTGATTTTCTTCAACCTGGAAAAGCCATAAATGCTGCCCGTTTTGAAACTCCGTCGTGCATTGCGCGATAAACGCATTGGAAAGAAGCCCACCCGGAAACAGGATAACGTACTTCCTCATACGGCTTGTGTTACTGTGGAGAAGATCAAGACATTTGTGTGGGCAATTTTTCCACACCCTCCTTGCAGTCCTGACTTGGCACCATCTTTTGGGTTCTGTAAGGCAAGTCTACGAGACGGACAGCTAGAATGCAGTTGTATTGCAAGGGTACTTTTAAACTTGAGGAAATGTATACAGAGAAATGGAGACTATGTTGTAAAGTAACAAAAACGTCTGCAGATTAAGATGATATATTAGATGTGTGTAAAAAATAAAAATTAAGATGTTTAATATCGTTGTTTACAATTTTGATATGACCTTCAGATTCGAACACCCATAAATTGTTGAGCGGAACGAGAATCAGACCGTCGGATGATATTTATATAGACTATTTCATATATGACATACGAATTTAAATACTGTTACAAAGATTTGACTAGAAAAAGTTAAATTCTATAAAACATAACCTACATTGTATTCATTTCGATTAGTGTAGCTCTACTTAATCAGCACTGCCAACCGAGGAAAACCAAATCCAAGAATTACAGCACTTTGATCTTCTCTTGTTATGACAGAAAACCAGTTTATAACCTCAAATAAATCTCACTTTATTTTTAATATTAACAAATAATCTTTCTTCTGGAAAAATAAATTAGTTATTAAAAGACCAATTGTTAAAAACACGGTTGTTAAATGGAAATGGAGTGGTTTTAATTGTTTATCGATTGTAATGTTATGCATTGTTTTTGTGAAATACAGTTGGCGACAATGACTAAACAAAGGAATGACCTGGTGATAATTCGTATGTCTAACCTAATATCTTTAAACGAGCAATTCTTGTATATAAGTATATTTCGCGTATCTCGGAAACGGCTCGAACGATTTGGATAAAATGTTGCATTCAAATAAGGTTTTGCTTTTTAAGTTTATATAGATGTCTTTCCTAAAAAACACGCGACTTTACACAAAAAACAATTTTAGTTCCTTCTTCTACAAATAATTCATGCAATTTTATGTATGATTGAAACAGAAATGCTACGTATTACATTCACACTGTTTTCTCTACTCAAGTTTAGGTAACATACACATCTCTTTCTCTACTCAGTCTTCTACAAACAATTCAGATCATGGAGGTTTTTGTCTATATAACTGTTAATCTAGAAAAGTTCTTGACCGAAATTCAGCACGTACTCATACGTACTTTATCATGGGGAAGCTTTTTGTGCTATCCATTTTGCTATACAATATATTACTTTCACATGGTTTTCTCTACTCACTTTCCTTTTACGTAACACATATATACTTCTCTACTCGCCCTTCAACATACAATTCATACAATTTTCTATGATTGAAATATAAATACAATATATTACATCTAAATAAATACCTTCCACTAAAAAAACAGGATTTTACAAAAAAGAAAAGAAAAAAGAAAAGAAAATATCGCCAACTTGTAGTTTATACAACACTATAACCTATATAAAAGAGTTGTTGACTGACCACGAAGAAATAGAATCGACGAAGGCGTACAGGAGAGAAACAGACCTAATAGCTCAAAACCGCAATGTTGATGAGATACGAGCCAATTAAGATTAATTAAGACTGATCATTCATCATCTTACACAACTTGTCTCATAAAACTGCTTGTACAAATTTCACAAGACCAGTTGCCTAACTCGCCAAGAAGAAATCCCTCACAATTTCTAGAAACAAAGTTTTTGTGAAGTCTTCCAGTTTTTTGTTTCTCTACTACATGTAGTAAATCCGGGAAGTGTATGTAACATTCTACCAAGATTTTCCAAAAAAAAAAAGGGTTTTAAAATGTCTCCATCAAAACTACCCTTTACATGGCATTTTTCAACAATGTTGAGTTTGTCAAAAAAGACACGATTTTAATTAAAGTGCCATGTGTTTAAGATATTTTCATGACAAATGGAACGTATATTTTTAATTTTCTTAGAATTGTCTCTTAAGAACCCTTCATTCTGGGTGACATTTGCATAACTGGTAAACCGTAAGAGGTAGACTATACTATAAAAAATGTAGATGTTGTTAAAACACACAATTTATGTCCGGATAAATTTTGTTGTAGAGTGAACCATTTCAGAGATATTCCTTGTTATTTGTGTGGCTTCAGGAGAACTTATACCTCTGTCAAATGGAACATCGTTATTCGTTTTTATATGCTAAATGTGCAAAGAGAACGGAATTTGAAAGGTTTAAAAGTTTTGACTATTGCTCAAAGTCTCCTGTATTCTAATATTCCCCTTGTACCTACAAGGAAATAAGCAATAAGATAATTTGTACAAATGTTTATCTCAACTAACATGAAGAAGATATAGGAATAAGAGTTTGTAAGAATGGTTAGTACAAGAGTAGAGAAAGTCATGTGAGTGCAACACATCAGATGGTCAAATCTTTCGATATTTTATTTATGAAATAGTCCAGATTTCTTATGATATTACTTGTGGTAAAAATTTCAGGTCGCCGAAATGGGAGTTTTAAATTTTTAGTCTCTTTGCATTTTTCAGATACATTGCCTAAGGAACACGTTCGTAACTAAATTTTCCCTGGAACCAAAAGAGCCAAGATTTCGATTACAGTGGCCCACATCTGTTTTATAGATTAACAAATCTGTGACCTGACAGCGTATTGGAGACTGTCCAAGTAATTAATTTTATTCTGTAGTAAGTTATTTTATCACGTATATTGAGAGATTTAATGTTTCTCGGACGTATTCATATCCCAGTTTATCTCAACTTGTCACACCCAACACCGAGGTAAAAAATCTGTTTTCTGCGGCTTGTTAGCATTCTCATCTGTCTTGTACACAGTTCACATCTGGCCTCTGGGAATATCACTGCTTCTTTCCGTTACTTTCTGGTGAGATTTGTAATCTTCCAAACTTACTTCATAATTAACCCTTTGAAACTAGGGAAGGAACAGTATATCAAATCACATCATAAACATTCCAACGCTGGAATTATTGGGAGGTAAAATCAATAAAGTAATCATACCTAAATCATTGCAATTGCAACAAATAAAATCCACAGATCCCACTCCTGACACCAGTGTGGCAGATTATAGAGAAGTTCACTTTTGTCACTATTTTTCTTCTAAAACTGAAGTACAAAAGTGCTGTGCTTTAACACAATCTATAGTTCTTCGTGAGCTTCATCTCACAGCTGTTCTGTCCTCTCGTAAACTTCACACACTTTTCTCTCTTTGAGTTCCCTCTGTCAAACAAACAGCTGGCTTCGACGCTCACACACCAGAACTGCTGCTCACTACAACTCCGACGTGACTTTAAATGTCCCAAATTGTCTCTGTCGACACATGCAGTTCTCTTGCAATACACACGCACACACACACATATGCACACACACACACACCTAACCACTGTCTCGTTCAACACTCACGATTCCATTACACAACTAACTATAACTGTTTCAATATAACATCCCCGGAACGATGTAAAACGGATTTTTCTCGAAATTCACAAACAAGCCGGCAACCGCGAGTATCCTGGAAACACTATACTCTGCGGCGCTCATTGCCTTTGTTCTGTCTGCTGCACTATCGCGGTTAACACGCTTAAAACTAGTGCTGTGAGGTAGCTTGACCTTGAGCGTCTTTGATGTTTTGCCTGACCGGCGTCACAATATGTTGAAACAGACGCATAATATGAGAAGCAGGAGTTACAATTTAGCCAGAAGTTAAAATTACTAGCAAAAAAAAGTTAGGAGTTAGGAAAAGCAATTAGTTATGAGTCAGTGTAGCTAATGCAATTAGAAGTTCCAGTGTACCCAGCTAAGTAGCTCAAGTTACGAGTAATTGCAAGTCAATACGTGCACAAATCACACACAAAAGCATAAAAGCACGTATGACAGTTCTGAAAATTGGAAACGGAAAAAAAATGCTTAGAATTTAGCAAGTCACAGAGTAGCAAGAATCAGAAGCTTGAGATTTGGCATTACCTACATGATGGAGGAAATTTGATGTGGTATTATCAGCCTAAAGGTCGCGCCCTGGGTAGTACATATTTGACGTGAACGCGTGGGTTTTCTCCATTTTGCATTTCAGCGACTCACGGTAACTTAAGATTCCCTTTTTTATTAAGGAAACATCAATTTTAAGGTATAAAGCGTTGATATTTCAGAACTTCAATATTTACAGTTTCTAGTCATAATATTCAGAAACAGCTTAGTTCATCTTCAAACGACTCAGTTCAAATAGATCATTGAATTTATCAGTCCACTTATTTGAAAATTTTAATTTTCTCAAAAAATGATTTCGATGAAACTAGCATGTCCTTAAATTATTTTTATGACAAATGGAATGTATATGTTGAATTTTCTGGAAATACCTTCTGAAACCCTCTTCATTCTTGACGACCTTTGCATAAGCATAAGAGATAAACTAAATTACTAAACAAAAAATGTAGATCCTGTTGAAACACAAAACTTTTCTCAATTTTTTCTAGGGTTAATCTTTTCAAACGTACACCATGTTAATGGATTTATATTTTCAAATTCCTATACTTTTCTGAAATGGGGAGTCATTCTTTTCTTTTTTCCCCTCCTGGTCATGAAAGAAGAACACAATTTTAAAGCTATCACACAACGAATAGCTCTAAGGGAACACCGAAGTGATGTTTTAGCCTGTTTGGTTCAAATATAAATTATTGCAAAAATGCACCATACCTTAGAGAATATATCTGCGAAATTTTAATCCCCTAAGGAGGGGGAGCACATGTTTTGGACCCCATTTTTAAAGCGGTGCGCTTCTGCCTTTTAAATGAGTGTCCCTGCACCTTACATTTCATGGAGGCTTGGAAGAAATTGTTTTTTTAAACAAGGCGCTAACTGTTCTGCTGCATAAGGATTTATTGTTGTCTAGTTGAACAAGTTCTCCAATATATCCCCTAGAGGCAGTGCTTTTCGTGTGTCATTTATTGATTGCTGAAGTTGTGACAAGTTTAACAACTTTTTTTATTTTTTTTCTCATGTTCAAAATCTATCTACAGATCTAAACCTTCTTCCAATATAGTTCAGAATATCGGTACTGCAATTTCCGACTGGAATTTTGATATGGTTATAATATTTAAAAGAATAATTAATATAATAATGCGCTATTTTTGTGACATTTTCCCACTTTGGAGCATTAAATTTTTTTAACTGTTCATTATGTGTAAACTTGCATCCTTTAATTTGTTACAAAAGTAATAAGAGATGTAATATTAAAAAATCAACTGTGAAGTTCAAGATTTGTTGGAGGATATAGATTTTGGATTTTGATTATAGCCAATAAAATTGACAGAAATTAATTAATTTATAAGGAATGTGATTAGATATCGCAATGAAATTTGTTAAACACATTTCTTTACTTGCTGGAAATGCTTCACTTCGGTGTACCCTTAAAACATTGGACTGTCGCTTAGAGTACTGTATTCTCCTATTGCCATTGTACCTACAAGAAAATATGTAATACAACCATTTCTACAAATGCGCAGCTCTATTAACATAAAGTAGATAGAAGGAATAAACGTTTGTAAAAGAGTGAGTAGAGAAAGTGGTGTGAGTGCATACATTTCCAGTCAAGTTTCTAATATGAATTTTCGGGTGAGGAATACCTACTGGGAACTATTTAAAAACGTTTCGTGAGAATATTTATGTTCGGAAATGAGAGAATTAAGAGAGATTAGAAAGTAATGTGGTAGTAGCTCGGCGTTACAAATTTATAGGTTAGGTATCGAGAATGCTGGCATATAATTGGACTAGGTTAGCTGTGCCAGTCATTAACGGCGCTGTTTGCGGAATGTTTTCAGATTACAGGGGACTGTAAACCTCCCTAATCCCGAAAACCTTGCAACCGCGGTTGGCTTGCTGTTAAACGTTCAGACAAAAAACATTTCGCAAGGTCAAGACGGAATGCCTGCCAGAGTGATTCATTGGCCGTACGCTGGGTATCTGGATCTGCAGCCAGTCGCTGGTCAGACTTCGCTCTCCTCAAACACCGGCTTCAAATGACCAACAGATACACGTAACGACTTCGTCTCGGAGATTCCAAAAGCATAATTGTCATTATACTCAAGTTAAATGACTATTTATGTTCGACTATGAGTCAACGATTTAATATTCTACACTGAATGACATTGTCCCTGGTGTCATTTTTATCATGTATTTGTTATTCGATTGAACATACGAGAATTGATAGTTGCGCCTTCAACTTTTATTGTTATGTTGGCCTTGACACTCGGATACAGAGACAACATATGCTATAACCCCTGAAAAACTAGACCTTCAAACAGGAGAATACAAATTGAGTTTATTAGAATGTTATTTACAATTAGGAGTATACTTATGAACAGGTGCACCTTTGATTGGTAGATAGTAGTATCGTTATGAAGAGGTGGATGTGAGGTCCAATGCAGTGGGATGTCTGGGAATCGACTCCAAAGAAGGCCAAGACAGTTGTATCTGCAGGCAAGGTCATGGCGTAAGTTTTTTTCGGATAATTTCGATTGATTATCTCCAAGAAGGAACGGTAATCAATGGCGAGTATTATGCGAACTTGTTGCAGCATTTAACTGATGAAATCAAGCAAAAACAGCCGCATTTAACAAAAAAAGGTTTTGTTTCATCAATAGAATGCATCAGTTCACAAATCCATTATTTTCATGGTCAAAATGAGTAAGTTAAAGTTTGAATTGCTTCCTAATGCAGTCCACTCGCCAGATTCAGGCGCCTCTAATTATTTTCTGTTTCCAAACTTGAATAAATGACTTGGTGGTAAAAGATTTGCCAACAGTAAAGAGGTGAAGTCTGCAGTTGATGGCTATTATGCACAGCTCGACGGTTCTCACTATAAACAGATATCGATCATCGCTGGAAAAAGTGTAGCGACCTGAAAGGAGACTTTGTGGAGAAATAAATATATTTTTTCTTTGTTACGTGGGGTCAAATATATCATTTATTAGCCTCTATTAAGTTTATCAGTCCACTTAACTGCTGTTGGCCATGGTGTGGTCCTGCAACCCAGAAACAGATGAAGGGTATGGAAGAGCATAGCTCAGAGGACATGGTCGCCAAGAATCGAACCCGCAACCTCCCATTTCCCAGTCGTAACACATTACCGGGACGGTCTCTTTTGGCTGTAAGAAACGGGTTTTCTCCCAAGTGACGTGGCCTCTTCAATTGTTTTAACAAGCTTTCAGAATGAAGATACACGGCCAATTTATTTGTGGTTATTTTCATTGTGCAGGCAATTTCTCGTCAGTATCCGCAATGGTGCGACCAAGGCCACTTGTGTGCAGCAATTAATTTGTTGAAAACTGCATTCACTTGTTCACGGCAGCAGCTCATTTGTTACGGTTGTGATGACAACTGCAAGCTATTCCCTATCGTTCAAATTAGGTCATTTGAAAATTGACTAAAGAAAATGCACTGCATTTGGAAAAAAAAAGGGATATGTTGCACTCACATGACTTTCCCTACTCTTGTACTAACCATTCTTACAAACTCTTATTCCTATATCTTCTTCGTGTTAGTTGAGATAAACATTTGTACAAATTATCTTATTGCTTATTTCCTTGTAGGTACAAGGGGAATATTAGAATACAGTAGGCTTTGAGGGACAGTCAAATCTTTTATAGCTTCTGAATTTTCTGGCTATAGCCCACGTAGTTCAGTTTATTCTTGATAACTTTTGCAAAGCTGTTAAACCCCAATAGATAGACCAAATCTTAATATACAAAACTGTAAATCTTGTTAAAACACACAATTTATATCCGAATGAAATTTTTTGTGGAGTGAACCGTTTCGGAGATATTTCTTGTTGTGGCAGTTTTGCAATATACATATTTTTGTCAAATGAGAAATCATACTCATTCTTTTATACCTTTGCTGTGCAAACGTAATAGAATTTCAAAGCCTTCTTATAGCGACCAGCCTTAAAAGCCTTGACTATCGCTGAAAGCCTAATGTAGGCCATGACAAGGAATTAGATATTACGTTGTTGGTATAAGGTGTTGGTAATTATATTGTACTTGCTCACACATATGCACATTTCTTGTTGGCTTAGGTTTAAATGATAGGTGCTAGTTTGTGGAAATATCAGTAAGAAATTTTTTTATATCCAGCAATATTAATTACGGTTTATTGAAACTCATATATTGTGATGGTTTCGAAATGGTGATATTTACGTTGACAACACATTTTCTAACCTTACTTTTATGATATAATAGACGTAATTGGCATTGACAGGCAACAAAATAGATTAGTTCTTGACCCTAAAATACGATTTGAAAAAAAAATGCACACCAAATTAAGAAGGGAAAAGAAACTGTATTTTGAGTCTTATACTGCTTATTTAAGAGACAAATACACAGTTTCAAATTGGAAAGTGATTGGCTTAAGTTTTGGTACTCCTGGAGTGATTACTAAATTTACTTTTAATTTGTTCGGACGTTTTGAACTATTCTTGATTCTTTCTACATTTTACACAATCGTCTTAAACCTTTTATGCCTGAATTATTTTGCTACATATGGCGTTCTTCCTCTAATTCGAAACCGGTTTAGATTAGGCGGTCTGGGAGACCTTCAGCCTGCTGGCTCGGATAGCCATGATCGTTAAGGCAACACGTAGTGCACTGGCCATACACTCAAAGCCTGAGGTCGTGAGTTCGAGTCTCGGCAACCGCAGTCAAATGTGTCTGTGGTAAAGGACGGGGAAGGCCCACGTAAAATAATCGGTGTGATGGCACGCGTGGATGCGGACTGCGGTTGCATGGGTTTTGCTTCTTTTCTTTAAAAAATATAAAGAAGAATATAGCAGAAAAAAGTTAAAACTAGTGCAAATAGGAAAAAAGCCTATGTATCTTATAAGACACACCAGACGAAAGGGTTACTACTACATTAAATTAAATAAATATAGCTCTAAAATGGTTAGCTGCCCTATTTCGAAATTGTATAATAATTTTCTACATTATTACACTTTATCAAATAAGATAATTTTCGGAAGGTTTTATCTGAGCTGATATGAAGATACGGGAATAAGAATTTTTAAGAATGGTTAGTAGAAGAGTAGAGAAAGTAATGGGAGTGAAACGCATCATATTTTTTGTGTGTGAATATGTACTTAAGGTTAATCTCGATTAGAGAGAAGAATAAGAAATTTTATTTAGTCATGAAGTTGTATGTTAAACTGCATAGGTAAGGTTATAAAATAGTGTTGTTTATTAGCTGGGCTGAATGACGGAATGCTAAACTGGAAGGTGACTCATACCCAGGGGGGCAATAACAACAATGATGATGATAATAAGGGGTAGATGTTTAGTATTCATTGATCGGAATATGGAGAGCTGCACAAACAGGGACATACGACAGGCGTCGCCAGCTACACAATACTCCTCTATGGGCTTCATGTTCACCTCTGATCACACCTACAGGTATATTTCATACCGATACTGCAAAGTTTTACAAATGGAGTACTTTTAAAAATTTAAATGAATTTCTAGCTATTTAACCAGGTGTTTATGTTGCAATGCTTCATCTGATGATGAAAAAGTGATTCCACGCATATTGGGAACAAAAGAAATTACAATGTGCTAGGTCAGAGCTCTATGCTGTAGAGTCCGTAGCGCTTTAAGACAGCGGTCGGGTTAGCTCATACTTCCCGGTAACCGCAAGGGAATCCCCCGCTTAACATTTCAGGGACTCGCGGCAACTTACGCCTCTGAATATTATGGAAAAAGTTATGTTTAACAGTAAAGTTATTGATACTTCACAAGTTCTCTGATATAATACTTCAATAATTACAGTTTATAGTGTTAATATTGTGAAATAGTTTAATTCTCCATCCTGAAACAATATCTCAGCTGAAATAGAAACCACGACCTCTTTAGTCCGAGTCACAGTAACGTCTAAGCCAGCAGTTAGTTCTGTGGCATTTGTTAAACGGAAGTAATGTCACCGCTTACCACTTGATCATCAAAAGCGAGCGAAACAAGATCCTGATGGAACAAGTTCCGGAGAAGAGTGCTTCCACTCTATCACAAGGATATCGACTTTCGGTACAAAAACAAGCGGAAACACGTCCGTACTAAATGAAAACGTAATATATTAAGGAGATAATTAGAAAATTAATTATAAGGAATGCCAGATGATAAGATTAAGCGGGGAAGAAGGAATGTGTTATCGGAGACAGATGGGTGTGTCTATATGTAGCCGTAACAGGTCATTAAGGGTAATCGGGCTTCCGAGTGAGTGTCGTTCGCGCTTCATTCTGGAACCCTTCGTTACGTGGAAATTGTTGGTCCTTTGGTACCTAGCGTATAATCATCAGTGTGAGATTGATGGTGGTTGTAACGCCACTGCACACCTGTCCCGGGATCGTTCCTACTGTTCGGTACTTCTCCGACACCATACTGGCACATCTACAGGTAAAGTATCGTACTCCACACAAAAATTGCATATCGAGATTTCACCGGAAATATATATTTTCAACCCCTTGAATCCAAAGCAAAAATCATTTTTAGAAAAAGGTGCGTCTGTCTGTCAGTCTGTGGACAGCATAACTCAAAAACGAAAAG
This sequence comes from Tenodera sinensis, assembly GCA_030765045.1. Classification (NCBI taxonomy): domain Eukaryota; kingdom Metazoa; phylum Arthropoda; class Insecta; order Mantodea; family Mantidae; genus Tenodera; species Tenodera sinensis. The sequence continues at coordinate 201,421,140 of CM060963.1, forward strand.
TCAATTAAAAACCAAAGTTGGTATTTAAGTTTAATGTCTTTCAAGGATACGACACACAGATTTTGAACAAAATAGCCACACCCTAAACTACCCTTTACATGGAAACTTTTTCTAACATTTTAATTTTCTCAAAAATGGCTCTAACAATTTGATTAAAATGTCATATGTTTAAGATATTTGTATGACAAATGAAATGTATATTTTGTATTTTCTGGCTATAGCCCCTGTAGTCGTATTTACTCTGGACGACTTTTGCATAACTGGTAAACCGTTAGAGATAGACCAAATCATACTATACAAAAAATGTAGATCTTGCTAAAACACACAATTTATGTCTGAATAAATTTTCTTGTAGGGTGAACCATTTCGGAGATATTCCTTGTTATGTGTGTGAGTTTCGGAAAACTTGCTTTCGTGAAATTATACATCGTTGTTCATTTTTTTATATGTTACGTGTGCAAAGACAACAGAATCTCAAAGATTTGACTATCCCACAAAGCCTACTGTATTCTAATATTCCCCTTGTACCTACAAGGAAATAAGCAATAAGATAATTTGCACAAATGTTTATCTCAACTAGCACGAAGAAGATATAGGAATAAGAGTTTGTAAGAATGAGAAATGAGTGCAACACATCACATTTTTCATGAAAATATCTTGAGCACATGGTATTTTAATCAAAATAGTCAGCTGTTTTAGATACATTCAAAATTGTCCAAATTGTCCAAATGCTCTCTATATAAAGAGTTTGGTGTGGAGGGATTTTCTTCCAATGTTTAGTGTCGCATCTTTGGAACACATTGAACTTAAATATCGAGTATGGCATTCAACCGAGTTAGTTTCTGAGTTAGGTTGTTCACACGCGCGCGCATGCGCGGAACCTTTTCTATCTTATTTTTAATTCAGGGAGTCTCAAAACGTGTATTTCCGGTGTAATCTGGATATTGAATACTTGATTGGAAAGCAATACTTCCACTACCTGTTATGCATGTGATAATACAAAAAAAAAAAAAAAAAATGTCTATGCAAACGTTTTGGTTTGTTTCTTCCTCTACTGAACAAGAGATGCCTCAACTATCTTGGCCAAAGATGCACAAAACACAAGACATGTTTCACTTGACGCAAGAAGCGCTTTAACCAAAGTGAGAAACTGAGAGTGAGCGAGCGAGGGAGCTGTTAACTGTTTGTCCCCTCTCCCACCCTGGACACAGACACAGACGGAGTGAGAGGAATAAATTCCAAGAACATGTCAAACTGAATGATATAAGGCGCCCAGCTCGCGCGCGACTAAATGAACCAAGCGCGGATGTATACAAAGTCCGGCCATGTGCGCAGGGCATCCACATTACCTGCACAGTGTTACCAACACAAGGAAACATACTCACTACTATACTTGGCTCAACCGATGTACACATGTGAAAATGTTAATCACAAGTACACTCGCTTCCATTAATGGCGTCTCCGCTGCTTCAGGAAGCATTCTACTGGCCTTCACAAGTGGAGTTTGTATAGCAAGGAGCAGGTGTGTGTACCTCCGTAATATTTGAATACATCGCTTCAGCTGCTGTTAAAAGACTGGCTGTTCTAGCTTTTGAAGTGAGGGCTTTGAAATTCTGATCCGCAACCTTTTTGTGTGACTTGTGAAAAGTGGTGGGGGTAAACACTGTGTCTGTCGGGTAGAGTCGGAGCAGTGTCCCGGAGAAGAGTGAGACAGACGCTCTTCCCGCTTTCTTTCATTCTGATTGTCCGTGTACTGCGTTCAGGCGGCGTGGCCATCACTCAGTACAGCTGCTGTTGTCAACAGAGTAACACGCATTTCGAGTATTGTTTAGTATTCTCGTTGTTTATAATGTATTTTCTTCATTAAAATATAAAATTTTGTTGTGAATATGCCTAAGTCAGGCGCAGAAAGAACAAGAGCGTGGCGTGAGAGAAAATGTGGGAGTGAAATGACAGTTCAGAATACGTGCTAGTTTGGACGTGTAATGTAAATTACACAAATATGCAAAATCTACGAGGCATCTACTAACAGATTCGTCGTTATATGACTACGTTGTTAAACAGATGTAAAATAAATAGAGAAAAAATTAGCTTTTGTATAAAATGTACAATGATATAAATTAAAATAAAATCCATTCATTGATTCACACTAGATACGTACGTGGTAGAGAAAGCAAAAACACATTACCTCTCGACTGTTTGAAAATATGCTTAGAGTATACTCATTTAGGCTAATTGGAACACGCTGGTTGTAACAAATGCTGTACCTAAAAATGTAATTCTGAGAAACCCAGAGAAAGAAGGTATTTGACTCATACAGCCCAGACGACACACTTGCCAGATCATTAAAAATACTCTTTCACACTTAACAATGCTCTATTGACATTGTAAACTATTATAAGGATCATCTGCGTGCCATTTAATTCTATAATTCACATCAGCTTCTTCACTCACTGTCGTTTACTCTTATATAACTTCTTACAAAATATTTCTATGAAAGATTATTTCTGAATCTGCTTTTCCTTGCACATTTCGTTGAAAGTGCAAGTAAGGTGCCGGAGTCGGTAATCAAATGTTTCAAAATGTTGTCCCAGTATTATGACGTAGCAATTCCATAGTCTGTCGATGACCATGAGAAACAGCTGAATAGCAGCGTCATTTAAAATAAATGAACGTACCTCTAACAAAAGCTGTATTTTTTCTGTTTTTACTTTCTCTACTACTATAATAAGTAGAGAAAGTATTGTACTCCACCCAAAAATTTGATGTCGAGATTTCACTGGGAATATGCGTTTTGAAGTCCCCTGAATCCAAAAAAAGAATTTTTAGAAACACGTGTGTGTGTGTGTGTTTATGTGTGTGCGTGTCTGTGTCAGTCTGTGGACAAAACTCAAAGAAGAAAATCGGTTAAAAGCCAAAGTTGGTATTTACGTTTAATGCTTTTCAAGGATCCGACACGAACATTTTGAAGAAAATAGCCCCCCCCCCCTCCTCCAAACTACCCTTTACATGGAAAATGTTCTCGAAAACGGCTCTATTTTCATTCAAATGCCATATTTTAAAGATATTCTTATGACAGATAAAATGTATATTTTGAATTTTCTGGTTATAGTCCATGTAAGAATATATCCGCAAAATAGTTCATGATATATTTAAGTTATTATTAATTATTAGCAAGAAATACACTACATCTTTGTTTAAAATTCGTCTCCTTCCCCTACACCCTCTCTCCATCGGAAAACATTTGGAGCCGGTTGTACAAGAGTGAGTAGAGAAAGTAATACGGGTGCTGACATCAATTTCTAACTTACATTCACTGTCACATCTATCACACTTGCAGACTATAGAAATAATCCTAATTAAAATAAAATTCCTATCTCAGCGGGCGGGAAACGAACCTGGAACCTCTGATGAGGCATTCAATGAGATGTTTGTGGATATTTGAAAAATAATGTGGAAGTACCACTCAGTGTTAAACGTTTCTTGGGTCGATGTTTCTCGCAACAGATTGAATCCCACATCTGAATGATGTATTGAGTGTGACAGAGAAAGAATTTTGGCCATCCCTTGTTTAATCTTTCCTCCCCTTAGGTTCCTCTCTCTCTCTCTCTCTCTCTCTCTCTCTCTCTCTCTCTCTCTTTATATCCGGTAGAGCTGTCAACGCACTGAATGGATTTTATCTGTGGCATTCGAACCTGGTACACACCAGATCTGCTCTTGTTTCCGGATGCTATAAAAACTTCACGGAAATATCGTTTGTGTTTACAACCACAGATCAACAGTCGGTCTCCGAAACTCGGTGTAATTTTAGAGTTGCCATTCGCTTGAAGAGAAGCCCGCAGCCCACAGTAAGGTAAAATTACAGCGAAGTTGAAAACTAATGTTTTATGCACTTGGCTTTCTCTGCCATGTACAGGTTATTGTATTCCACAGTATCCAAAAAGAGCATTTTTAGAAAAAGGTCCATGTGTGTGTCTGTCAGTTTGTCAGACTGTGGACAACATAACTCAAAAACGAAAAGTCGGTTAAAAAGCAAAGTTGGTATATAAATTTAATGTCTTTTTAAGGATGTGACACGAAGATTTTGAACAAAATTCCTCCGCTCTAAATTACCCTTTACGTGGAAGATTTTTCGAAAATTTCGATTTTCTCGAAAATGGCTCAAACGATTTTGATTAAAATGCCATATGTTTGAGATATTTTATAGTAAACGAAATATATATTTTGAAGTTTCCGGCTATAACACATGTAGTCCTGTTTACTGTGGATGACTTTAGCATAACTGGTAAACCGTAAGAGATATATCAAATCTTACTATACAAAAAATGTAGATATTGCTAAAACAGACAAGTTATGTCCAAATAATTTCTTTTTTGTAGAGTGAACCAGTTCGAAGATATTCCTTGTTTTGGAAAACTTAAACTTTCGTTATTCATTTTTATATCTTAGCCGTGCAAAGAAATCGGAATCTCAAAGCTTTAAAAGATTTGACTATCTCACAAAGCCTACTGTATTCTAATATTCCCCTTGCACCTACAAGGAAATAAGCAATAAGATAATTTGTACAAATGTTTATCTCAACTAACACGAAGAAGATATAGGAATAAGAGTTTGTAAGAATGGTTAGTAAAAGAGTAGAGAAAGTCATGTGAGTGCAACACATCAGATGTTTACAAAACAAAAACTCTCTCTCTCTCTGTGTGTGTGTGTGTGTGTGTGTGTGTTCGCACTAATGCTAGGCTTATAGTAGATATGCGCCCCCGGGGGAAGGATGAGGAGAGAGGAGACGCCGAGCGTCAGATTCAGACTAGCGATACATACATACATTGACAGAGGAACCTGAGGTTTGCCAAGTTTTAGACTCCTCGAGGTCTGTAGGTCTTCCTGGGCCTTTCAGCCGGACGCGCCCTGATGCCGCCCCTTTTGCCCCTGGATCCCATCAACGAGGGGCGGATTCACTGACACCTGCGACGCTGAAAGAACCAACGGGATGCAGGATGAATGAAATAATGAAGCGAAATCAAAATACCAAACTTGGGTTTTAGCTCAAGAACTTCCAAGGATGGGACACGAACATTTTCAAGAAAATCCCCAAATCCCAAATACTCTTTACGTGGAAAATGTTTTAACATTTTTTTTATTTTCTGAAAAATAATTGTAACGTCACGGATTATTACGAAATCCTTACAATGGCTTCCTTCCGAAGGGAAGTAAAGCCTGTGGTCCCGTAGCCATAAGAACCTCAAGCCTGTTGGTCTGGGAGCCTCAGTTGGTTAGACGCTGGGTCGCGGGTTCAAATCTAGCCTATACCGATGGTTTTTAAGTGCTGTTAAAAACGACAGCTCCATGTCAGTAGATTTACTGGCATGCAAAACAACTCCTGAGGGACGAAATTCCGGCACACCGACGACACTGATGTGATCCTGACAATTGACAGCGTCGTTAAACAACAAAATAATTTAATTTTAACCTCAAGTCTGACAAAGAGGCCTCTGAGCAAAATTAAGCGATCTTTTACTCCAATGTAGAATGGAACATTAGAACCACACATTTAAACAGCGTCTATAAAAAAAAAAAAAAAAAAAAAAAAAAAAAAAAACATTTTCATTTTCCATATATTATGTTTAGGATATTTTCACGTCAAATAATATGCCGAGGTATTTCTTGTGATTAGTTTGAATTTTCAAATTCGTATATTTTTCTAAAATGTGGAGTCATCATTCTCCCCCCCCCTCTCTCTCTCTCTCTCTCTCTCTCTCCATCCAGGGACCAGCTGCCAGAAAATTTGACCAATTATCCTGAAGCAAATACCGCAATATGCTTTTTAAAGTGTTTCTTCTTTTTAACAATCAGTTCTGTAAATGCAATACCTACATCAGATGTAGTTTTTGTTTGTTGTTGTTATTCGTCTTCTCGGTGTAAGGAACATACAACAGCTCTAGGTGCTGTGCCCCTGCGTCTACAACCAGAGCTCTTCTGTAACAATGCCAATACGACGCTACTCTGAACCCAACATAAGGTAAATGCAGGTAATTTGGTTGACGTAATGCGACACGACTGCCGGATCAAATTTCCGGTTAGTTCCAGTAAATCGCTCTGACAGATCATTGAGCAGGGAGGGGCAGGGGGAAACTAGCCTGCTGGAGCACCTCTTACTTCTTCAGCAGTCATCAGCAGGGCCCCGATGTTCATCACCTATATATACAAGCAGTTATAGCCGAAAATATGTCGATAAATATGACCTAAAAGCTATTTGCCAAGGGCTGGCTCAGTTGGTTAGACGCTGACCTACACATCCTAAGGTCGTGGGTTCAAACCCAGCCCAGACGGATAGTTTTTAAGTGCTGTTAAAAACGATAGCTCCATGTCAGTAGATTTACTGGCATGTAAAAGAACTCCTGAGGCACGAAATTTGGGCACACCGGCGACGCTGATGTGATCCTGGCAATTGACAGCGTCGTTAAATAGCAAATCATTATTATTATTATTATTATTATTATTATTATTATTATTATTATTATTATTATTATTATTATTATTATTATTATTATTATTATTATTATTATTATTAGTATTATTAGTATTATTATTATTATTATTATTATTATTATTATTATTATTATTATTATTATTATTATTATTATTATTATTATTATTATTATTATTATTATTATTATTATTATTATTATTATTATTGAGGTCTTCAAAATCTTAACGCTGTTTAAATTAACATTATATTCAAAATCTACTTTAGAAATCTAGCACGCTCAATAATACATAAATAATATTAGTTTTATTGTTGCATTTTGAGTTTAGTTAAATGCTCAATCCAGAGCTAACCCTCCGCTCTGCATGGGATGAAATAAATGTCACATTTTGAAGGGCGATCAGAAAGAAGAATTACACTAGCAAATTACATACAGCCTACCCTCCAAAGTCGCGGAACACATTTCTAAGAACGATTATTGTAAGAAATATTACAGACAAGAATTAGGAGATGTGAAAAATCCTGCTTGAGACGACTGAAAGCGCATATCCAAAACTGCAATACAAATATAAAAACACAATAAAAAAAAAACAAAATATGACTTTATATGACCCATTACAATTATATAATTTGAATCACCATTGCCAAAATCGTGCTTCGCTTATATTTTCCATGGAAAAAATCTGATGTGTTGCACTCACATGACTTTCTCTACTCTTGTACTAACCATTCTTACAAACTCTTATTCCTATATCTTCTTCGTGTTAGTTGAGATAAACATTGCTACAAATTATCTTATTGCTTATTTCCTTGTAGGTACAAGGGGAATATGGGAATATAGCAGGCTTTAACCGAAAGTCAAATCTTTTAAAGCCTTGAGATTCTGTTCTCTTTGCACTGTCAACACATAAAAAAATGAACAACGATGATCCATTTCACGAAAGTTTTAAGTTTTCTGAAACACACACCTAACAAGGAATATCTCCAAAATGGTTCACTCTACAAGAAAACTTATTCAGACTTAAATAATTGTGTATTTTAGTGAGATCTACACTTTTTGTATATTAAGATTTGGTCTATCTCTAATGGTTTACCAGTTATGCAAAAGTCGTCCACAGTACATAATATTATAACCAGACAATTGAAGACACACATTTCATTTGTCATAAAAATATCTCAAACATAAGACATTTTAACCAAAATCGTTAGAGCCATTTTCAAGAAAATAAAAATTTTCGAAAAATTTTCCATGTAAAGAGTAGTTTAGAGTGAGGCTGTTTTCTTCGAAATCTTTGTGTCGCATCCTTGAAAGACATTTAACTTAAATACAAGCTTTGGTTTTTAACTTAGTTTTCGTTTTTTAGTTATGCTGTCCAAAGACACACACACGCGCGCGCGCACCTTTTTCTAAAAATGTATTTTTTTTTGTTCGGGGGGTCTCAAAACATATATTTCCGGTGAAATATCGACATCGAATTTTTCGGTGGAATACAATACTTCCTCTACTTACCAGTAGAGAAAGTAAAAATGTACTTTGTGGGAAATGACCTTTGTTTTCAAATTGGAGGTATGTTTTTAATCGTCTACACACGTAGCAGCATCTTGCCTTCTAAATCATTACTCTGAACGTATAGTTATGTATGTTTCATGTAAATTATGTTCTGACATGGAAGAACCTGTCTGGAAATAGCTACTATGATAATTAAGCTTTTTAGTGTTTTGAGTTAGGCTGTTTGCAGAGAGAGATATTTGTGGATCAGGAAGTTTCTAAACGTGTATTGCCATTAAACCCTAAAACTAATGTTCTGATGAAATACTTTCTCTAATTAGGTAAAAGGTGGCGGTTAGAGCGTTCGTCTACCACCTAAGCGACCTGGGTTCGATCCAGGGACCCGCATGTGGTATTCTTGGTGGACGAAGCGGCGTCCACAAATTACTCCGTCATCACCTTTCATATCATCCTCTTCCTCACTCTCATACTGACCACTTCACTCTGTCTGGTACATAGGTTCCTGTGCTCCCCGACAGACGTCTGACTCTAGACACTGTCTTGTAAGTCCTACATAAGGGGAGGGTAATCACTTCCTCACTCTCATACTTGCAGGTGTTCACTCTGTCTGAGACATAGGTTCCTGTGTTCCCTGACAGACGTCTGACTCTAGACACTCTTACTTCATACAATTCCCACCGTCGCTGTTTGCTGCCCTGTTTTACTGCTATACATTGAGCACCAGATCGATGCACCTAATTCAAAAGAACAACTTGTTCTTCCCTCGATTCACAGAAGTGGATAGGTACTTAAACTCGCCGTCAAAGGGAGAGCTCAGTGGAGCAACAAGCCAGCTTTTGAGAGCGAACTTTTTACTAACAAAATTACAGGACCTACAGAAACTAGAACATTTGCTAAAGTTGCAGCGATTGAAACAACTGTCATACGTCATACCGTGCTTCTCTCACTTCCCCTCTCTCCCTCTCCCACTTACCTCCCCTTACGTACGACATATAGTTAGTGTCTAGAGTCAGACGTCTGTCAGGGAGCACAGGAACCTATGTACCAGACAGAGTGAACACCTGCAAGTATGAGAGTGAGGAAGTGATTACCCTCCCCTTATGTAGGACTTACAAGTCAGTGTCTAGGGTCAGACGTCTGTCAGGGAACACAGGAACCTATGTACCAGACAGAGTGAACACCTGCAAGTATGAGTGTGAGGAAGTGATTACCCTCCCCTTATGTAGGACTTACAAGTCAGTGTCTAGGGTCAGACGTCTGTCAGGGAACACAGGAACCTATGTACCAGACAGAGTGAACACCTGCAAGTATGAGAGTGAGGAAGTGATTACCCTCCCCTTATGTAGGACTTACAAGCCAGTGTCTAGAGTCAGACGTCTGTCAGGGAACACAGGAACCTATGTACCAAACAGAGTGAACACCTGCAAGTATGAGAGTGAGGAAGTGATTACCCTCCCCTTATGTAGGACTTACAAGCCAGTGTCTAGAGTCAGACGTCTGTCAGGGAACACAGGAACCTATGTACCAGACAGAGTGAACACCTGCAAGTATGAGACTGAGGAAGTGATTACCCTCCCCTTATGTAGGACTTACAAGCCAGTGTCTAGAGTCAGACGTCTGTCAGGGAGCACAGGAACCTATGTACCAGACAGAGTGAACACCTGCAAGTATGAGAGTGAGGAAGTGATTACCCTCCCCTTATGTAGGACTTACAAGTCAGTGTCTAGGGTCAGACGTCTGTCAGGGAACACAGGAACCTATGAACCAGACAGAGTGAACACCTGCAAGTATGAGAGTGAGGAAGTGATTACCCTCCCCTTATGTAGGACTTACAAGACAGTGTCTAGAGTCAGACGTCTGTCAGGGAACACAGGAACCTATGTACCAGACAGAGTGAACACCTGCAAGTATGAGTGTGAGGAAGTGATTACCCTCCCCTTATGTAGGACTTACAAGTCAGTGTCTAGGGTCAGACGTCTGTCAGGGAACACAGGAACCTATGTACCAGACAGAGTGAACACCTGCAAGTATGAGAGTGAGGAAGTGATTACCCTCCCCTTATGTAGGACTTACAAGCCAGTGTCTAGAGTCAGACGTCTGTCAGGGAACACAGGAACCTATGTACCAAACAGAGTGAACACCTGCAAGTATGAGAGTGAGGAAGTGATTACCCTCCCCTTATGTAGGACTTACAAGCCAGTGTCTAGAGTCAGACGTCTGTCAGGGAACACAGGAACCTATGTACCAGACAGAGTGAACACCTGCAAGTATGAGACTGAGGAAGTGATTACCCTCCCCTTATGTAGGACTTACAAGACAGTGTCTAGAGTCAGACGTCTGTCGGGGAACACATGAACCTATGTACCGCACAGACTGAAGTACTCAGTACGAGAGTGAGGAAGATCATAGGAAATGCAGGTAAAATCGATGACTGGAAAGATGATGATGGAGCAATTGGTGGAATGATGGCAGGGGAAACCGGAGACCCCGGAAAAAAGTCCTACCAGGCGCCACTTCGAATAGCAGTGGTAATTTAACTAAGGTGTAATTTCTGTTTGTTCAGACTACCTTGTCCCGTTAATCTAACCAATGTATCACCGTAGAAAAATTCATCTGATTGTTACACATTATTTATCGTTTCTATGTTTTCTTTTATCGGCGTCTTTGTCTTGAGGAAGAATTGCTCTTCTGCAAGATGTTCCGATGTTTGGTTTTTATTAATACATTCTTTAGCTGCCTGTTGAACATTTATAGCGGTTTTATTTACAGCTTCATATTAATTATGCCTTGTTAGTCTGAAGATCGGTGCACATAAAAATATTTATGACGTTATGTTAGAGCCTCAGGGGAAGAGAAAACATGACAAGTCACGGTTTGTGTTTGGTGTCTTCATAAGAGAAGCCTGTCTGTTACAACATTGATACGCCCATATCGACAGCAATGCAACATTTAAACACCTCTCATTAGGGGTGTGGAATATCCTTCTGACTTGGTCCAAACAGTCCGCAACACGCAGTAAGTAGTGAAGGGCAGAGGCAGAATGATACTGCGGAAACTATAACAATAAACTCTGAAATGAATAACCCCAATTACTTCTAAAATTACAGGCAAGTTAAAATTAGGAAATAATTTTTCCCGTCCGTAGCTCCGAGTATTCAATAAATCTTTACTGTATATTTATTAATACCGAGAACTCACAATAAGCTAAGTCAAACACTAATAAAACTGTGAGAAAAGTCAGCATAATGAAACAGTAAATCGCTGCTTATACCGTAACAAAAACTTGAAAAATAGAAAAAACACAGCTGCCCATGGTGACAAAACCACCAAATCGGTTAGTTTGTACAAGAGGTATATAGGTAATGTTCTATCCCCATTATCTTTTTAAGTTTCAGAAAATAGGTGTAGACTACTAACGTATGGGGACACCTCGCGCAGTGTGAACTACAGAGATCTATTGTGGCTAACATCACCTGGGAGTAAATAATGAAGTGAAGGAGGAGGGCTACAGGTCACATATACGCGCAGAAGTCCCTGACAATTCCAGCTCGAAGATCTGGGTTACTATTGGAGCTGTCCTGAACGACCCATGCAACCAGGCAGTACTCTGGTGTGCACGAGGGGAGCAAGCAACTGCGCCATCTGTGGGGCACTGCCTCAGTCTGCAAGACCCAAATGTGTACGCACCTCAAACATGAGAAGCAAATAGAATGAAAGGGAAATCGTGGTAGAACAGAAACTACCCCAGCATTCGCCTGCAGTCCAAAGAAAACAAGATTACAGTCGATGTAACTGACCCACTGCCTCCCAGAGTAGAAGCTAAGTCATTATTTAACCATGCTTGTTTCTAGGTTTACAACAGACTACTTCCCATGTGACACAAGAGACAATGTGACAAATTGGAGAATAGCATTTCTCCTTTACTCAGTCAATAATCGTTTAACGCGATGAATGAAACATCGCTTAGCAAACACAGTCATATTTCGTTTTAGTTTAACAACGTGGTGCAGTAGGTAAATCGTCCAGGCATGCAATTTTAACGACGTACGCGAAGAGCTAGCCAACAGTACTAAAATAAATAACTGCAGGATTACATACTCCCAAGTGTCTTTGGCAATAGTTTCACAAAAAAGTTCAAAGTTGTAACAACAGAGTAGTAAAGTAATCGAATTCTTGATACAAATGCGGACAATATTTCAAGGAGAGCCTGTGGAAAATGAGAACAACAATGAAATGTTTTTAGAAGACCCTTTTTCTAAAAGCAACTGAAGTTTGTTTACATTTGACACACAGTTTCTAGTGTTTTGTGAGTTGTACTTAGTTCGATTCTATCAACATTAAACGGTTTTATGAGTAGAAAATGTTTTACGATTTCAAATCGTCATTGATGTTTAACCAATGTGAACATCGGTTCATGAAATGCATTTGGCATAGCGAATGTTTTCTTAGTGACGAATCCCGTAAAAGATACTCAAGAACTACTGTTACTGATGAAGATATTGACGGCGTTCGAACAATGCTTGAAGAAGATCGACGGACATCTTATAAACTTCTCCGGGTGACGTTGGTCATTGGTGTAAATCAAATGCAAAACATTTTACTTCAACAGTTTGTCCGAGAAGACTTTTGTGGATGTATTCCACATAAAGTGACTCCCGATCAAAAACAATGCATTGATTGGTGCAAAATAAAGTGGAAAAATGGCAAGGCACCACTGCAAATTTGATTTGGAATATCGTTACTGCTGATGAATCTTGGATTTACATTTATATCCCGAACAGAAAAATCAATCGGATCGATGGGTCTTTCGAACAAAACAAAAGCCGTCAAAAGTCCGACGAATTCGCAGTGCTGGTAAGAAAATAGTTGCTAATTTTTACTTTTCCTCTTTTTTAAAACTGATGATATTGCTATTATAGCACTAGAAGATAGACATATTTGAAATATTTGCATTTTTTGCCACTGATAACTACAACTGCGCACTTTGTTGAGTTACTTGCTGGAAGCCTGTGACCAATGTCAGACTACAGACGTAGGTAATATCTTTGTTTAAAGCTATATTCATTATTCAGTGAACTGGGTTCGTGATGAGTACGAAAACAAACCAGGACGATTAATCGATCGGGTCGATGAGATCGATGGCAGAGGGCGGCGAAAGAACGTTGACTTTTTCGTGTCTGTCGTTGAGCTTCCTCCCCCCTAACTTAATTATTCATTACGATCAAGGAACATCGGTTAAGTGGCAAGTTACTGCTACATTCCAGATGCCATCTTTATGCTTCTTTTTACTATGTATGGATAGTAAGTAGGTGAAGTATTCCATTTCATCCAAAAATTGGAGAATTCGAATTTCACTCAATTATCCTAGATTTCTGTTTTTGAGTTTAGACACAAACATGGTTATTTTTCTAATTTTTTCCTTGGCTACCATGTACATAGTAGTTACACAGGTTATTTATGTTCCAACTAAAAATTTGATACCGAGATTTCACCTTTTTAGACTTCTCGAATAAAAAAAAGTTCAGAAAGGGGCCCCTGTGTGTCTCTGTCCTTCCCTATCTCTCTCTAAACTAAACCCCTAGCGCTACAGCCCAGGAAGGGCCTAGGCTTGCAGCCCAGCCGCTGCGTCCCCCACCTCTGCCCACTACAGGCGTCATTGGTGGGATGTAGTACTGGAGGGTGGGACGTGGTCAGTGTCCCGAGCACTCCCGGTCAGTTATGCGACCTTCGTAACCTGAGGCCACCACTTCTCCATTAAGTAGCTCCTCAATTGGTCCCCCTGGGACCTAAGGAGGCTGAGTGCACCCCGTGCCAGACCTTCCAGCGGGAGAAAACTCCCTATCCTGGTACCAGAGGCAAGTACGCTACCAACTGCGCTATGGAGGATTTCTCTCTTTTATTAAAATACCATACTCTGACGCGGACCGCCAGTGTCAGAGAGACGCTCAAGGGCAAGCTACCTCACGCCACTACTTCTAAATACGTGGCCGACGACAATGGAGTGTTCAGAACAGAATGGCACTGAGTGTGGCATAATAAAGCGTTTCTAGATTGTCCTAGAAACGTTGACTGCCGGCTTGTTTATGAGAGATTCGAGAAAACATGAATTTCGAGAAAAATCTGTGCTACGTCATTGTCGCCTATATAAGCGAGTCGAGACGGCAAAAGAAGTAAGTTGTTTATGTGATGGAGTTACGGGTGTTGAACTGTTGAACGAGACAGCTCTTAGTAGTGTCTGTGTGTACAAGAGAGAAATGTGAGTGTGTGTGGAAAACACAGTTTTGGGACATTTAATCGTCGCGTCGGAGTTGCTTGTTCTGTGAAGGAGTTTTAGATAGTATTATCATCAGAAGCAGTTTGAGAGACAGAGAAATACATTGAAGTGTGTGTCAAGGTTACGAGAGGACAGAACAGCTTTGAGTTGAAATGTCACAAAGAACTGTAAATTGTGTTAACGATAAAATAGATGTGTTTTGTGCTTCACTTAGAAGTAATTAAGAAAAATAAGAAAAAATAAGTGGACTTTTAATTTTCTCGCAATATGTTTACCGTCATGAGAAATTAAATGTATATGTTCAATTTTCTGGGAAAGGCCTAAGAAGTGCTCTTCATTCTCAGTAACTTTTGTACAAATGTAAACCGGAAGAGATAGACAAAATCTTACTGCACAAAAAAAATGTAGATCTTGTTAAGCTACACAATTTGTTGAAGCAGATACATTTTTTATAGATTTAACCATTTCCGAGATATTCCTTGTTGTTGGTTTGAATTTTCCAATACTTAACACTTCTCAAATGGGAAGCCGTTATTCGTTTTTCCTCCTGATCATATAAAGAGCCATCATCTAACGATATGTTCTTTAAAAATGTGTTTATCTACTGTATCTAACAATGGAATTGTAAATGTGAATTGTAAGAACAGTTTGTAGAAGTGTGAGTAGAGAAAGTTATGTGATTATTAAAAGTGAAGCAAGAATGCAGTGTTTACTTTGGCGGTCCGGAAGCTGGAAGACGCTGCTGATCTTGTGAGACAGACAATTACCGCTAAACGTGCAGACGACAAGAGAGATGGATGTCCGGGAAATTTGTTTCACATCCGTCGGTCCGTACCCCCCCCCCCCCCCCCGCCCGCCCTCTAAGTTTAGCCTCTCCGACCCGACCCGACGCGATGCGACGCGACGCAATACCGGCAACTAGTACTTGTGGTATTCTTTCCCTTCCCCTACCACAACACTTTTGTTTTTTCCTCTGAACTTGGGTCAATCCAAAAAGCAATCTCTTCATTATCCTCTGTGATTCAAACAGTGCACTTGAAGCGCTTGGGGATCGCTATGCGTACTTCATGAAATACATAATCAAAATACATTAATTATTATACCAATACCAATAAGACATTCAAAAACTTGCAACAAACCATATCCCCTAACTCAAGTTTTCATGTATACTCGGCCACAAGTACTATAAGAAGTCTGACCTAACCTATAAATTCTCGGGCGGAGTGAGAGGGGAAGTCAGACAGTCGAATGATATTTATCAGGACTATTTCATAAATAAAATATGTATTCAAATACCATACCTAAGAGATTTAACTAGAAAATGCGAAATACTTTTAAAAATAACCTAAAATATATTAATTTGGATTAGTGCAGTTCGACTGAGGAAAACGAAATCCAAAAATTAGTGTATTTCGATCTTCTCTTTTTATAATAGAAAGCCGGTTTATAACCTCAAATAAATCTCTTTTTATTTTTAACTTAGCAAGTAACCTTTCTTGTGGAAAAAATGCATTAATTATTAAAAGAAAAATTTTAAAAACACACTTGTCAAATTGAAATGGAGTGCTATTTTGATTTTTAATCGATTGTAGTGTGTAATAAGCTGTTTTTGAGCGATTTTTGGGATACACTTGCTGACACTGACTGAACAAAAGAATGACCAGATAATTCGTAGTATGTTAATTTAACGCCTCTATGTATAAGTCATAAGTAATGCCAGGAGTGATTGTTAATTTATCTAGAGAATTTGACTAACTCGAGTTGTATTTATTGAGAGTATTTCACGAATTAAAAGATGATTTAGCCAATGACATGTTATTTAAATGCTGTATTGTAATTAGTAACCTCTTAAAAGCAACATGCAGCATGGATGCATACGTCGGCGTCCATTGGCACGGCCTTCTAGGTTCTCATATTGATGTTCCAATTGGTTAAGTTATTGGCAATGTCAGAAGTTGGAGTATCTTCTGTCAGTTTTGTTCAAATTGATTCCAAATTGTATTCTGCGTTCTGAGGCGTCCCTCTTCGAATTATTTCATTTATGTCAGCATTAGGTAGTTCACTGAAGCCAGGGTCAGCCATTTTTGACATTTGAATAGCCGTTCCGTTGCGTCAGATTACGTCAGCTGTTGCAGCTAGATTCTGTAACCTAATCACATGAGAAAAGCAGAGTTCATAGGACGTGATAAGGAAATGTGACAAACTTTGCGCTAATGAAGGCTGTCTTTGGCTGAAATTTGAAATGCCTGAAAATGAATTTCACCATTAACTGCCTCTTTACTGTTCCTCCATCAGCAGGAAAGATCAAAATTAAAAATTCATCGAATTTAGGAAGTTACAGCCTAAAAATTGTGCTTCAAATACCAATTAGCAACCTAAGATTTGGCAACATTGGTGGGATAGTCGACACTTATGTTGATTAAAGTGAGTGTATTTCTAAAATACACATCTTTTACTTTGTGTTTTAGTCTTATAGAACTGCTTTACTGTGATTGATTATCGGTAGTCTGTAGTGCTTTAAAGACCGCGCTCGGGTTATACATACTTCGCAATCGCCACAAGGGAATTTCTTGCTTAATACTTCTACGACTCACGGTAACTTACGTACGCTATTCATTGTTACTACGGAAAGTTATTTTAAACCGTAAAGCTACTGATACTTCAGAAGTTATCATAGGTATATAATACTTCAATAATTGGAGTTTCTCTTGGTAACATTCAGAAACAGTTTAATCTTAGATCCTCAAACAGTCCACAACTCATTTCAAGTTAGCATTATTACTCTCCATTAAGGGACACTGTGAGTGAAATTTGAAAGTTCCACAGTTCTTGATAGATTTTTCTGAAATTTTTACTGTTTTTGTATTTATATGAGAATAGGAGGTGCACCAAATTTCATTAAAATTGGGTAATTCGTTTAGGATATATAAATTATTTTATGAATTTAATAGGCACATTTGCAAAATAGAGCTCGCGTCTATTGACTTTTCAAAATTCATTTATATTGGCAGAACTGATACTCTAAAACATGGGTAACAATTGTATGTAGAGATATTTCAAATACGTTTGTTAATTATGCTGTATATATTTTTTTAATAACAAAGAAAATGTAATCTTAAAAATTATTGATTTTTTTCATACAAAAAAAATGTTTTTGGAATTCATGTTAATGATAACATCAATATTGAAGGATAGTTTTGTTTAGTTGCTATTTATGAATACTTTTGGAAATTTTCATTGAATTTGAAGGAAAACTCAGGCGCGACCTTCTTTTGGAATGTGCAGAAATGTAGTTTTGAGAAAAACAGGCTTTTATATAGGGGCATCCTGTGTACGTTAGGGGAAGAGCACTGGGCCGTAATGACCACATGGAGTGGGGGATATGAAAAATGTTAGCTGATCCAAATGCACCGCTGTTCCAGGAACATTTTAAGGTAAAAAACAATTTTCGACTTTTTGACAATTTTGACCAAAATTTCACTCCCAGTGTCCCCAGTCCACAACTCATTTCAAGTTAGCATTATTACTCTCCATTAAACTTGTCAGCCAACTTAACTGGGTAAGAGATGTGTTAGTTCACCACCGCAGCTGTCGGTAGGAGATTCGTCGAAGACAGAGACATTTGAGATGGCATCACCCTACAGACCCTCCAGGGCTGAGAGACAGTTTCGTGACCTCCAAGTAGCGGAAACTGAAGCAACAATTAGTTGCCACGACTACGTGAAGCAATATCGAGGGTAGGTAGCCCCAAGGTGCGGGCGGGTGCAACTTCGTGACAAAGGTCCGCCGTGGTTTTCCTCGGAGCGAGCCAGATGCCAGGTTCTAACACGCGTGAATGTTTGCAGAAAGGGATGAGCCGGATGATGTTCACAATGACCCATCCCCCCACCCCGAGGGCGACGTACAAACAATGGGGTGTAATCGCCCCGTTTCTTAATAAAGCGATCCCTACCAGTCACTCCCTGGGGCTACGCGGAACAGCGGCCTATATCCCATTCTTCACGACTCGATCACCACCACACTCGCAGTCGCTGTCGAACACATTGCTCGTTACTTACCCTAGTGTGTAGATACAGCAAGCAGAGGAAGTAGTGCTGCATTCCACCTTAACATTCACTACTGCCAAGTTTCACTGCAAATACATGCTTTGAGATCCCCTAAAGTTAAAAGAAAATTACAAAAAGGCATGTGTGTGTGTTTGTATCTCTGTATATATGTGTAGGTCTGGGTAACGCAGTTGGTTAGACGCTAACCTACTGATCCTAAGGTCTCGGGTTCAAATCCTGTCCAAACCGATGTTTTTAAGTGTGCATGTAAAAGAACTCCTGCGGGACGAAATTCCGGCACACCGGCGACGCTGATATGATCCTGACAATTGACAGCGTCGTTAAACAACACAATAATTTGCAATAATCCTTGTATGTGCCTGTGAAACCATAAGCCAAAAACGAAAACTTCGTTGAATACCAAACAGTGTATAAACTCAGCATCTTCCAAAAATGCGACACAAACTTATTCAAGAAAACTTCGCAATACACTCTACACTTTATATGGAATATTTTTAAAAACATTGATATTCTCAAAAGTGACTCCCAACGATTTTCTTTAAAATACCATATGTTTAAGATATTCTATGATACATGAAATGTATCTTTTTAATTTTCTGGAAATAGCGTCTGAAATCCTCTTCATTTTGGTCCAAAAAAATCTGATGTGTTGCACTCACATGACTTTCTCTACTCTTGTAGTAACCATTCTTACAAACTCTTATTCCTATATCTTCTTCATGTTAGTTAAGATAGACACTTACAAAAATTATCTTATTGAGTATTTTCTTGTAGGTTAAAGGGGAATATGGGAATACAATAGGTTTTAAGCGATAGTCAAATGTTTTAAAGCTTTCAAATTACTTTGTCTTTGTACGGTTAGCATATAAAAAATGAACAACGATGTTCTATTTGGCGGAAGTATAGGTTCTCCGAATCTCACACAAATAACAAGGAATATCTCCGAAAAGGTTCACTCTACAAAAAGAAATTATTGGGACATAAATTGTGTGTTTTAGCAAGATCTACATTTTTTGTGCAGTAAGATTTGCTCCATCTCTTACGGTTTACCAGTTATGCAAAAGTCATCCAGGGTAAACAGAAGTACATAGGCTATAGTCAGGAAATTCAAAATATACATTTCATTTGTCATAAAAATATCTAAAACCTGTGTCATTTTAATGAAAATCAATTTCAAGAAAGTCAAAATTTTCGAAAATTTTCCATATAAAGGGTAGTTTAAAGTGGAGCAATTTCCTTCAAAAACTTTGTGTCGCATCCTTAAAAGACATTAAACTTAAATGCCAACTTTGGTTTTTAACCGACTTTTCATTTTTGTCAGACTGACACACACACACACACACACACACACACACGCGCGCGCGCGCGCGCGCGCGGGCAATTTTCTAAAAATGATTTTTTTTTTTTGATTCAGGGGATCTCAAAACATATTGTGACTTTGGTGGGTGTAAAGTAAAGAAGACAGGTGTAGTGGAGATAAAGAAACACTTTTATTTCCGTAAACAGTAACTTTTTACACTCGTTGCAACAGCAAGAAAGTCTTTTCCGATTCACCAACAGCACGGCTCCGAATTAGTAACACAAAAACTGTCCCTTCTCACACTTTACCGCTATTTATATCTCCCAGGCACTATTCTGGAAACTTCAGGAAAGTTCAGTTATTATTGCGGTGAAAGACAAAGCAGAAAATTCCAGAAGTCTCTATCCCTTTCTCTCTTTCGGCAAGCGCCCCAACAATGCGGCCATTCTCTGTCTCTTCCCTTCGCCTCCTTTGCGGTAGTGCCGACAATAATGCGATGGGCGACAATATTTCCGGTGAAATCTCGACATCAAATTATTGGGTGGAATACAATACTTCCTTTACACCTAGTAGAGAAAGTAAAAATGTAGGTCTTGTTACAGCACACAATTTATATCAAATACATTTTTGTGGAGCTCAGCGTGCTAGCTGATTCACTCACCTGCGAACTATTGTACGTCAGATCCCGGACGGAAGAGATGAGATAATGCTACTCAGCCGGCGGCCAGAGAGGCACAAGGAGACGCCCACTGAGGGCAGCTGCCCCAGGACTTACCTGGGGTCACAAGGCTGTCAAGAAACAAGCGAACATTGGATCAGAGAACCAGGAACGGGTGACTGTCGTGTAGTCTGGAACAAGGTGATATGAAACGAAGGTGAAATGGATGAAAGGAAAGTTGATGGAGCAGTTGATGGAATGAATGACAGGGAAAACTGGAGAACGCGCCAGTTCGTCGTCCAAAACTTCCAGATGGGGTCGAACTTGGGCCACGTTGATGAGAGATAAGTGGCCAGGACACGAGCAAGCTATAATTACACAGGTCACTGTGGACCATGTGGGTACAAGACCTTGCTGGTGTCCTTGGGATCGTTGCCATTACCTTCTCGATGCCAAGTTCAAAGTTTTTGGTAACACTCCAGTTCCAAATTGTTACTTACCTGTTGATTTCCGCGATAGTACGAGTCTGGAAATTTCATGCTTGAAGGCTTCTACAGCGAGAGGTCCACAGAATACTTATGCCACAAGGATCCTGTGAGCATCTAAACAACACCATCTTGTAATAATTAATAGCGAGTTCTACTCCAGCAATTATGATACTTCAGAAGTTACAGCTTCTAGCACTAAGATTCAGAAACAGTTTAATTCTACATCCTCACTTCAAATAGATCATTTATCAGTCTACATTAAATTGACAATCACTCGTGGCATTAACTGTAATAATTTGACTATCACGAGTTGCATTTCTTAATACTACTTCACGAATTAAGGGATGATAGAGCCTATGAAATGTTATTTAAATGTTGTATTGTAATGACTAACCGCTTAAAAGAAACGTAGCATGAATACATGCAACAGCGTCCATTGGCACGGCCTTCAGTATTATATAGATGCTCCAATTTTTACTGTCTCTACTGGTAAGTAGAGGAAGTATTGTATTCCACCCAAAAATTCGATGTCGAGATTTCACCGGAAATACATCTTTTGAGGCCCCCTGAATCCAAAAAAAAAGGCATTTTTAGAAAAAGGTACGTGTGTGTCTGTGTGTCAGTCTGTGGACAACATAACTCAAAAACGAAAAGTCGGTTAAAAACCAAAGTTGGTATTTAAGTTTAATGTCTTTCAAGGATGCTACACGAAGATTTTGAAGCACATAGTCCCACCCTAAACTACCCTTTAAATGGAAACTTTTTCGAAAATTTTGATTTTCTTGAAAATGGCTCTAACGATTTTGATTAAAATGTCATATGTTTGAGACATTTTGATGACAAATGAAATGTATATCTTGAATTTTCTGGCTATAGCCCCTGTAGTCGTATTTACTCTGGACGACTTTTGCATAACTGGTAAACCGTTAGAGATAGACAAAATCATACTATACAAAAAATGTAGATCTTGCTAAAATACACAATTTATGTCTCAATAAATTTTCTTGTAGGTTGAACCATTTCGGAGATATTCCTTGTTATGTGTGCGAGTTTCGGAAAACTTAGAACTTTGGTGAAATGGGTCATCGTTGTTCATTTTTTTATATGTTACGTATACAAAGAGAACGGAATCTCAAAGCTTTAAAAGATTTGACTATCGCACAAAGCCTACTGTATTCCAATATTCCCCTTGTACCTACAAGGAAATAAACAATAAGATAATTTGTACAAATGTTTATTTTAACTAACACGAAGAAGATGTAGGAATAAGAGTTTGTAAGAATGGTTAGTACAAGAGTAGAGAAAGTCATGTGAGTGCTACACATCAGATTTTTTAGAAAAAGGTCCGTGTGTGTGTGTCTGTCAGTCTGTGGACAACATAACTCAAAAACGAAAAGTCGGTTAAAAACCATAGTTGGTATTTAAGTTTAATGTCTTTCAAGGATGTGACACGAAGATTTTGAAGAAAATAGCCCCACCCTAAACTACCCTTTACATGGAAACATTTTTCGAAAATTTTGATTTTCTTGAAAATGGCTCTAACGATTTTGATTAAAATGTCATATGTTTGAGATATTTTGATGACAAATGAAATGTATATCTTGAATTTTCTGGCTATAGCCCCTGTAGTCGTATTTACTCTGGACGACTTTTGCATAACTGGTAAACCGTTAGAGATAGAGCAAATCATACTACACAAAAGATGTAGATCTTGCTAAAATACACAATTTATGTCTCAATAAATTTTCTTGTAGGGTGAACCATTTCGGAGATATTCCTTGTTATGTGTGTGAGTTTCGGAAAACTTGGAACTTTCGTGAAATGGATCATCGTTGTTCATTTTTTTTTATATGTTAAGTGTGCAAAGATAACAGAATCTCAAACATTTGACTATAGCACAAAGCCTACTGTATTCTAACATTCCCCTTGTACCTACAAAGAAATAAGCAATAAGATAATTTGTACAAATGTTTATCTCAACTAACATGGACATATAGGAATAAGAGTTTGTAAGAATGGTTAGTACAAGAGTAGAGAAAGTCATGTGAGTGCAACACATTAGATTTTTTAACATGGTGACAATGTTAGAAGTTGGAGTATTGGCTGTTAATTTATAATTTCGTTTAATAGAAAATTTGTCAAAGTGATTCCAAACATATTTCTTGTTATATTTTGTGTTCTGAGGTTTCTCTCTTCGCATTATTTAACGTATTTTAGCATTAATGCATAATTGAAGTGAGAGTCAACTATTTTGTACATCTGAATAGCGGCTCTGTTGCATAAAATTACATCAACTGTTGCGCATCTGGAGCACAGTGCAGATAGATTTTCATAACATAAGTAGCGCAGAGTTGATAATGAAACGTGATAATTTTGATACATTTTACGTCATTTTTTTAAATCAGGTATTATTATGTACAAGATTGGCTGATTTCAACCAAATCGCGTATGAGTGGAATAGTCAACTAAATACTGTGACGCCGGGCTCGGTGCTCAACAAAGGACGGAGGGGGCCAAGCTATTTCACACTACATGCCGTACCGGCAAGCGGGCGAAGATGTTCAAGGCCACGTTGCCTCGCGCGACTATTCTGTGTACGTGACTGTCAACAACTGAAGCGGTAGAAACAAAGGGGTTTTCGAGAGCGTTCGCGAGACTTCTAGGTCGTAAGAAGGTTCAACGAACGTAGCGAGTGATCAAATCATTATAATTCGTGTATGAGGTACACTGGGAGGAAGTGAAGAAAGCCACTAAAAGGAGTGAGCAAGGTTATGAGAAGTAAATGTGAATTGTGATAGCACGAAAGACTGTACACTATGTTAACGACGAGAAGAGAACTGTGGTAAAATTTTAGAAGATAATAAAGTGAACGGATTTTGTCACAATACAAAGTTCAGTGTTTAGTCAGCCGCATGGATATTTTTCTACAAGTGTAATGTTTAGATTTATGGGGGTTAAAACATGTCGAATTTTAGAATGCAGGTGCATGTATGACAGTTCGACATGGACAAATGACTGGTTGCAGGCGATTGGCATGCACACGTGCAAAAAGAAACCATAAACGGTAATCGGAGCTTCCCTCCACTGAGTGAGTCAACACGGTATGTTAATAGAGTTTAATAAAGTACGGCTTACAAGAATTAATCAAAGTTACTCTCCCTCCTGTAGGACTGTTATTGCTGCAGTCAGTCCGGCTTCTTCCACAATTAGATGTCAGTGCAGAGAGGGACGTTAAGGGGAACGCTTAGTCTCCTCCAAAAACTGCAACCCTCCTGCAAATGTTACGTTCACATGACTGTCTCTACCCCTTCTTCAACAAACTTATACTTAATGCTTTAACAAGACCAGTAGGGTGTACTGTTTGGCAGTTATGCAAAAGTCATGGACAATGAAGACGTCCTCAGGAGCTGTTCCAAAAAAATTCAACATAATATGCACATCTTATTTGCCACAGATATTGCCTATACATGCGACATTGTGACAAATAACTCTAGTTACTTTTTCTGTCCCTTTATTTCTGTTCTAAAGCATATTCACTACCTGACTCACTTTCATTGTAATTATGGAAACAGTTGTTTCAAACCGTGAAGTTATTGATACATCAGAAGTTATCAAATATAATACTCTAATAGTTGGAGTTTCTAGTGATAAGATTCAGAAATTTAAACAGCTGTTTAAAGAAATAAGAAATGTCTACCCTAACGATACATTTATCTACACTGATGGTTCCAAAACGGACAGCGACAATGGATGTGCCATAATTACCCCAGATAAGAAACTTCAGCTGAAACTCCCTAAATATTATTCCATATTCTCCTGCGAACTTTCTGCACTTAAGCAAGCTTTAACATACATCATCCAATCTAGTGAGAGTAAATTTCTTATAATTTCTGATTCATTAAGCTCTCTCCAAAGTCTCAGAGATCGTTCAACTGACCTCCAACTGCTTCAAGTTATCCACAGTCTTTATTCCATTGCTCTAAATAAAAAGAAAATAGTTACTTTCATTTGGGTCCCTTCACACTGCGGCATTAAGGGCAATGAAGAAGCGGACAAAGCTGCTAAAGAAGCAAGTCGGTTAACAGACACACATGAACACCAAGCAATACCTTACCGTGATATTACAAAGTACTTCTCCAAACTAATAAAAACAAGATGGAAACAGGCCTGGAATCAATCGCCTCCAGAAAAACTACACATGGTAAGGAAAGGAGACACCAATTCTTCCCCTGTCTATTCTCTTAGCAGGAAAGAGCAGGTGATTATCTCACGTCTCCGCATTGGTCATACAAGGTTAACCCACTCATACCTCCTCAGCAAAGGCCAGCCACTACAATGTGAAGTCTGCAACACCCGCCTCACAGTAAAACATCTCCTCACAGAATGTAAGCAATACGCTACACAACGACAGCTTCATCACATCACTGGAGACTTATCCACCACTCTGAACACGCCATCCAACTGTATAATGGCATTATCATTTCTCAAAGGTACGGGCTTGCATGCGAAAATATAATTTGTTGTACTGATTTGAATGTATTCTCATGTTTTGGTAAAATAATTGTATGAAATTTATTGTATACCGCTGTATTACATAGAATAGTCGCGATATGACGTAATTTTTGAAGCGACCCTAAATAAATTAAAAAAAAAAAAAAAGATTCAGAAACTGTAATTTTACATCTCAAACAGTGAACAACTCGCTTCAAATAGTTCATTTATTAGACTCCGTTATTCTTATCTAAAATGTGTGAGTTTGGTTAGCTCTGGTTTTAGTTCTACCTTTGCCCAAATGTGGAGCCTCTTTCCTTGCTACAGTGACATTTGCATATGCATCGCACGTAAAAGTAATTGTAGAGCAAGTTTCAGAAAAGGCTCCGACAAGAGTTGATTAGTGGTTTCTTTGTTGGGACTAAATACCGAACTAAATGCCTGTATAACCTGAACAGAGGGATGGTGCAGGGGCGGGGGGGGGGGGGGGGGGGGGAATTGGGGGGAAATCTACTTCTTCCACCTTATCTTTCCTTCTCTTATTTCCTTTCTGAAAAGAAAAAGGCTGAAGCAGTTCCTAACATCCTCCCAAACGAATGTTTCAACATTTGACTCGTCTTCTATTGCTTCTTCTTCTGCACTTCAAGGATTAGGCACAAATGCCTGTTCCGGCTTCAAAATGTATCTAACCATTCTTTCCTTGGTCTTCCTAGATGTCTTCTTCCTGTAGTAAAATGCTTTTCTTAGGATTCTCTTTGGTGACATTCTTTCAACATGCTGTTTACATTCATTTCTGTAATTTAGAAATTTTTCTTCCTCAGAAACTATTTCTAATTCTTCTCTTATTTTATCGCTGGAGATTTTATCTGTTGGCTTGCATCATTTTCAGCAGCGTGTGTGTATCTTATGTTTATCAGCTTTCGTTAATGTCAATGTTTCAGATCCATAAAGGAAAGGAAACACGACCGTTACCTTATAAAACTTCAGTCGACGTTCTTTTCTGGTTTTAGTTTTTAGACTGCTGTTTATTGTGCCGCACATCTGTTGAAACATTGATATATTTTTAAAGTCATTTTCATACTTATAGCTGATGTACATTCCCAAAACTCCTCACTTGCTGTAATACACCTATAAAAAAATCTGATGTGTTGCACTCACATGACTTTCTCCACTCTCGTACTAACTATTCTTACAAACTCTTATTCCTATATCTTCTTCTTGGTATTAGTTGAGATAAACATTTGTACAACTTATCTTATTGCTTATTTCTTGTAGGTACAAGGGGAATATGGGAATACAGTAGGGTTTGTGGGATAGTCAAATCTTTCAAATTTCGTTCTCTTTGCACGACTATCATATAAAAAATGAATGATGTTCCATTTGACGAAAGTTTGTTTTCCAAAATTCACACAACTAAGAAGGAATATCTCCGAAATGGTTCACCCTACAAGAAAATTTACTGATACATAAATTGTGTATTTTAGCAAGATCTACATTTTTGTATAGTAAGATTTGGTCTATCTCTTACGGTTTACCAGTTATGCAAAAGTCATCCAGAGTAAATAGGACTACATAGCTATAGCCAGAAAGTTCAAAAAATACACTTCATTTGTCATAAAAGTATCTCAAACATATGACATTTTTATCAAAATCGTTAGAGCCATTTTCAAGAAAATCAAAATTTTCGAAAAATTTTCCATTTAAAGGGCAGTTTAGGGTGGGGCTATTTTCTTCAAAATATTCGTGTCACATCCTTGAAAGACATTAAACTTAATTACGAACTTTGGTTCTTAACCGACTTTTCGTTTTTAAGTTATGCTGTCCACAGACTAACACACACACACACGCACACACCTTTTTCTAAAAATGCTTTTTTTATTATTTAGGAGGTGCCTCAAAACATATATTTCTGGTGAAATCTCGTCATCGACTTTTGGGTTGGAATACAATACTTCCTCTACTTACTATATGTGGTAGGGAAAATAAAAATGTAGATCTATGTCAAATACATTTTTGTGGAGTGAACCTTTTCCGATATATTTTTGTTATTTGTATGAATTTTCCAATTAGTATGCTTTGTCAAACGGGAAGTCGTTATTTGGTTTTGTATATACTGGATATGCAAAGAAAAAGGGATTTTTAAGGTCATCACATAGTAACCAGCTGTTAAATCATTTGAGTATTCCTTAAAGCCTTCTGAATTCTCCTTGTACCTACTAAATAAAATGTCTATAAATGTGTATTTGATTGGTATGAAGTGAGAACAGAGGTGTTTCTAAGAATAGCAGAGAAAGTGATATGAGTGCAGCGCACGCTAGGTAGGTAGGAAGGTATTTTTTGAGATTGCTGTACTTGATTGCTGTGGTGCATGGCATACCTAACACTTGATGCGCTCTGGTGAGGTAATGAATGAGATTTCTAGTTGGTTGGAGGCGAGTCTAGATGGAACAGTGCACAGAGTCACTGACTCACTCACTCACTCACTCTACAAACCGATCCCGCGCACACGTGCTCTCTATAAATATTTATTAGCACGAATCGGGCCGTACGTGTGGATTGCCGACCGACCGGCTGACCGGCGACACAAAGCGGATGCTTATCTCGGGGTTCAAACACTCGTCCCAACAACAAGAGAGGATTGTATCATTGTCAAGGGCGCCGTGTCTCTTAGCGCGCCGTTTGTGCCTACAAGCAAGTACAACGTTACCTCAAGGCTGCAAGCAATTGTTTAAATACAACGGTTCCAAAGAAGCATCGACCACTGATGCGAGGCTGTTCGGAAACCGATACTGATTTCCAAACACCTATAACCAATACCCTATACTCGCCTTTATAAAACCTTATAAATGCATTAGCTTCGTCACTGAATTATCCTCTTGGATATTAGTAGTTTTGACTTTCTCTTCTACGTATAGTAAATAGTGGCAGTATTGTATTCCACCCTAAATGTCGATGTCCAGATTTCACCAGAAATTTTGAGGCCCTCCAAATCCATAAAAGCATTTTTAGAAAAAAGTTCAAGAGTGTGTATGTATGTCTGACATCTTTAAAAAATACGCCAGGAAGATATTTAAGAAAATTCCTCCGCCCTAAACAACCCCTTACATGGAAACATTTTTGAAAATTTTGATTTTCTCAAAAATGGCTCAAACGATTTGAATTAAAATGCCATATGTTTAAAATATGTTTATGACAAATTAAATGTATAATACATAAATCCTGCTAAAACACACAGTTTATGTCCAATTTTTTTTTTTTTTTTTTTTTTTTTTTTTTTTTTTTTTTTTTTTTTGTAGAGTGAACCATTTCGGAGATATTGCTTGTTATTTGTGTGAGTTTCGGAGAACTTATACTTATGTTAAATGGAATATCGCTATTCATTTTTATATGTTATCGTGCAAAGAGAACGGAATCTTAAAGCTTTAAAAGATTTGACTATCGGTCAAAGTCTACCCCCCTTGGCTATCTGGAACGCCCTATGTAGATCTTGGGATGACCGTACACCAGAAGTCCACGATGCCTATTTCAAGTATCCGCACGTGTTTCTTAGAATTTTTGTCAGGCTACACTGACCGTCGATGTATTTACACCGATGGGTCAAAGGGCTCCAACGGTGTTGGATGTGCTTATGTTTATGGAACCGAACCATATACATTCGGTTTTCCAAATAGCACTTCCATTTTTACTGCAGAGCTTTATGCAATTTATCGAGCCGTTTTGTATGTTCGCCGTCGTAAATTAGGTAACTGCCTGATTTTGAGCGATTCCCTTAGTGCACTGCAGAGCCTTTGTCAGTTGTACAACCCCCACCCTATTGTACAACGTATCCAGGATGCCCTCCATGTTTTACACGCTTCTGGTGTTGACGTGGTGTGTGCATGGATTCCTGGTCACGTAGGTTTGCCTGGGAATGAAAAGGCAGATTTAGCAGCAAAGACGGCAACTACAGAACCCAGAATTATCATCTCACGTGTTACTTCGGAAGACTTTAGGCTTGAAGTGCGGAGAGCGGTGCTGTCGTCCTGGCACGACGAGTGGTCACCTCTCCGCGGTAATAATCTTAGAGAAGTGAAAGAACTTCCGATAAACTGGGTAACTTCCTGTCGCACATCTCGTCGCGAGGAGGTTAGTTTGGCTCGATTAAGAATAGGCCACTGCAATTTTTCGCATGGTTACCTATTTAAAACGGACCCTGCGCCTCTATGTCCGCTGTGTGACAACCTTTTGTCGGTTCGCCACGTGCTGCTAGAGTGTTGCTCTCTAGCGCACCTTCGGGATTCTCTGCAGCTGCCTGCCAGACTTGCAGAGGTCCTAGCGGACGACAAAACAGCGGTTGATAGAGTTTTTAATTTTTTAGCGGAGTGCAATATCAATTTGAGGATTTAAATTTTTTAATTATCTGTTTCTGCTTTTGAACATATTTATCACCTTGTTTCATATCTGGCTATTGCCACTGCTTTTTACCTTTGTAAACTTTTCTTGTTGCTAGTATTTTTATTTTTTGAGTGAAATTTATATCTGGCTAAGGAATCTTTTAAGGGCGCTGATGACCTAGAAGTTGAGCGCCCTTAAACCAAATCAAATCAAGTCAAAGTCTACTGTATTCTGATATTCCCCTTGTACCTACAAGAAGATAAACAATAAAATAATTTCTGCAAATGTTTATCTCAACTAACACGAAGAAGATATAGGAATAAGAGTTTGTAAGAATGCTTAGTACAAGAGCAGAGAAAGTCATGTGAGTGTAACACATCAGATTTTTCAGTTCCGATTCTACCTTTCAAACACTGCCCACTCACTTTCTTGGCATAAATAAATAATACTTTTATACGTTTTGTTTTAAATCTCTGTCATATTCATAAGAAATATCACATCTTGAGTGGCCAAAATATTTTATTTGTTCTTGCACTTCGTTTTTGAGGAGTAATTTTGATCACATTGGGTATTTACCAATGAAGACAATCACTTTCGTTTTCTGTGCTGTGCTTCGATATTGCCTTGCCGAGTTGTGCGAAGTCTGTCTTCAGTATCTGCTAGAATGATAGACTTAGGATCGTGCGACCTAACTTAAAATCTACTTGCAATTGCTGCCTCGGTATAAACTGTTTCTTGTTTCTATTGTGAATCCGTTTTTCTGTTCCCTCGCATATAAGCCATCAAATGAACCAAAATTCAGGCGATATCATTTGGTTTTCCCAACACGTACCCTGCTATACAGACCTCAGTAGTTTTGTTTCTCTATGCAAACTTTGCCAGTAAATAGTGGTATTTTAGTTTGAGTAGCGCTTATCAGGCATGTGAACGAGTTCGCTGATAGTTAAATTAGCAGTATCACGTGCTGCAATTGTTTACTCTTCAGGGACCGGGGTATGAACTTAACAACAAGACAAAGATATCGGGCAACAATCTCGACACCACTCGTTACGATTTCCCTTTCCCCAACTGGAAGGTAAACATTTCTTCTTTTCTCGCCCCCGTTTCCTTGAGGTTGTATTGCTCCGGTGGGACATTGCTGGAGCACCCCCGAGGGATGGGCCCCTCCTAGTGCAGGATACCCTCACTGCAGTGTCTGATACCATTGTACTGTTATTGGCTATACTGTTTCTTGCGCAATGTCATAAACCACGTATTTTATTGCATCTTGCACAGTATCGGGGTTATTAATATCATTACCACAATGCAGATGAAGTTAGAAGCTTCGATAACTGCAAGCTGCGGAGCGGGGGAGTATTCCACAGAAACAAGGGAAATGTTGCTTCCCTTGACTTCTACATTTTCATTAATGTCAGTATTTCGGAATACAATTTTCAAACAGCCCGCGGGAATTGATACGCAACACTTTTACATCTAGTTTTCTGGAACCCCAACAGATGTCATGATGGTCAATATTTAAATACACAATCGATATACTCCAGTTCCGCGGAAGCAAGGAGCTAATAGCTAATAGCTATGTGATAGCTTTGAAATTCCGATCTCTCTGCATAACCAAGAAGAAAACAAAGTAAAAGGTATAATGATTTTCCATTTGAGAAAAGCGTAAGTATTTGAATTTTCCAACCAGTAACAGAGAATCTCTCGGAAATGGTTGATCCTACATAAAAAGTATATTTTGCACAAATGCTATGCCTTTACAAGATATACATTTTTGTGCAGTAAGATTTTGTCCATCTATTATGCTTTACCAATTATGTAAATGTCATTTAAAATGTAGAAAACTTCTCATCCTATTCCTAGAAAATGCCTTAAACATATAACATTTTTATAAAAATTGCGTCATTTTTTAGAAAATCAAAATGTTCGAAGCGTTTTTCGTGTAAAGGATAGTTTAAGATGAGAGTGATTGTTTTACAAATGTTCGTGTTTCATGCTTGGAATACTTAACTTTTCGTTAAGTTTTGTTGCTCTCTCTCTCTCTCTCTGTCTCTGTCTCTCTCACACAGAATCCTTTTTTGTAAAACTATTTTGTTCTTTTTTGAGTTGGGGAAATTCAAAACGTATGTTTGCAGTTAAATATTTTTATTGAATTTTTAATGCCTTGTTGCTGTGTATGTGAAGTGGTAGAGGAAGTAATCAAGCATGACTAGAGTTGTGAAACTCTATAGGCTACTGTAGACCATCATAAGTAAGTGTAGACTACGCTACGGTATCTAGTTTTCCTAGTAGAATTGCTCAGTTAAGAGCCTTCCCACATTACCTGTATGTTAGGTGTGTTGCATACATATCAGGCGTCACCTCATATCGATCGCTTTCTTGACGTTCCTTGATCGTGTTTTACTAGATTCCTCTACAAACCGGAAGCGTTCAACTACGTCATTTTTGTGCTGTGCCAAAACTATCGAAGCGTAATTTTGGTATTGCGCAACTCTAAGCATAATGGTTTACGAAATTAATGAGAATGAATACCTGCATACGATTACTGTGACGTTGACTTATTTCTGACAGGTTTGGTGTACATTTTCATGTTATAAATGGCAGACTTAAGGCATTTCATTAAGAGAGAGAAAAACAGTCTGCAATTTACGCTCCTGCACTCGAAAAGGGCGATGCTCTTCCAATTTGTCAGCGCTCTTTTGTTGCCACTCCGAGTGGATAAGTCCCCCGTGACTCGTGCAGATAAGCTACTTGATGTTGCCCCCACCGGGAATCGAACCTAAGCACTTATTTCCTCCTCAAGCGTTTCTGCAACAACGGCTTAGATACACCTGGCTGTATTTGTGTGGAAGTTTTCCTGAAGTGGTGAGTTATTTAAACTGAAGAAGCCTGGACATCCTTCAATGTATAAAGCAAGGTAGAAAGAGATATAATATTTTTCCCTTTACGGTCTAGTTTGTGTAATGAACTCCGATTGGCTATGCAAGTGTGCACGTAGTAGTGTGTTAAAAAGAGCAGCAGTGACTGCACTGGGGTTTGAAGGGGGATACTCGAGCTCCTCAACCAAGAGAAATAGGCACACAGTTGCTCTTTTCTGTGTTGTGCAGAGCAAATACTGAGTCAAAGATGGACGACAAGCTGGTCATTAAGGTTTTAATAATGCCCCCCTCCCTAGCATTGTCTCCAATATCTCCGTCTGCTGCCAGCTGTTTCAGTAATGAACTGCATCTTCTCTCAGGGTATGCGTGGGTATGTGTGACAAAAGACAATGCCACTTAAGTTGACTGACAAATTTAATAATCCAAAACGAAAACTCAGCTAAATACCAAACTTGGCATTTAAGATCAGCACCTTACAAGATATTCAAGTAAATCCCCTCACACCATACTATTCTTAATATGAAAGATTGCTCCAAAAATTTCATTTGCTAAAAATGGCTCTAATGACTTTCATTAATGATACATCACAAATAAAGTGTATATCTTGAATTTTTTGGGACGTTCTCTTCATTCTAAATCACTTTTCTATAAACAGTAAATCCTAAGATATAGACCAAATCTTACTACACAAAAATGTAGGTATTATTAAACCACACAATTTATATTACATACATTTTTTGGTGGAGTTATTCTTTTCCGGAATAGTTCTTGTTATTGGATTGCATTTTCCCAACCTTGGAAATAGAAAGAATCAAAGCGAACGTATAGCAAGCAGCTCTTAAAAGATTTGTCTATGGCTTACGCCTACTGTATTCCCTTTCTCCCTTTGCACCTACAAGGAAATGTTTGTAATAAATTTCTATAAATGTCTATCTCTATTGATATGAAGTACATACATTTATAACGTTAATGTTTTTTTTCTTTACATTGAGATTAGTTTTTTACGACCAAGTGTAAGAGAAATGTTGGAGTGATATTCTCGTTGGACTTAAAAACCCATTACGCCCCTCACCCTTGTAGACAGGTATGAGCTGGCAAGTCGACCTGACACCACCTGGTATGACTAATAGATAAGCCATCCTGGCTTCCCCCCCCTGCGGCTAGGAGCATGTGATTAGAAAGACATTTGAAGTCGGCTGTACAATATATGAGTTTTTGTTGCTATGTTATGTCTAATGGGCACTCGACAAGGTACACATTACCAACTAAGGTTAAATAACAAAGGTTATTAATAGTTATAAATAAACTTTACACCCACACAATCAAAGATCGCATTTGCTAAGACTATTTCACAAATAAAATGAAGGGATTTAATAAAAAAATCAGGATTAGTATAATAAAAACATAAATTATGTATATTTATTTGCAATGAAAGTGGCCTTCTTTGCAAAAACAAGTTAGGATTCTATGGTCACATTTCACTATTCTTTTGTCCATCATTGCAAGAATTCATTCAGTTTAGGTTATGTTAGGTTATGTTCAGTTAGGTTATCTGTGGGGTTTTTTTTACAGGAAAAAGGCTGAGGTATGTTAACTTGTTTCAATTTATTTTTAATTATGAACATTATTCAAAAACAAAATTATTAAATGTATGAAGTTTGAAGCAGTTTGTTGATTGTTTCGTAACCTTTCTTTTTTCCAATTGGTTTTGGAGTACTTATCTTTTCGCGTTGCTTGCCTCTCTCGCCTCTTGAAACTTCTGTTCTTCAAACGGATTGAACTTTATATAATATTTCACGAATAATATGAAGTGACGTGGCTAAAAACTATGATTATTATGATCAAATAATGAGCTATGTATATTTATTTTCAACGTAAGTGGCATGGTTTCGAAAACAAGTTGGAATCGTTTGATGACGTTTCACTGTTGTTTTATCTATGATTGTAAGAATGCATCTATGATAGGTTATGCATTTCTTCACAGAAAGAAAGTCTGATACGTGTTGCTACATTATTTTCACAGTACCCTTCTCCATCTGGTTTCCTCATATTGATGCTCCAGGCTTTTAGCATGTTAGTGCTGAGTCAGTCCCTATCACCCAAAGGAGGGGGGGATAAAGAGATTAAGATAAATATTGAGTAGAATCATGTCCATGATTGGTTGGAGTACAACATTCCTGTAAATGTAACTGGTCCTTCTATCTCATTTGTGAAATGCATAGATTAACGTGCCAAATGTTAGCTTGGAAAAAGTAAATAATATTTTCATATAGTTGCATTGGATGTATTAAACTATCTACCTGCGGAGACTCACAGTAGTTTTAACAAGTATCGTTGTGTTTTACGACGTTGGTTAAGGCTCCTTTTTATAAAATTGAAGATTTTACTGAACTCTTAAGGGAAGCGGTAAGCGTAAAATGTCGAAAAATGTAATTTTTCATTTTCATTATAGTTAAGCGAAGTTAGAGAGCTAATTTTTTTTCAGAAGCATTACTAGCAACTAAAAAAATGTGTGTACCAAATTTCATTCCAATATCTAATCACATTCGTGATATATTAATTTATATCGATTTTATTGGGTATAGTGAAAATGTATCTTCTCCAACAGATGTTGAATAACAGAGTTGATTTTTTAAAATTGTATCTCATATCACCTATATAACAAGTTAAAGAAAGAAAATTTTGATATAGTGAATAGTATTTTAAAAAAATCAACACCACAAAGTGTAAAAAAATTAATTATTTTTTTAAAAAAAGGTACACGCAATATTAAACTTCCAAACGGACATTTTATAGCCCATATTCTAAACTATATGAAAAAATTAGATCTCCAGCTAGAATTTTGTGGGAGAAGATAGATTTTAAATATGGGAAAGTAGCAACAAAAAAAAAATCGTTTCCGAGAAAAATGAGTTTAAAGGCAGAAGCGCACTACTTCAAAAATGGCATCCAAAAGATGTGTTACCCCTCCCTAGGGGTTAAAACTTCGCAGATATATTCTTTAGGGCATGCCGCAGTTTTTGCAATTAAAAATCCAAAAATCGATTTTTTTACCAAATAGGCTAAAAATCACTTTGGTGTCCCCTTAAATTCTCTAATATTTTCTGAACAAGAGTATATATAGTGTCATGGTTTTATATACAATGTTTATTTATTTAAATACACTTTAATGATATAGGTTTTGATGCATTTTTTTATTTCATTAGCTTTTTCTGGGAAATAATTTACTTCATATAAATACCGATTTCTCTCAGCAATTCTTAAGACAAGAGGTTTGAAATGTTGCATACTTATTTTTTATACAGAATTATACATATTGATCTAGAATTGTGATGCAACTCAGCATTTAAATATGGCACCCAAATTTTGCTGAAAAATTGTGTAAGATTTATATTTATATTTTTCTTCGTATTGAAAAATTCATTCTAGAAAAATTATTACAGATGCTTATAGGTCTATATCATGACTAACATATGAGGCCCAAATTAAAAAATTCCTTGTAGTGCTATTTATAGTAATTATTTCTTTTTTGGCAGGTATATAAGGTTGGAAGATTTCTCATGTTGTGAATAACAAGAAAGTCTAATACCAAAATGTCGAAAATTTTATAGTTTTCTAGAAAAAAGTATTTTTATCGAAAAAATGTATCATCACCAGGCTGAATTATTATTTATTGAAGGTTATTGATTCATAGGAAATTGAATAAATGTCAACTTTTTGCTTTGGCGTATTTCAATAGATTCCACGGTTTTTGTGAATTAAATTTTAAAAACCCACAATTTACTGCAACAAAAGGGCAACTAATTGTGGGTTCTTTTAAATTTAATCTACACAAAAACCGGTATATGCCTAATTATTTTTCAAAGCGATTTAGTTGGTAATAGTTAAAAAATAGACGATTACATTACCCAGGGTGTATTTGACTAATCTCCAGACTTTCTAATTTCAATTTTGCCCTATGTATTTATATATTATCATTATTGTATTGCATGAAACACTTTGCAATAAGGTCCATATTTTTAAACAGTTAGGCAAATCTGTAATGTTTTAATTTCTGCCTTTACTCCAAACAGCATGAACATTTTCCTCATATTTTTTCTGTATTAGCAGTAGGGACAATGAGATATTTAAAATATTTTCCATATATTTGTATAGCTTTGAGGGAAAAGGTCTGAACGTGACGTGACCAACATTGTTAGGTAAAGTGAGGTAAACGGGAGCTACTGGCTCTTGGGGGCATTA
This sequence comes from Tenodera sinensis, assembly GCA_030765045.1. Lineage (NCBI taxonomy): Eukaryota > Metazoa > Arthropoda > Insecta > Mantodea > Mantidae > Tenodera > Tenodera sinensis. The sequence goes on from CM060963.1 coordinate 201,457,907, forward strand.
CACAGACATCCAACATCACGCAAACATAGCCCTTCTTTCACCACTCTTTGTTTCGTCGGCTCGGCTTTGTTTTCATCACATGTTTCTGGCGTAATTATCCAGTAGTCAGTTCGTTATTCACCGCCTCAAGGACTCCTCATTCGTACAAACATCCGCGCATTAGCACACACACACAAACAGTTTACATATTTACAATAAGAAAGTAAGACCATTGGCCTGGATTTATTCAACCCACAAAACACTGGCGCAGTACCTGGATACAACCCACCTTAGAAATTGAAACCGAAATTATTATGTCAATATATATGTAATTGATAATAGAAAGAAACAAAAGGAGATTTTAGTCAATAGTTAAGGGGAAGACGTAATAAAGATGAATAGATTAAAGTCTCAAGAATGGAAGCCTAGGCAGATTTAAATGAGTGATAAGGTTACAATTGTTGTTTGTACGAAGCCATAGTGATTCCGCGGGCTGATTCGTATCTTACCATGACGTGCTCTAAAGTTAGCCAATGGAAATCGCTTCCTTCGTGTTGCTCACGCAAAAACAAATACAACGCAACACACACTCGTCTTGAATCGAGCCGAGAGTACAAGTGCAATTTCTGAGTTGTACGTAAGCTAGCGCGTATACAGAATTCGGCGGTTGCTAAAGGATGACAAAGTTAAAGTGTTATAACGTTGTAGTTGAAGTTACAAAGTTACATTTTATTTAAATATCGTCGGCAGTTCTCTACAAATCTGGAAATTTGCAAATAAAGTGATATGTTGGTTAATTCTTCGTTTGGTTCCATTCCTACCATAGCTCACGCATACCCTGCAGATTAGGACCTCTTGCTAGAGCTAGTCCGGACACCAAACACGAGATCTTATAGGTCTTAAAGGCGGCGTCTTCGACAGAGAGGAACGTTTGCGTCAAAATGTACGAGTATTTTCATGGAAATTACAACATATGAAAGTGATGAGCAAAAACTAAGTTGGTTACAGATGTTTATACATAGAAAACTAGGTACAAGAGCTGAGAATAGAGTTTACCACACATATTTATTACTGCATTTTAATATTTCCACGATCATTCTCAAAGCAATCTCATCCTTGCACTTTCTATAGTGTCTCCGCCAGTCCTTGAACACTTGGTGCAAGTCAGTCATAGTGAGAACGTTGATAAATAGCTCAGTTTTCTTGAGCACGGTTTCAGTTCTCAAATGGAATGCCCCGCAGATTTGCAATTAATGAAGAGGATAAAAATAATCACATGGTGCAAGATGGGGTCTGTAAGATGGATGCAGTATACAGGCAATGTTGAATACAGACTGCATGACTTGATTTGTGACGTGGGGCCGCACGTTGTGATGATGAAATCGTCACCCAGTCCGATAAAGTCCTGGTTCCTCAGTTTAGCCAATACTGTTGTGCTGTGCGCCGTTGTCAGGGAAACTGCAGCTGGTAAATCATTCCAATCATCTTGTACCATGCGAAATACAAGCAGAGTCTACAAAATAGAGCATTTTTGCCAACCTGCCGATACGAGAGTGCTGCCGTTTGTGGACGTATACATAAAATCCCGCTGTTTTCAAATATTTGTGGCAGTGATAGGAAGCAATCAGTCTCAGACTGTGTTGATCAGCTCTCGTGGACCCTGTGATTAAACTCTGTTGGAGGTGATGAAGCATTGAAAGCACTGGACCTGAACCTGAGCAGTCTGGTGGCTGGCAAGTGAAGTTAAACGTATTACTGAAACCGCCGATAGGTATAGCTTCTTTTGAATGTCAAGGACTTCTCAGTGCGCTGTGTTGGAAATCATTCGCGACTCGTCTGCTACGTAGGTGGACAGGTCACAAATATAAACTTGAGGACTCTGCAACTTCTTGGAAACTCCACATTAAAGTGCGAGACAACTGTTGGTTTTGCTTGTCTACTTGGATAAACATTCTTTGTTCCTCAATCATTATTTTCTTTGTGGCAAGATCAGTAAGCTATCAACCATGTCACACTTGACTGACAGTTGAATTAAAACGTTACTACGAATGTGTGAATGGAAACACACAAAAACATCGAGGCCATATTCTGGTCATATCGTATTTGGAATTTGATAATTATTTTGTTTTTTACATTCTCTATCACGTAACAGTGTTAACTCCCAAGTGAATATTCGCTAAATACCAAATTACTATTTAAATTGGGCATCCTCCAAAGCTGTGACACGAAGATTTTTAAGAAAGCACCTCCATTTCGAAGTATCTTTAACATATAAAATGGTTCGTAAATCCTTAAATAAGCAGACTCGCCATTTATAACGATAAAACACTATGCCTTGCAACAAAATTATGTAAACCACATAAGATGTATTGATTAAAAGATATAAAAATCAAAATCACATAGTTTCTTAGCAAATGATTGATACAGAGTCTCCTGTTTTAAACACGTGTGGCGTTTGAACGAAGTACAGTCATTATCATTAACAGATGTGGGACTGACGCTCGCCTAATGTTTGTCAGCAACTCCCAACTCAGCCGCTATTTTCCTCTCACACAAATAGGCAGTTTGCTACATTAACAGGAACTAATACAAATACGAGTGGTGATTCAAGACAGTCTATTTGTGTGTCCAACAGACGATAACGTATGAAAGAGACTGTCAATAATCTCGGAGATATCGACTTGTGTAAACCACGCTGCAGCACGACTTGGGGCTGTACAAAAGGCCTTCACTCGCTATCCTTACCTTAAATGTGCCTATGACTGATTGTGAGGTTATAAAACCAGGTTTGATGCACTCTGTGGACCACAGTAAATGAGAAAATGTTCCTCTCTGAAAGAAGTTTAAAGGCTGAAGTGCTATTAGTGAATCACTTGCCGTAGGTACATCGTGTGCTCTGGAATTTCAAAAGAAGCCCACAATTTACGGACCGTGTTGTGCACATCTCTGCCAAGTGGATACCAGCCAGGAATGCGCTGCACTGTTATACTTGCAGTGGCAATGGGCGCGTTTATCAACCATACTGGACTATCTACTGCATTCCACTCACTCGAGATTTCATCGGAAATACATGTTTTAAAGCCCCCTGAATCCCCCCCCCCCAAAAATGCATTTATAGAAAACTGTGTATGTGTGTGTCAGTCTGTGGACAGCATAACTCAAAACGAGAAGTCGGTAAAAACCAAATTTGGTTTTAAGTTTAATATCTTTTAAGCATACGACACGAAGATTTTGAAGAAAATTACTTTACATGAAAAATATTTAGAAAATTTTGAGTTTCTCGAAAATGGTTCTAACGATTTTGCCTAAAATTCTATAAAGTTAAGATATTTTTATGAAAATTGAAATGTATATTCCGAATTTTCTGGCTATAACCTCTGTAGTCCTGTTTACTCTGGATGACTTTTGCATAACTGGTAAACCGTAAGAGATAGACCAAATCTTTGTGTACAAAGATCTTGCTAAAATACAAAATTTATGTCCAAATAAATTCCTTGTTATCTGTGTGAGTTTTTTAAAACAAACTTTCGTCAAATGGAACATCGTTATTAATTTTGTTATATGTTAGCCGTGCAAAGAGAATAGAATCTCAAAGATTTAAAAGTTTTGACTATTGCTCAAAGTTGCAAATCTTTATCTCAACTAACATGAAGAAGATATAGGAATAAGAGTTTGTAATAATGGTTAGTACAAGAGTAGAGAAAGTCATGTGAGTGCAACACATCAGATTTTTATATGAAGGCTCTCAAATCAATTGAGTGCAGAACTATTTCTGTCCACAATTAAGAATCGGTAAAAGCATGGGATAAACATGATTTCGAAAATATTTCATAGACCTACCTTATGATTAAATATGAAACAATTTCTTCAATGGAAGCGAGGTTAACTACGCATAAACCATACACTGTAGCTGACTCTGAACTTTGCACCGGGTCAGTGCTGAGCAAGACAATATAGAGAACCCTTCCCAATGACGTAATGTTTATATAGTGCGCCTTGACGTTACGCTGATATCTTGGTTACGAAAGAATTGTTTCATATTTACTTAATTATACTTGTCACATTAATATATGGCTCCCACATTCATAGTTCCAGACTCTGTGGAAGAAAATGTCCGTGTCCCACCTGGGAAGCGAACCCGGGTCCTCTGGACTGAGAAGCCAGAGCTCTGAGGCAGTTGTAAAGGTATTAAAATATTACAAGTGGCTAGTTTACGAGATAGGGAGTTAATTTGGTTGATTTACCATTGAGGTTAGGTGGTGCATAAAAACGGAGGTCCTTGGCGCACCTTGCTGACCACACGGAGGTGTAACATGTGTTTACAGACGTTGCTGCTTGTTGGTCCAAGGTGTGTGTGTGTCCATTAATATTAATGTGTAATAAATAGCTGGACAAAGCAAGCACGCAGCTATGCAAATAGCATGCGCAACAATTTATTTCCTACTTCATGTGCAAATTGGGAGCTTGCGGCCGTGCGTGATTCAATTGTTTCCCACGAAGAGACGCTTGATTAACTAACATTTTTATGCGGTTTTCCTCCTCAACCTGCGGGAAGAATTCTTGCATTCTTTTGATGCAAGATTATAAAAGGGGATTTGTAGAAAATGAATAGGCAGGTGCTGGATGGGATGGATATTAAACTGCAGCTCCAGCACACGGTCTGTTCCCACAAGTTCACTTTAATACCTCTTTAAATGAACTGAGGCTGCTTCTTTGTTCTTATTTTTACTTTCTCTAACCTTATATGCTAGGTAGAGGACGTATTGCTTTGCATTCGATATTGACACTTTACCGGAAATACGTGTTTTGAGATTTCCTGAAACAAAAAAAGATATTTTTACAAAAAGGTACGTTAAATACCAAACTTATCCAACATTTTTCAAGGCTGCGGCACGAATATTTTCAAAAAAATCTGATGTGTTGCACTCACATGACTTTCTCTACTCTTGTACTAACCATTCTTACAAACTCTTATTCCTATATCTTCTTCGTGTTAGTTGAGATAAACATTTGTACAAATTATCTTATTGCTTATTTCCTTGTAGGTGCAAGAAGGAATATGGGAATACAGAAATGATTTAAGACCTGGTCTCTATGTGATGACTTTGAAATTCCCTTCTTTTTGCATCGGCAAGAGATCATAAAAACTAATAACTTTGCTATATAAATATAAATGAACATAATCGGTTGACCGATCACCATGAAGATTGACCATCTTTATATTTTTTATGGAGAAGGTTTTTATGCTCTACTCCGTCTTCGACAAAAAATTCTTAACATTTTGGAGATATTGAAACAGAAATGCAACATATAATATACATACAAGTTTCTCTACTCTCCTTTTTACTTTCTCTACTGCTAAGTAGAGGAAGTATTGTATTCCAATCAAAAATTCGATGTCAGGATTTCACCGGAAATATATGTTTTGAGACCCATTTTTGGAAAATGGTCCGTGTGTGTCTGTGTGTCTATCAGTCTGTGGACAGCTTAACTAAAAAAGGAAAAGACTGTTAAAAACCAAAGTTGGTATTTAAGTTTAATGTCTTTCAAGGATGCGACACGAAGATTTTGAAGAAAATTCCTCCACCCTAAACTACCCCTTACATGGAAAATTTTTCGAAAATTTTGATGTTCATGAAAACAGCTCTAACGATTTTGATTAAAATGTCACATGTTTGAGATATTTTTATGACAAATGAAATGTATATCTTGAATTTTCTGGCTATAGCCCCTGTAGTCGTATTTACTCTGGACGACTTTTGAATAACTCGTAAACCGTAAGAAATAGACAAAATTTTACTGCACAAGAAATGTAGATCTTGCTAAACCATTTTGGAGATATTCCTTGTTTTGTGTGTCAGTTTCGGAAAACTTGGAACTTTAGTGCAATGGAACATGGTTGTTCATTTTTTATATGTTAAGCGTGCAAAGAGAAGGGGATCTCAAAGCTTTAAAAGATTTGACAATCGCTCAAAGCCTACTGTATTGTAATATTCCCCTTGTACCTACAAGGAAATAAGTAATAACATAATTTGTACAAATGTTTATCTCAACTAACACCAGGAAGATATAAGAATAAGGGTTGGTAAGAATGCTTAATACACGAGTAGAGAAAGTCATGTGAGTGCAACACATCAGATTTTTTCTATGGCGCTCAGAGAGGTTATGTTTTATAGAAATTAAAATTTCAGGTCAAATCTTTGGGATATAGTATTTATTTATGAACCAGTCCAGATAAATGTCATTCGATGGTCTGACTCTCGCTCCACTCGAGAATTTATAGGTTATGTGAGATGTCTTATAATATTACTTGTGATAAACAGTTAAACCACGGGCAACGTCGGGTATTTCAGCTAATATATAATTTATATTTTCAAGATAACAGTGATTGTAAATATACAGAGCTATAAATACATAATTTGAATGAAATATGAATTTGCAGTGTAGGTATGGTGGAAAGAGTCTGACAATGTTGGAATGTGAAGGAAAGCGCCATGTTGCCTGGAGCACTGGCAACTGTTTGATTAGAACCAGTCACGCTAACCCACGCCTACCACACTTGCACACCTTCCAAATAGTTGAGAAGCCCAAGAGCAACAGTTGGTCAGCGCAAGTACGCTTGCCCTTCCTTAGTGCCACGTGTTCCCAACAAAAACTACCCATAGCGAGTTTTAAAATTCCACAGTTACCAGTTTTCATCGGGACTACATGTTTTGGGACAACTGAGAAATAAGTTTTATATATAAATGTGTCTATCTATGAACACCATATCTCAAAAAGGAGAAGTTGGTTTAATACCAAACCTTGTATTTAGCTGAGTATATTCCGAGGATAGACACAATAAAATCCACCCCCCTCCCCCCGCAAACTACCCTTTAGATGGAAAATGTGCGTTATTTTTGGTTTTCTCAAAAACAGCTCTAATAATTTTGATTAAGAGATCTAAATGACAAGTTAAAAATATACACAATAAATAAAACACAATATATACACAATAAAATTAGCAATAAGATAATTTCTGCAAATGTTTATCTCAACTAATACGAAGTAGATAGAGGATTAAGTTTTAGAATTATTGGTTTAAGAGTAGAGGAAGTCATGTGAGTACAACTTATTCGCGGATTGAAGCCCGTAAACCCGGCGATCCCGTAACGTAGGGTTACGGTACGTAAAAAACCTCAATCCTGATGAAAAGGCCTCTGAGTAAACTTGAGCAGTGTTTCACGCCCAATATAGACCGGAACACTGAGAACAACTAGTTAAAGATCGTTCATAAATAAAAACTCAAGTTCAACTTTTTTAGAAGTGGATTTAAAGTCACGATGAATTGTTGTAGCACTAGTAGGAAGGGAATGTGACCAAAAGCATGCTGATAGCAAGTATCTACCAGCCACTTGGTAGGGGTGTAATTGGCTAGAGAGTTGAGGGTGCTACATCCCTCCGTGATTCCACCCTCCCTCCGTCTGTTGACTCGACAGCTCCTCTCGTCCTGGCATGCGAACAAGTCACAAGGTCACCGCACTCTCTAACCTGGCACTATACATTACGCGCTCTTATTCATACCCATTTCTACCACTAGTGTGATTTACACCCTTATCTGATGATTTACGGCGATGCTATGTGGAAAATATTCGTCGCTCATAACACTTTGAAATTGAACTACTTTTAAGGACAATTTTTTTCTGCATTTTTAGATATTTTAGGCATTTTACAGGTTATAAGTCGTTTTAAGAACAAATCCAGTCTACGTTCATCTTCTAGTACCTTCTATATCTTATATACAAATAAGAAAGTTGTTTGTAATAATTGAGAAAGGTGAAAAATAAAATTTAAGCCTCGCTAATTTAGTGGATTTCACTTCCTTCATATTATGGTGGCACTCGCCTACGCGCATGCGCAATAAAGGCAATATGACATGGTTTCTTGACAATACGGCACAATTTTCCTATAAAAGAAAGGAGCGTAAAGAGGGGGTTGGATTGTTTACAGGCTTTATCTGTAATCGCAGATATTAATGTAGTTCGTTTTTAAGGGCATTCATTACTCTATTAGTTTTAATTGCACAGGATAGATACGACAGTTTTCCCCCAAAAGCTCTGTAGATTATTAAATATAGAATAATTTAGGTCTGAATTTATAATATTTTCATTGTTGTAAATATAATGGGCACATAGAAATCCAGTAGTATTAAGCGATTATGAAATGTTTTAAGGGCCAGTCGCTATGTGATGCTTTGAAATTACGTTCTCTTTGTATGAAAAGCAGAAAGAAAAGAAGTAGAAAAAATACTTTCCATTTGACAACGGAATAGAAACTATTGGGAAATTTAAACCAATAACTAGGAACATTTCGAAAATGTCTGCAAAGAGTGTTTGTGATATAAATTGTACGGTTTAGAAAATCTTAAATATTTCCTTTTTACACTTTACCAAGTAATTGAGAATGAGTGAGTGACTGAGTGATTAGGGTTTAAGGGCCCGTCGACAGCTAGGTCATTAGAGCCCCAATTGAGAATGAGAAGCACTGCAGAGACTAGTCCTAGAAGATTTCAAATATGCATTTCGTTTGCCATAAAAGTATCTTAAACGTATGGTAATTTAGTCAAAACCGTTAGAGCAAAAGGTAAAAGGTGGTGAAAAACTTGATGACTTGAGGGCAAAAAGTAAAAAGAAACCAAGGAAGAAAGCGGAGGCAACTGTTCGACTATATAGGACAGGACTGAAGAATGCGTCATCTACAAAGGAGCTTGGAACAAGAATGGACTCTGATAAGCTTCTGAAATCTTGGTGAATTTTCTTTTGAAGAAAATAGCCCGACCCTAAACTACCCTTTACATGGAAAGTTTTTCGAAAATTTTTATTTTTCCGAAAATGGCTCTTAACGATTTTGATTAAAATGTCATATGTTTAAGACATTTTTATGACAAATGAAATGTATATTTTTAATCTTGTGGCTATAGCCCATGTAGTCCTGTTCACTCTGGATGACTTTTGCATAACTGGTAAACCGTAAGAGATAGACCAAATCATACTATACAAAAAATGTAGCTCTTGCTAAAATACACAATTTATGTCTCAATAAATTTTCTGTAGAGTAAATCATTTCGGAGATATTCCTTGTTATTTGTGTGAGTTTTTGAAAACCAACTGAAACATCGTTATTCATTTTTATATGTTAAGTGTGCAAAGAGAACGGAATCTCAAAGCTTTAAAAGATTTCAATATCGCTCAAAGTCTACTGGATTCTCATATTCCCCTTGTACCTACAAGGAAATAATAACATAATCTCTGCAAATGTTTATCTCAACTAACACGAAGAAGATATAGGAATAAGAGTTTGTAAGAATGGTAAGTACAAGAGTAGAGAAAGTCATGTGAGTGCAACACATCAGATTTTTTTATTTAGGAAGCGTTGAACTTGTCCTAGCAATTTAATTTCACTATAGAAATTTTGGTTGGAATGCAATAATTCCATTCACTATAAATATGTAACATAGGAATTAAAAAACCTGACGTGTTGCACTCACATGACTTTCTCTACTCTTGTACTAACCATTCTTACAAACTCTTATTCCTACATCTTCTTCGTGTTAGTTGAGATAAACATTTGTACAAATTATCTTATTGTTTATTTCCTTGTAGGTACAAGGGGAATATTAGAATACAGCAGACTTTGTAGGAGTCAAATATTTTAAAGCTTTGAGATTCTGTTGTCTTTGCACACGCAACATATAAAAAAATGAATAACAATGTTCCATTTCACGAAAGTTCTAAGTTTTCCGAAACTCTCACACATAACAAGAAATATCTCTGAAATGGTTCACCCTACAAGAAAATTTATTGAGACATAAATTGTGTATTTTAGTAAGATCTACATGTTTTGTATTGTATGATTTGGTCTATCTCTAACGGTTTACCAGTTATGCAAAAGTCGTCCAGAGTAAACAGGACTACTGGGGCTATAGCCAGAAAATTCCAGATATACATTTCATTTGTCATAAAAATATCTCAAACATATGACATTTTAATCAAAATCGTTATTAGCCATTTTCAAGAAAATCAAAATTTTCGAAAAATTTTTCATGTAGAGGGTAGTTTAGAGTGGGGCCATTTTCTTCAAAATCTTTGTGTCGCATCCTTGAAAGACATTAAACTTAAATACCAGTTTTGGTTTTTAACCGACTTTTCGTTTTTGAGCTATGCTGTTCACAGACTGACAGACTGACAGACTGACACACAGACACACACACACGGACCTTTTTCTAAAAATGCTTTTTTTTTGGACTCAGGGGGCCTCAAAACATATATTTCCGGTGAAATCTCGGCATCGAATTTTTGGGTGGAATACAATACTTCCTCTACTTACCAGTAGAGAAAGTAAAAAGCAAAGGACCTTCCGAAATACAACTTTCTGTTGTATGTTAATAGGTATATATGCCAACCTGTCCAGGATCGATTTGGACCAGCTCATTTGGCTTAAGGTCGAAACCCAACAACAGCAGGTGTTAGCGAATGGGTTTAGGAAGCGCAGTGCCACCTGTGATAAAGCACCGCAACCACGTAAATTAATTTGCCGCCGACTTGTGATGGGCAAATGTTTATCTAGCAAGTGTTACATCACTGTCATAGATGACGATCGTCTTGTTTCGGATGTTGCTTGTTTTCTAAACACGATACATCTTCTCCAGCGACTGGTAAGAAGGGCACAAATCCAATTTGCTCCCTTGCAACTAATTTGATTAAAATCCACTTTAAAACTGCCTTCCTCGGCACTGTTAATTGCTGAGTAATAACGCGAGCATCTACAGCTTGTTACGAGATTCCACTGTTGTTTGGGTGCGTTCGTTGATGCATGGGGCTCACAAGTTCAGGAGCACTCATAAATTATGTTCCACTGAAGTAGATTCAGGCTCCACTCATAAAAGTATTTGTTTCATAAACTTCCATAATTAATGTTCAAAAAGTGAACAACGACCTTCCATTTGAGAAAAGTATAGGTATTGCAAAACTCACACAAGTAACAAGAAATATCTCCGAAATGGTTTATTCTACACAAAAAATATTTGGACATAAGTTGTGTGGTTTAAGGATATCTACATTTTTTGTATAGTAAGACTTGGCCTATCTCTTACGGTTTACGAGTTATTCAAGTTATCCAGAGTAAACAGGACTACATAGGCTATAGCCAGAAAATCAAAATATATATTTCATTTGTCATAAATACGGCATAAATTTGTTACGCTATTTTTGAAATAAACATTTTAGAAAAATTTTCAAGCTAAAGGGTAGTATAGGGTGGAGGAATTAAAATTAAAATCTTCGCGTTGCATCCTTATTATTCAAGGGGCCTCAAAACATATTTCCGGTGAAATCTTGGCATCGAATTGTTCGGTGGAATACAATACTTCCTCTACTTGCTATACGGAGTAGAGAAAGTAAAAAATAATGGTTTTAAATATATTCTATTTTGCAGACTTTGTCTCTAAAATTGTCGATATTTAAGTATAAATGCTGTCTCAAGGTGCAGGGTATGCAATTGAAAGAGACAGTTCGACAGAGTCCCTAATGGTTGCTGCTTGAACTCCCGTTCCTCTTCTGGAGTTGTCTAGAAGGCGATGAACGACCCGTTCAACCAGCCAGCCCTCCAGTGTTCATAGGGAACAAGAGTCCGAAGTATCTGTCCGGAACCTCCTTACGCCATGAGACCAAGAAACACGTCTAAAACACGGGAATGAAGTGGATGTCATAAAGAATAAGAAACCACATCAGCATTCGCCTAGTGACCAGGAAAAACCACGAAAAGGAAAATGAGCGTGGGTGTTCTACGGAAATCGAACCCGGTACCTACCGAACGCAAGCCTCATGTGTTATCGCGGTGCTATTTAGCTGCGCTAGAAGGTCATCAGTAATATATTTAACTGTTTAAGCCAACAAGGCTCGTTCCAGTTTCATAAAATTTAATATAAATTTACCTTGGTCTACCAATATTTCTCTTACCTAATGGTTTTAATCTAAAACTAATTTTTATTGACATGTTCCTTCCAGATATTTCTATATTATTTTATTCTGTCTCCAACTTAAAGATATTAAATTCATTTCGAAAGTGTTCAATGCTGTTTTTGTCTGAAAGATTACACCCTGCAACATTACTTAAAAAGTTCATTTCGGCTGTTGCAATTATTTGTTCCTCTTTGGTTCAGGTCCAAAATTCGCTGTCATATAACGTAGGAACTGACATTAATTTATAAAATTGTAATGTAGTTTGTGTTCTCGTATTTTTAAAGATTCCTTTATTTTATTTAAAATGTCAATATTTTTAAAATAAGAGATATTGTAATCCTCATATTTAAAGCAATTGATTTGTTCAACGGATTTTCCTTCTAATAATACGATTTTGGCTCTTATGTAGTTAGAAGCTAGTATATAAACTAAATAGTAATGGGTAGAGAAAGCTGTGTGATTGTAACATAATTTATTAAAATTTTATTTTCGAAAATAGCCATAGAAAATGTTAACTGAATTACTATTGCTTTGAAGCATGTTTAAATTTGGCGTATGTGTGCATTACAATGTTACCAACCTGAAATGTGAAAGTGATAGATTAGGTTAGTGGAAGAATATAATAGTAGGAACATTATTCAGAGAAATGTCACACCCTCTTGGGATAAGAGAAACCGATATCACGAAGGAAGTGCCACTTATCTGTGGAGTCTAACACCTCTGACGTCAGGAAGAAACGTAATATGAGCGTGGTAAAAAGCTTTCTGTGTCATGCAGTTGTTCTAGCTATGGGTATAGGTACCGAACGAGTTGACTCGGTGGTAGCGTATCAGGCTCGCATTCTAGAGGTCGTGGGTTCGGTTCTCGAGGCCGACTTCAATGACCCATGTTTTTTTTTGTTTGTTTGTTTGTTTGTTTGTTTGTTTGTTTGTTTGTTGGGGTGGAGGGTTCCCGGAGACGCTATCGAATGCTAGGTAGGATATTTACGTCCTCCGAATTTTCTGTCTCTCCATTTCATTTAATCCTCTTTCAATCGAGACCACCAGGATCGAAAGAGCTGGCGATCGACGAGTTAGCGCTGCCGTGTGGAGGATTTGTGTAGTGTAATTACTTCTGTCAATGGATGGGCGACCTTGTACTTACCAGGCTTACCGGGGAAACACCGCTGTCGAAACCCATGCAGCTGGTGGCTGCTTGGGGAACGCTGGTGTCAAAATAAATATCCAGCACACGTTAGGGACCCTCACGTTTGTTGGCTGCTCGCTCGGGTTTCCTCACACTCGTGGCACACTCCCAGGCAGGGGTCTGCTCCTACATTCGCCTGCCATCCAGGAGAAGGTACGGAAACCGTAAGGGTGATCGACAGGAGTCGAACCTGGCACGGTGACGAAGTGCAAAGTTATACAGAAGAAGGTTTAGCTCTATAGATTTATTGAACGTTTTGGAAGTGTTCAATGACTGAGTGCTAGTGGCGCTAATATGCTTCATCAGTTAATTAACGAAGCACAAATGTACAACACAAGAGATAATATCTGGTTACAAGTTGAAGATGAGGAACGACAGTGTTTACAAGCTGCAAGTTCTGTAACGCTTGTCAGGAGTTAATTGAACTACCTGCATGGGCTTTCATCAACCTAACCACAAGTGAAGCAAGTCCAGTACCTACTCAACATTTTAATTAAAGAGGCGAAGTCAAAAAATCCGTTGTGTTGCACTCACATGCGTTTCTCTACTCTTGTACTAACCATTCCTACAAACTCTTATTCCTATATCTTCTTCGTGTTAATTGAGATAAACATTTGTACAAATTATCTTATTGCTTATTTCCTTGTAGGTTTTCTTCTTTTTTTCAGCTGCAAACCTTAGAAATTTTGTATTAAATTTCTTAATTTTACTGTATCCTGTATTTTTCTTCTGTTAATGCCATTTCGTTTAAGTATTTCCTGATTCCTTGCATCAATTTTTTACTAATTTTACTAATTGTTTTGTTTTACTAGTTTACCAGATTTTTTGCACAGTTCTGCTACAATTAAATTCTCTCCCGGTGCTTTGTTATTTAACGCCTCCGTAGGGCCTCTGGCGCGGAGGACCCGGGTTCGATTCTCGGTACCAGCATGGGGATTTTATCCCCGCTGAGAGGTGTGGCACGAGGTGCACTCAGCCTCGTTACACCCCGGGGGGACCAATTGAGGAGCTACTTGATGGAGCCCCAGTTCGAGAAGACCGCATAACTGGCCGGGAGGGCTCGGGGCGCTGACCACGCCCCACCCCTCAGTACTGCAACGCAACAATGACGCCTGTAGTGGGCAAAGGTGGGGGACGCAGCGGCTAGGCGGCAAGCCTTGGCCCTTCATGGGGTTTAGTTAGCTTTGTTGTTTTTCAGATTATATTATTCAGATATTATTATTTTTCAATAAATAATTATATCTATGTTCATTTCATTCTGGACTTCGGGTTCTACCTCTGGTCTCTTAAATTCCAATCTTTCATTACGTTCTTTACAATTCAATAATTTTTTGAAAAATCTAGCTAGAATTTCACAATTTTCATTATTATTAAGACCCATTGTACCTTTTACGTTTATAAATCCCAATGTAGGAGGTAAATATTTTGTTAGCTTTTCTTTGAATATTTTGTCGAAATTTCTTATGTTGTGTTTATTGAAATCTTCTTCAATTGGGTTAATCGACTCTTCTCCTAAGTCCTTTTGGAATTCCTAATGATCTTGACTGTTTTTACGTGCTGTTTTAAAATTTTAGAAATTTTTATTAATCGTGAAGGAATATCATTTTTTCTAAGTTTCTAATCGTTCCTTGATAGCTTCTTCACATTCTTTATTCCACCATCTGTGTTTTATGTACATTATTATTATTATTATTATTATTATTATTATTATTATTATTATTATTATTATTATTATTATTATTATTATTATTACTATTATTATCATCTGAGATATCTGTGTGCGTGCTGTTTCTCATCCCACTGGTTGGGAACCCAAGAAGCGCCCCCAGGGAGGGTGTTAACGTATCAGATAAGAAGGGAAACAATGGTATATAGACGATAAACGGGCGACTGAGTGAATAAGGTAGTGGCCTATAAATCTAAGCAAAAACAAAACGCTACCGCGATGACGTCACAGCCTGCAATCCCCAAATTTGGCACAATAGACGCCGATCGCTATCAAAACGTTGGCGTTGTTCCTCTGTGCAGATTAACTCGTTGCCATGGCAACCAAGGGCTGCAACAGCTAATTAGCGGGGAAAAGGAAACAATTTTACATATCCCATTAGGAGGCGGCTTGTTGTGTACAACATCAGGTTGCCAACTTCTGCAGACGAGGGAGGGAAATCATACACACACCAACTTCGGTTGTGGTGGTAGCTATATAGGGCGAGATAGAGAAAAGAAACTAAATATGTTCCATTCTTCTTCGTGTTAGTTGAGATAAACATTTGTACAACTTATCTTATTGCTTATTTCCTTATAGGCACAAGGGGAACATGGGAATACAGTAGGCTTTGAGCGATAGTCAAATGTTTTTAAAACTTTGAGATCCCGTTCTCTTTGCACGCCTGACATAAAAAATGAACAACGATGTTCCATTTCATGAAAGAGTTAAGTTTTCCGAAACTCACACACATAACAAGGAATATCTCCGAAATGGTACACCCTACAAGAAAATTTATTGAGACATAAATTGTGTATTTTAGCAAGATCTACATTTTTTGTATAGTATGATTTGGTCTATCTCTAACGGTTTACCAGTTACGCAAAAGTCGTCCAGAGTAAATACTACTACAGGGGCTATAGCCAGAAAATTCAAGATATACATTTCATTTGTCATCAAAATATCTCAAACATATGACATTTTAATCAAAATCGTTAGAGCCATTTTCAAGAAAATCAAAATTTTCGAAAAATTTTCCATGTAAAGGGTAGTTTATGGTGGGGCTATTTTCTTCAAAATCTTCGTATCGCATCCTTGAAAGACATTCAACTTAAATACCAACTTTGGTTTTTAACCTATTTTTCGTTTTTGAGTTATGCTGTCCACAGACTGACAGACTGACACACAGACACACACACGAACCTTTTTCTAAAAATGCCTTTTTTGGATTCAGGGGGCCACAAAACATATTTCCGGTGAAATCTCGACATCGAATTTTTGGCTGGAATACAATACTTCCTCTATTTACCAGTAGAGAAAGGAACAAAAAGGAGCCATATTTGGCACTTTAGCCATAATACATGTTTTGACACTCCCTGAATAACAAAAGAAGGGAAGAAAAGGATTTATAGAAAAAGGTTTCCCTCTGTGTGTGTGTGTGTGTGTGTGTGTGTGTGAGTTTGCGCGCGTGTGTGTGTGGTGTCTGTGAACAACATAACCCCAAAAACCAAAAGCTGGTTATATACGAAAATTATTTAAGTTTAGCATCTTAAAAACGAGAATTTTGGAGAAATCACCCCACACCAAGCTACCATTTACGCGGAACGTGTTTCGAAAAATTGTAGTTTCTCAAACACTAAGACTTTTGATTAAAATACCGTATGTTTAAGGCATTTTCATGCGAAATGAAATGTATATATTCAATTTTCTGGGTACGTCATCAAAAGACCTCTTCATTCTAAATGATTTATGCATAACCGTTCAAGTGTTACATAAAACAAAATCTTACAAAAATTAGATCTATTACAACTCACAGCTTATGTAAAATAATTTTTTGTGGTGCAAACCATTTCCGAAATATTCCTTGTTGTTGGTTTGAATTTTCAAATGCTCATATTTTTTCCCAAATAGGAGTACGTTGTGCGTTTATTTTCTTTTGGTCATGCAAAGAGAATGAAATTCAAAGTAGTCACATAGCGAGTAGCTCTTAAAAGATTTCACTATCGTTCAAAGCCTACTGTTTCCCCAATTCCTGTTGTGGCTGCCAGAAAACGAGCAATAAGATAATTTCTGCAAATGTTTATTTCGGTTAATAAGCGTGTTTAAGTTTGCACAGGAGATTCACAGATACATGGTAGACCAATGCAAGTATATTATGTTTCGATTTAGCCAATTGAAGTTCACATTGCCTTATTAAGAGGGCGAAGATTTCTTTGTGCAGCTCTGCAAGAGTGAAAACAAAGGCGCGCATGCGCAACAAAGCTATTGTCCTCTTATAAGGAACTCAATTGGCCTGGGGAAGAGAACAGCAAGTTCAGGAGAACCTGTGGTCAAAAACAGCGCCCACTCCACTCCGCAAAGTATCTTCCAACTCATTCAACATTACATAACAAATATTTTTACAAAACATTATATTAACCAATTTATATTAATGGAGATAAATGTTGTGTAAATGTTTTATTATATATTTCAATGTAGGTACAAAGGGAATATCGGAATACAATAGACTAAGTGATAGTCAAATGTTTTAAAGCAGTTGCTAAGTGATGACTTTGAAATTCTATTCTCTTTCCAAGACCAAGATATAAAAAAATTATTAAGGACTTCCCATTCGATAAAAATGTAAATTTTGGAAAATTCAGATAACAAGCAATATTTCCAAAATAATTACGGACATGGTTTATCAGTTATGCAAAATTCATTAGGAGGAAGCAAGACAACATAGGGTATACATAGAAAATTAAAAATATGCATTTCATTTGCCATAAAAATATTTTAAACACAGCATTTTAACAAAATTCGTCAGAGCCATTTTCAAGAAAATTAAATTTGGCAAAATTTTCCATATAAAGGATAACACGCGGACCTTCTTCTAAATTTTTTTTTTTTTTTTTTTTTTTTAAATTCAGGGTGCCTCAAAACATATATTTCCGCTGAAATCTCTACCTCAATTTTTGGGTCGAATACAGTAGTTCTACTTACTATACGTTGTAGAGAATATAAAAAGTATAACTATTTCAAAATCGAAACTAATAACAAGGAATATTTCGGATATGGTTAGCTCCATAAATAAATTTGATAACTTGTGTATTTTAAGGAGATGTAAATTTTTTGTGGAGTTACATTTTTCAATCCTTTACGTTTACCAGTTATGCAAAAACTGTTCAGAATAAAGAAGAATTCAGAGACTATTCCAAGAATTTGGCATAGAAATATCTTAATAAAAATCGTTAGTTGTTTTTGAGAAAATTAAAATTTTTGAAAAATGTGTCGCGTGCTTAGAAGATCCTGAACTTAAATACCAATTTTGGTATTTAACCGACTTTTTGTTTCTGAGTATTGCTGTTCACAGACACACGTACACACAAACAGGTTTATATTTTTTGTAACTCGAGGTCTCAAAACGTGTATTTTCGGTGAGATCTCGGTATGGATTTTTTGGTTAGATGTACAAAGAAAGTAATATATTTGTAGGGGTGTTAGCCCTAGGGTTCTCATGTTGAGTGGGTTGTATTTCGAGAGAGGAAGGCGACTGATATTCAAAACAAGATGTGCTGGCAGCAATTTTCGATCTGTGTTACGGCCGAGTGGGTCGCAAGAAAACGAGTTTCCTGATGTCCCTCTCGGGAGGGAGGGAGGGGGGGGGGTGTGATAAAACGTGAGTACTCCCACGTGACCAACACAATACGGCCGGGCCGCGGGTTCGGACCCTGCTTCACAAGTGTCAAACTGAGACCCTCCTCAATACCCAACACTTTCTTATTGTCTAGAGCAAGTAATGTATTCCACTCAAAATTAGAAGTCCAAATTTCACCGGAAATATATGTTTTGAGGCCCCCTGAATCCAAAAAAAAGCACTTTTAGAAAAAGGTCCGTGTGCGCCTGTGTGTATGTCTGCCAGTCTGTCAGTTTGTGGAAGGCATAACTCAAAAACGAAAAGTCGGTTAAAAACCAAAGTTTGTCTTTCAAGGATGCGACACGAAGATTTTGAAGGAAATTCCTCCACCCTAAACTAACCTTTACATGGGAAAGTTTAGAAAATTTTTATTTTCTTGAAAATGACTAACGATTTTGATAAAAATACCATATGTTTGAGATATTTTGATGACAAATGAAATGTATATTTTGAATGTTCTGGCTATAGCGTATGTAGTCCTGTTTACTCTGGATGACTTTTGCATAACTCGTAAACCGTAAGAGATAGACCAACTCTTACTATACAAAAATATAGATCTTGCTAAAACATACAGTTTATGTCCAAATAACATTTTTTGTAGAGTGAACCATTTCGAAGATATTCTTTATTATTTGTATAAATTTTGGAGAAGTTATAGTTCTGTTAAATGGAGCATCTATATTCATTTTTTATATGTTAGCCGTGCAAAGAGAACGGAATTTGAAAGGTTTAAAATATTTCACTGTCGCTAAAAGTCTACTGTATTCCCATATTCCCGCTGCACGTGCAAGGAAACGAGCAATAAGACAATTTATACAAATGTTTATCTCAAAGAACACGAAGATATAGGAATGAGTTTATAAGAATGGTTAGTATAAGAGTAGAGAAAGTCATGTGAGTGCAACACATCAAATTTTTTTGTGGAGTGAACCATTTCGGAAACATACCTTGGCGACTCTGACTAAATGAAAGAATGACAATGATAATTTGTATAAAACAAAAGAATGTCCTGGTAATAAGTTTTCGGTTTCGTTTTCCTCAGTTGGCATTGTTGAGTAAATCGAAATGAATGACTTTTAGGTTATGTGTATAGATTTTATCATTTTCCGGTCAAATCTTTGTGGTATAGTATTTAAATTGACATGTTATTTATGAAATACTCCAGATAAGCAACATTCGAGGGTCCAATTATCACTCCGCTCGAGAATTTACGACCACGAACTTTGCATATATTTGAAAGAAAGCCAACCTAAGGACTTTTACGCCAGACCACGAGGGACAACTCTGTTAGCGGTTATGAACAAAGAAGTAGAGTATAATGGAGGCCTAAATAGAGACTGGAATGCACTAGCTATGCAGTAGCTGGGACATAAAGTGTTGGAAGGCCTGACATGATATAATTTGCCCCAGCTTCCAGTAAACTGTAAACGTCATGTTTAACATTTTACTGCGAGTAGCGGTTTGGACTGCCAGGAAAATCGCATTCCTGCGATGCCATTATCACCGGTGTGGGAGTGTGTACCACGGACATGGACCTGTATTGTAATGACTAATGACATTTTCTTGCTCCTTTTCCCACCCCCACAGCTCTCTGGTCGTGTGCACGTGGTTAAGATCCCTGCACCTCAACGGGCAACTCGCCTAATCCTTGCATATTGCTCTAAACTCAGAATAGATGCCTTTCATTTCTTATGTCTTGCACTCACATGACTTTCTCCACTCTTGTACTGACCATTCTTACAAACTCTTATTCCTCTATTATTATTATTATTATTATTATTATTATTATTATTATTATTATTATTATTATTATTATTATTATTATTATTATTATTATTATTATTATTATTATTATTATTATTATTATTATTATTATTATTATTATTATTATTATTATTATTATTATTATTATTATTATTATTATTATTATTATTATTATTATTATTATTATTATTATTATTATTATTATTATTATTATTATTATTATTATTCCTATATTCCTAACCGTAGTTCTGGTAGAGGATAACTCCAATAGCAACACGAAAATCTAATAACGTCAGATTAGCAATTTATCTGTATCTCATCTTTTAATCCTTTTTAGTTTTTCTACTACGTATAGTAAGTAGAGGAGGTATTGTATTTCATTTAAAAATTCCATGTCGAGATTTCACCGGAAATATGTGTTTTGAGGCCCCCTGAATCAGAAAAAAAACATTTTTAGAAAAAGGTCCGTGTGTGTATGCGTGTGTGTTTGTGAATTCATAACTGAAAAACGAAAGTCGGTTAAAAACCAAAGTCAGTATTTAAATTTAATATCTATCAAGGATTTGACACGAAGATTTTGAAGAAAATTCCTAAACTACCTTTACATGACCAAATTGTACTATACAAAACTGTGGATTTTCTTTAAGGCAGACAATTTATGCGTGTTTGCATTTTTTGTGGAGTGAACCATTTCGGATGTGTTCCTTGTTATTTGTGTAAGTTTTGCAATATTTTTACTTTTCTCAAACGAAAGTTCTGTTGGCCGTGCAAACAGAACGGAGTTTCAATGCTTTAAAAGATTTGACTATCGCTGAAACTTCCCATATTCCCCTTGTACCTACAAGGAAATCAGCAGTAAGATAATTTCTGCAAATGTTTGTCACGACTAACATGAAGATATAGGAATAACAGCTTGAAAGAGTGGTTAGTACAAGAGTAGAGAAAGTCATGTGAATGCAACACATCCGATTTTTTTGTCATGTTTTCTGCTGGCACTTGATGAGTCTCTGGGCAGGAACGGAGAAAATAATTCACACACGATAGACTCCACCTCGAATCCTTCATGTTCGGAAGTAGGCAGTATTCAACCATGAGAATACTGTAGTCGGTGGTCACTTCGGTCTCGCGTGTGAGAAAGCTTAAAGTGCCCTAGAGAGGAACAGTTCTGCATTGCTGTAGTCGAAAACGCATGCTGTGCGAGGTTTAATGTCGCTCTTCAACTTTGACACAAGAGGATCGCTGAAGTAATAATGAGTAATTCATTTAAACTGACTGTCTGTAGAAGACCCCTTATAAAGGTAACAGTGGAATTGTGCGATTTACTGATCTGACTCCAAGACCGTGTATACTACTAGATGGTGCATTTGTAACAAAGGGCAATCCTGTTTTTCAAGTTTTCGGGCAATCTGACGAGGATCTGCCAGATGCCGTTACCACAGCAGCAGCGGGCCGCTACAGCTGTATTGTGTTTATTTGTCTACCAATATCTCTGAGGAGAAAACCTGAAAGTTGACCGCCGATAAAGATTTGTCTAACAGTTTTACGCGATGCTTCCATTGCCGTAAAAGGAATGCCGTCCTGTGGAGTGGCCTGCCGAATCAATTGTGACGGGTTTCTCGTTTCGTTAGTCCACAGCCCGATATTTATCAGCGTGTAAATGCTTCCAGACAGCCGTACTAACAGGCTAATAATCGCCTTCCGCTCTACGCACTCACTTGTTTACCCTGGTTACCACTTCTGTCACACATTATGGCGCGGCGCCCTAATCAACTTAAAAAGCAAAAGTAGACCAAAAATGTGAAACTGTCAAAAGCCAGATCTCATTATCGTCTTTAGATCCCTTAATGATGATATATATTTAAGGGCGCTCAACTCCTGGGTCATTAATGCCCAAAGATTCCTTAATTAAACCTCCCCAAAAAGAATGTTTATGATCACATGATTTTTTCTACTAACTGTCGTTTATTTTTATGTATAACTAGGTTAAATACCCGACGTTGCCGGTGGATGGACAATTTATCCCTAAAACTATCGGACTTAATTTGCTTGTGCCCAATAACTTTGTGGTTCTTTGGACATATACAAATATTTAATTAACGCTCTTAGCATGAATGGTATAGGAATCATAAGGGGAAAAAAATGGTATATATGTTATACAAAAATCGAAAGTGTCATTTTCACCTAAACATTTGGTCCCAGAATTCCCAACACACACCACTACCTGGTCGTATAACAAAGAGAGAAGGTTCCACACAGTCCCCTCCCTGCTATGTACGCGCCGACTGAGAAAGTTGGTAAAATTTCCTGTGGAGTAGTAGGGACGGCGCCGTGGCCGAGCGGTTAGACCGTTGGCCTCCCACCTAGGCGGCCCGAGTTCGATCCTAGGGACCCGCATGTGGTATTCGTGGTGGACGAAGCGGCGTCTGGGCGGGTTCTCTCCGGGTTTTCCGGGTTCTGTGGTTTCCCCCGCCACTCATTCCACCAATTGTTCTATCATCACCTTTCCAGTCATCCATTTCGCGTGCATTTCATATCTTCACTCTCATATTGACCACTTCACTCTGTCTGGTACATAGGTTCCTGTGCTTCCCGACAGGCGACTGACCTAGGGTCCTAGGGGGTGTAAGTCCTACATAAGGGAAGGGTAATCAGGTAAACAAGAACCAGCAGTAGGGAGGAAACTTAAGGTACATGTTTTGTAAATGACAGTTTCTGTGCTTATTGTGTTGTTTGGCGGGGATTGACCTGAATAAGCCTAACTCCCCATATTTGATGACATTCTCAGCAACTCTCGGAAGTGCTGGTCGTGTTGACTCTGGGAGAAAATTCCTCCCCATTTGAGGTTTGAACATACTGTTTACATTTTTACGTATTAAGATTGCGACACGCTGAAGTGTGAATGACTCAGCTAGAGATGTTGACACCTGGAAGTAATCCTGCAGGTGAGTGAGGGATCACGCCCCTCTGCGTGCTCACGCAACCCCAAGCGTGCCTAGTGTACGACCCCATACAAAACCCTTCCGCTAGCTAGACCGCGTTCCTCCACGGACAAGGCATCAAGTAGATCTGGCTCCTGGACAGCAGCTGGGTACCTCCATCACTGCTATCTTACTTGCCACAGTGTCAAACAACTTCCTCTGCACCAGTCCTACTTTAATCTGCTTTTATTTAATCTTTAAAATTTACTATGTTTCATTCTTATTTCTTTATCGTTTTCTTGAATTTCAGAAGCCAAATTTTGGCTTTTAAAGGACTAACAATGGCTTTTTCTACTACTATTCATTGCATCAGTGTGCTCTTTTTCAAAATCCCTGTATTTTTTGTCTGTCCAAATATCACCCATTCCATTTGACTGTGTGATGTGATTTATCCAACTATCATGATTTTCCTGATATTTTAATGTCTCCTTCGGTAAGTTCTTGAATCAAAACCAATATTTGAAAACCCTTTCCATATCATACTCCGTGCCCCAAATTTCACCATTGTAGGTTCAGCTAGTTATATATAATTAACTCAATACGAAAAATCTGATGTGTTGCACTCACATGACTTTCTCTACTCTTGTACTAACCATTCTAACAAACTCTTATTCCTATATCTTCTTCGTGTTAGTTGAGATAAACATTTGTACAAATTATCTTATTGCTTATTCCCTTGTAGGTACAAGGGGAATATTAGAATACAATAGGCTTTGTCCAATAGTCAAATCTTTTAAAGCTTTGAGATCCCGTTCTCTTTGCACGCCAAACACACAACACACCACACACCACACACACGACATTCTAACGTTACGTAGCATATTGCTGTGATATTCATATTTAAAGTGATTCTATTTGCTCGCTTTCCCTGTAATTCTTTATCGATAATTATAATTAAAAGCTAAATCCCAGCGCAACAGCCAACGAAGGGCCAAGGTTTGCCGCCCAGCCGCTGCGTCTCCCACCTCTGCCTAATACTGGCGTCATTGGTGGGGTGCAGTTGCACACTTGACATATAAAAAAAAATGAACAACAATGTTGCATGTCACGAAAGTTGTTTTCCGAAACTGACACAAACAACAAGGAATATCTCCGAAAGGGTTTACTCTACAAAAAAATTATTCAGGCATAAATTGTGTGTTTTAGCGAGATCTACATTTTTTTCACAGTAAGATTTGGTCTATCCCTTACGGTTTACGAGTTATGCAAAAGTCATCCAGAGTAAATACGACTACCGGGGCTATATACATTTCATTTGTCATACAAATATCTTAAACATGTGGCATTTTAATCAAAATGGTTGAAGCCATTTACTGACATACATACATACATACATACATACATACATACATACATACATACATACATACATACATACATACATACATACATACATACATACATACATACATACATACATACATACATACATACATACATACATACATACATACATACATACATACATACATACATACATACATACATACATACATACATACATACATACATACATACATACATACATACATACATACATACATACATACATACATACATACATACATACATACATACATACATACATACATACATACATACATACATACATACATACATACATACATACATACATACATACATACATACATACATACATACATACATACATACATACATACATACATACATACATACATACATACATACATACATACATACATACATACATACATACATACATACATACATACATACATACATACATACATACATACATACATACATACATACATACATACATACATACATACATACATACATACATACATACATACATACATACATACATACATACATACATACATACATACATACATACATACATACATACATACATACATACATACATACATACATACATACATACATACATACATACATACATACATACATACATACATACATACATACATACATACATACATACATACATACATACATACATACATACATACATACATACATACATACATACATACATACATACATACATACATACATACATACATACATACATACATACATACATACATACATACATACATACATACATACATACATACATACATACATACATACATACATACATACATACATACATACATACATACATACATACATACATACATACATACATACATACATACATACATACATACATACATACATACATACATACATACATACATACATACATACATACATACATACATACATACATACATACATACATACATACATACATACATACATACATACATACATACATACATACATACATACATACATACATACATACATACATACATACATACATACATACATACATACATACATACATACATACATACATACATACATACATACATACATACATACATACATACATACATACATACATACATACATACATACATACATACATACATACATACATACATACATACATACATACATACATACATACATATATAGATAGATATTAGGGTAAACGGGGATAGATTGATTGGCGAGATTTGTGTAAAATTGGTGTGAACAATTTCGTGGTATAAAGGACTGTTTATTGGAAGGTTGTAGGAGGCCTTGATTTTAAGGTTATTTTGACTGTTTTGATAAAGTTTTGGAAGTGACGAAGTGACGTGTAACGTACGATCATCTCTCTGAGTAACTTCTGATTGCGTGCTTTTAGAGAACACAGGTTAGCTAACTGGAAATGACATCGGACATAGAAAGGAGAATGGAAAACGAAAGTGAGGACGCATTTCAGATGCTTTTAAATGTTACAGAGAGAAGTAAGAATCTGCGTATGGACTTGAAGAACGATATCATGAATGCAGTTAGTATATTAAGGAAAACATTCTCTTTGATGAAAACTGAGCTGGATGTTAAAAATAAGGAAATAGAAATCCTACGTCACCACCAGCCAGCCAGCGCGTCGAAACCTCATACTCTAACAGCAGCACAGTCTCATAGTGGTCACCAGAATTACGTCAATCCTGTAGTAGACAGATTAGTTGCGGCGCTACCTCCCACACAAATGATGGATTACTCGACAGTGGTGAAAGGAGCCCAACAAATAACTCCACAAAAGTCATTTAAACTGATTGTTAAGAGCAAGAATAATCAAAGCTCAGAGTATATGAGAACGCTTCTCAAGACAAAAGTAAACCCAATTGAACTGAAGGTAGGAATTTCCTCAGTGAAAAATTTAAGAAATGGTCATTTGCTAATAGAGTCGCAAAATAAATTGGAAGCAGAAACCATATGTGAGAATATTAATAGTAAATGCGGAGAAGAATTAGAAGCTAATGTAAGCACTAAGAGAAAACCAAAGATTATCATTTTCAATATCCCTGAAGAAATATCTTTGCAAAACGCTGCAGAAGCTCTTGCTACACAGAACGAACAATTTAAAAATGAAAATGCAGATACTGAATTGAGACCAATCCGGGAATTTCAAGACCGGAAAAGAAACAGAAATCTCATTATAGAAATCAGTACTGAGCAAAGAAGAAAGATAGTAGAAAAGAAAATAAAACTTGCTTGGAGTATGTGCAATTGGGAAGACTACATGAATGAATGAATGAATGAATGAATGAATGAATGAATGAATTTTATTTGTATCAATTCTTTTACATAACTTCTTATAATTATCCTACTCTAACCTAAACTACATACAAATTTTACATAACCTTATTGCTACCTTGGTTTGCATGGCACCCAGGCCATTTGCCTCCCAGGTAGCTCTGTTCAATCTATTCCATCTTATATTAATTAATTGTCCCTCTCCCCCACTCTGCCTTCTTCATTTACACTCTTTACTTTTCTTGCCCATTTTCCTCTTACTTTCTTCAAAAACTCACCTATACTTCTAACCTTCCTTTCCTCTTTCACTGTTAACATTTTTATGGCTACCATTTTCCCCTCTATTTTTTCCCATTTTTTCTCCCAAACCTTTTTCCTCCATAATGCTAATTCCTTACATTCTGTCAAATAATGTTCTATACTTTCTTTCTCACCGCACATTTCACATATTCCTATTTTACCGCTTCTTGTCCCTCTTAAAAATATTGCTCCTGTTCTCATCCACGCTAGTCCTTCTTTTTCCTGTCTGTTACAATAATCCACATATGGTTCTCGCCCCCATCCTCTTTTTATTTGCTTGTAGAATAGGGAAGACTACATCATGGTCACCCGTTGCTTCAAGTGTTCAAAGTTTAACCACCATGCACAAGAATGCAAAGGAAATAAAACATGCCCAAACTGTACTGGAAGTCACACATTAAAAGAATGTCAAATACAGAAAGAAAATTATAAGTGTATAAATTGCATTAACTACAAAAAATACAACAAAGGCAGTACTGTTAATGAAAATCATTCTGCGTTAGATAAAAACTGTCCCTGCTATCAAGCAGCAATTAAGAGAACACAACTAAATACAGAATATTAATATGGATAATCTAAAATTAAAGTGTATACAAGTAAATTTACAACATTCAAGAATAGCGACCAGCAATCTAACACAACTACTTATACATAATGATATTGACATAGCTTTCATACAGGAGCTGTATACAATAAATAATAAATTAGGAATTATACCTAAATCAATGAGAGTGTATACCGGAGGTCATAGAATAACATGAGACATAGCTGTTTAACGTTTTTTCAAGTAAATGTACAACACTCTAGAACAGCCACTAATAATTTAGTGCAACTAATAAATGAAAAAAGTATAGACATAACCTGTATACAGGAGCCATACACGATAAACAATAACTTAGTAGGAATTCCTATGGCAATGAGAAAATATGAGTGTGGTGATAGAAGAAGAAGAGCAGCCATAATAATTAACAACCACAATATTGATGCCACACTAATAAAACAGTGCTCAGATGAAGACTGTGTGATAGTCGAAGTGACTTATAATTGTGAGAAGTTTTACACTATAAGTATGTACTTTGACTATAAGAGAAACATAGAAATAGACACAAAGAAAATTGAAAACATTCTGAATCATACCAAAGGAGATGGAGTAATAATATCAGCTGATACCAATGCGAGAAATACCTTATGGCACGATGTAATGAATAATGAACGAGGAAAAGCCCTAGAAGAATTTATCACTTCCACATCACTACACATAATTAATGAGAACACAGAAATACCAACTTTCGAAACAGCAAGGGCTAAAAGCTGGATAGACTTAACAATAATCAATAGTCACCTCCTTGCTCATATAATAGATTGGAATTGTGGAGTGGAAGAAAGCTGCTCAGACCACAAAATATTATCGTTCACATATGACAGCACAACTCAAGGATATATAAACACCTTAAAAGGTATAAAATACATAAAGAGAAATGAAAATTATGCAACTTTTGACACCCTTTTAGAACAAAATCTTAAGAATGTGTTTAACAGCCACAAATCCAGTGAGGAATTAGACACAGAACTTGCTTTAAATGTCGATAATTATACAGACGTAGAACGACTGGTCCAGCAGTGTCATAATTGCATAATTGAGGCATGTAATGGGGCATTCCATTTAAGCAGGTCAAAAATCAAGAGGCACAAAGGAAAATCTGTACCGTGGTGGAACCCTGAACTAACTATAATGAGAAAGAGAGTTAATGCACTCCGACGAAGGTATCAAAGAACCTTCAATAATGAAGAACTAAGGCAACAAAGGAAAAACATATATCTGGAAGTTAATAGAAATTACAGACATCTAGTAGATACGAGCAAATTAATCTCTTGGAAGGAATTCTGCAGCACTACGGATCAAGCCAACCCATGGCACTTAGTGTATAAAATTGCAGCGTGTAAATTTAAAAGTAAAAATATACTCACAACGATCAAGACTGAGGACGGTAAATATACAGATGATACACAGAACACATTAAAACATATGATAAATCACTTTATACCAGATGATGATAAGAATGATAATGAACATCATGTACAATTAAGAAGTAAAATAGCAGAACCTTTACATACTGCAAACGATGTTAAATTTACAAGAGAGGAAGTTAAAAGCGCACTCCACCATTTTAATCCCAACAAAGCCCCGGGAGAGGATGGCCTAACCAGTGATATTATTTTGAGATTTTTTCAACGATTTCCACTCTTCTTCACTGAAATGTACAACAGTTGCCTTAAAAATGGATACTTTCCAAAATTATGGAAAAAATCTCTAATAATTCCAATAATTAAACCAGGCAAAGAAAGGAGTGAAGATGTCTCAAAATACAGACCCATCAGCTTAATCAACATAGGTGGAAAAGTACTCGAGAAATTAATGATAGACAGGATACTCCATTATATGCACTCAAACGGACTATTTAGTGCCCGGCAATACGGATTCACTCCACAGAGAAGTACAATAGACGCAGTGATGGCAGTAAAACACTATGTTATGGAAAACCTAAAGAATAACAACTACATAGCTCTGATTAGTTTAGACGTCCAGGGAGCGTTTGATGCGGCATGGTGGCCGAGTATTCTTAACAACTTAAGACAAGTGAAATGTCCCCAAAATTTATATGCATTGACCCTGGACTACTTCAGAGATCGAAAAGCAAGTTTATGTATCAATGAGTACAGGGCTGAAAAAGATGTTGAAAAAGGGTGTCCACAGGGCTCGAGCTGTGGTCCTGGATTATGGAACGTCTTGTACAATCCCCTTCTACAGCTAGACTATACAAAATATACTGAGATAATTGCATTTGCAGATGATTTGCTTGTAATGACAAGAGGTAGAACAATAATAGAGACCGAAAACAATGCCAATGTAGATGTTACAAGGATTGAGCATTGGGCTAGAGACAATAAAATCAAATTCAATGAAACCAAATCAAAAGTACTAGTTGTTACTCGGAAAAAGAAAAGACAAAACTTGAGCATTAATATCTACATCAACAATAAGCCCATAGAGCAAGTCGAAGCATTGAAATACCTTGGAATTTATTTAGACAGAAGATTTAGATTCAACAAGCACATCGATTATGTTCATGACAAAGCAATAGCCTTGATACATACTCTATCTAAATTTGCGAAACTAAATTGGGGACTTGGACATAAAGCATTGACTACAATATACAAAGGAGCACTTGAACCTATTCTCACCTATGGAGCACCTGTGTGGTATGAAGCTCTGCAATACTCTACTAACATCAAAAAACTACAACGCATCCAAAGGCTTCTAAACATTAAAATTATTAAAGCCTATAGGACAATATCTTTTGATGCTTCCTGTATCATGGCCGGCATTCAACCAATAGACATTACGATAAGTGGCAAAGTCAAACAGTATAAAGCAACTCATGGAGAGACAGACTATGATTCGCCCACAGATCTAAAGAACTGGAATCACCCTGCAGATAAGAGAACTATTCAAGAAACTCTGGAAAACAAGATATATGACATAGAAATTTATACAGATGGAAGCAAATCTGGAGGAAAAGTGGGAGCAGCTGCTGTAATATACAAACACCAAGTTCTTATCCATCAATTAAAGCACAGACTACATTCAAAATGCACGAATAACCAAGCAGAGCAGTTGGCCATATGGAAAGCACTACAGAAACTTCAAGAACTTGAGGCTATTGCGAATGAAGAAAGAGTTGCAGCGGTATACACAGACAGCAATGTTACAATATCCTTATTGAAGAATAATAGTAACCATAATTCTATAATAGATAACATACACAATACCCTTAATGCCCTTCAACAACGTCAGTGGACAATTCACTTCAGCTGGTTGAAGGCCCATAATGGTACTGCTGGTAATGAACTAGCTGATAGATTAGCCAAAGAAGCTTCTGCAGAAGGTGAAATAATATACTACAAAATTCCGAAATCCACCATCATATCACAAATAAATAATTTATCACTAGAACAATGGCAGAGCAGATGGAATAGCACAAATAACGCAGCAGTTACTAAATCATTTTTTCCCACAGTTCTAGACAGACTAAAATTAAAACTTCCAGCAAACCCAGAATTAACAGCAATATTAACAGGACATGGAAAAACAAATTCTTACCTATATCGATTTAACATCATAAATGATCCGTCCTGCACGTGTAACAAAGGAGAACAGACAGTCAATCATCTGATTTATCAGTGTGAAAATACAGAATACCAAAGGTCTATTCTAATTCGAGAGATAATAATGGAAGGAGGTAAATGGCCTGTCAACAATCAAGAATTAATATCAGTATATTTCCGAAGTTTCAGCAAATTCATCAAAAACTTGAAATTATAGAATGATTTAAATATGGCAAATAACGCAATCTATTGTTATAACCTTGTATTAGGAGTTTATGGTATATATTTTGTAACAATTGTTAACGTTAAGTATCTATATAGTGTAAAACAACTTGTAAATATCAATGTAAAATTGTGCAAAACTGTATTAGCATAATGTAAAAAATGCATGTAATGCTACCAAGGTAACGGGGCATGCAGATAATAATTAATAAATAAAAATAAAAAAAAAAAAAATACATACATACATACATACATACATACATACATACATACATACATACATACATACATACATACATACATACATACATACATACATACATACATACATACATACATACATACATACATACATACATACATACATACATACATACATACATACATACATACATACATACATACATACATACATACATACATACATACATACATACATACATACATACATACATACATACATACATACATACATACATACATACATACATACATACATACATACATACATACATACATACATACATACATACATACATACATACATACATACATACATACATACATACATACATACATACATACATACATACATACATACATACATACATACATACATACATACATACATACATACATACATACATACATACATACATACATACATACATACATACATACATACATACATACATACATACATACATACATACATACATACATACATACATACATACATACATACATACATACATACATACATACATACATACATACATACATACATACATACATACATACATACATACATACATACATACATACATACATACATACATACATACATACATACATACATACATACATACATACATACATACATACATACATACATACATACATACATACATACATACATACATACATACATACATACATACATACATACATACATACATACATACATACATACATACATACATACATACATACATACATACATACATACATACATACATACATACATACATACATACATACATACATACATACATACATACATACATACATACATACATACATACATACATACATACATACATACATACATACATACATACATACATACATACATACATACATACATACATACATACATACATACATACATACATACATACATACATACATACATACATACATACATACATACATACATACATACATACATACATACATACATACATACATACATACATACATACATACATACATACATACATACATACATACATACATACATACATACATACATACATACATACATACATACATACATACATACATACATACATACATACATACATACATACATACATACATACATACATACATACATACATACATACATACATACATACATACATACATACATACATACATACATACATACATACATACATACATACATACATACATACATACATACATACATACATACATACATACATACATACATACATACATACATACATACATACATACATACATACATACATACATACATACATACATACATACATACATACATACATACATACATACATACATACATACATACATACATACATACATACATACATACATACATACATACATACATACATACATACATACATACATACATACATACATACATACATACATACATACATACATACATACATACATACATACATACATACATACATACATACATACATACATACATACATACATACATACATACATACATACATACATACATACATACATACATACATACATACATACATACATACATACATACATACATACATACATACATACATACATACATACATACATACATACATACATACATACATACATACATACATACATACATACATACATACATACATACATACATACATACATACATACATACATACATACATACATACATACATACATACATACATACATACATACATACATACATACATACATACATACATACATACATACATACATACATACATACATACATACATACATACATACATACATACATACATACATACATACATACATACATACATACATACATACATACATACATACATACATACATACATACATACATACATACATACATACATACATACATACATACATACATACATACATACATACATACATACATACATACATACATACATACATACATACATACATACATACATACATACATACATACATACATACATACATACATACATACATACATACATACATACATACATACATACATACATACATACATACATACATACATACATACATACATACATACATACATACATACATACATACATACATACATACATACATACATACATACATACATACATACATACATACATACATACATACATACATACATACATACGGACCTTTCTCTAAAACGGCTTTTTCTGGATTCAGTGGGTCTCAAAACACATATTTCCGGGGAAATCTGGACATCGAATTTTTGGGTGGAATACAATACTTCCCCTAGTTACTAGTAGAGAAAGTAAAAATGTGTTAAATACCAAACTTGGTGTTTAAGTTCAGCGTCTTCCAAAGATGTTAACAGAAAATATACAAAAAACCATCCCTCTATCCCAAGCTACCCCTTACATGATTCTAAACTTGTGATCTTGTCAAGAATGGATCTGATAGTTTTGATTCAATTGCCATAAGCATGGTTAGCTATTTCCATGAAACATATATTTTGAGTTTTCTGACAATAGCCTATGAAGTTCTCTTTATTCTCTTATATGATTTTGCATATGCATGCATGTATATACCCTTTAGGTAACCAATTATAAGTCGACTGACGTATACACACGCAGCTAAACAAAAGCTGGGAGTGGGTGTAAGGTTGCTTGGTCCACTGTTGAAGCTGTGCGAGTGTAGGAGTTGGTCTGTCCCTCTCTCTCCCTCTCCCACAAACACACCCTGTTGCATTCAGACAAAAATTAAGTGGCTTAGTGATGGATATAAGGTCCGCTAGCAGCTTCTTAAACGCTTCAATTTATGGCAGCATTGAAAGAGGCTGTCCGTATAGACAGAAGGACATTCCGGCAGAGGGCACATGTGGAGGAGGGAGGGAGGGAGAAAGGGAGGGAGGGAGGGAGGGAGGGAGGGAGGCTTAAGGCTTGTCCGAGACATCACCACAAGCACAGGATCGTGAAAATCCTACCATGATCTTCTCTACACACTTCAGCAATCAATTCTTCAAAATGCTTATTACTTTCTCTACTTCGTATAGTAAGTAGAGGAAGTATTGTATTCTACACAAAAATTAAATGTTGGGATTTCAGCGCAAATATGTTTTGAGGCCCCCTGAATCCAAACAATTAGCATTTTTAGAAAAAGGTCCGTG
The DNA here is from genome assembly GCA_030765045.1 of Tenodera sinensis. Taxonomy (NCBI): domain Eukaryota; kingdom Metazoa; phylum Arthropoda; class Insecta; order Mantodea; family Mantidae; genus Tenodera; species Tenodera sinensis. The sequence continues at coordinate 201,492,981 of CM060963.1, forward strand.
TGTATATATGGTATGTGTTTTCGAAAATTTTAATTTTCTTGAAAATGGCTCTAACCTTTTTGATTAAAATGTCATATGTTTGAGATATTTTTATGACAAATGAAACGTATATCTTAAATTTTCTGGCTATAGCCCCTGTAGTCGTATTTACTCTGGGCGACTTTTGCAAACTGGTAAACCGTTAGAGATAAACCAAATCATACTATACAAAAAATGTAGATCTTGCTAAAATACACAATTTATGTCTCAATAAATTTTCTTGTAGGGTGAACCATTTCGGAGATATTCCTTGCTATGTGTGTGAGTTTCAGAAAACTTAAAACTTTCGTGAAATGGATCATCGTTGTTCATTTTTTTATATGTTACGTGTACAAAGAGAACGGAATCTCAAAGCTTTAAAACATGACTATCGCACAAAGTATTCTAATATTCCCCTTGTACCTACAAGGAAATAAGCAATAAGATAATCTGTACAAATGTTTATGTCAACTAACACGAAGAAGATATAGGAATAAGAGTTTGTAAGAATGGTTAGTACAAGAGTAGAGAAAGTCGTGTGAGTGCAACACATCAGATTTTTTATTATTGTTTCATTTGTTTATCGTCTTGTACCGAGGACTTTGATTTGTGAAACAGCTGATGGTAGCGTTTCTTAACGTTAATTTTTATCATTTTTAACATGAAGCACGAACACATATTCATACTTCCAGACTCCTGAGGAACTGGGCATTATTCTGGTTAAAGACAAATTCCCAACTTCAACCCAGAAACAAACCCGAGAGTTCGGGTTAGAAGCCTGAACGCCGTCGGCAGTCTCTTGAGTGTTTGTTCAGCATTGGTTTTATTACTTTATTACATTTTACAATTTATGAGTACAATATCATTATTTTATATTCCCTTTCTTTGCTTTTTTTACCTTATTCTCTTATTGTGATTCGATATAATTCTACACATGTTATTTTCCCCCTCCACTGACCAAGTCAAGAAGAACCAGACCTGGTAGTCAGAGGCGGATGGCGCGGAGTATCGTAGTATATACAATTGAATGGGAGGACGAATATTTATGTTTTCGAGATGACGATGAACCTAGCCTATGTTTCGAGACTGAGCACTTCATCTTTTGCACCAAATATTGAGAACCTTCTGAGGGCCTGTATTACGATCTCCGGTTACTAGCCACGGTTTGTTACCTCTCAGTTATCGCTAACTGTTAGTTAGGCTCGGTGCCTCGTATTACGAACTCAGTTTAACTGTAGGTTTGTTACCCTGAAGATTTTGATGCCCTGAGAGCAGTTGGTAACATTTTGCACTAGGCTTTTGCTGTGTTTGCAACGCTATCTCGTGGGTAAAGCACATCACAGATGTGTGGGATGGTTTGAAGATTTGTACACATTGCATAACCCAAAAATAGCTTCTGTTTTATTCACTATTCATTCAGAGCCTTGAAGTGCTTTGAAGAAGCGCAAAATCGTTCTGCCCACAATGAATAACATGCAACGATCTTATTCCGCGTGTTTTTGAACTTGTGTATCTACATATTGTATAGTTTTCCGTGTATTTTCTGTTCGCAAAATGTGTAATTTGCCATGCTCCGTTTATTACATTTGCGTTAGTTAATACGTGGTGCCGATGTAATGAAAATGGCACAAAACATCGTATTGTTTGTGTCAATCCACTACACTTACTGGGCTCTGGAATTATATTTCCCTAACCTAATGCCCATCAAGATATACCTACAATTTATGTTCGTTTAATTTATTTCATTTTAAGAATGTCGGGAATATACAAATATGCTGGTATAATGTTATATACGTGCTGAAAACTGCCATTCTGTCGTAAATTCTATTCGATGTCTTATTTCCGCTAACATTCCAGATGTCGAGGCTTTTGATAACCTGTATATTTGTTGGAACTCTTCCACGTTCACTCCTCGAAATTATCTTTGCGCATTGTGAATCTCTTCGCTCTTGTATTAAATAAATAATGAGCCAGCATTTCATCTTCAGAGTCGCTGTGGACATACAATTGTGATAGGAGGTGTGCCATTTTTGTGTGTGAAACACGAGTAAACTCCAAGTTAACGCACTAACCCCTACTTGAGGTTGCGGTTAGTGTACCTCCAGAAATAACTCTCAGTTAGCCCTTAACCGAAGGTCGTAATACTGACATCTGGGTGTAACTCCAAGTTAACTGTTAACCGAAACCTTAACCGGAGATCGTAATACAGGCCCTGAAACATAAATCGTGCCAAAAAAGTATTCTCAGAAACATGGTGGATTAATCAGGAATAGAATATGAATGTGTACGCCTTTGATTTCCTGTGCGTAAGAATGTGCCGCCACTGGAACTCAGTGCGTCATTCTGTCCCAGCGGGTGTCCCCTAACTTGCCTCGGTTGAGCATCGCTGGGATACAGGAAAAAAAACAGGGAAGAACAAGATAAAACAGATGAAGGAACAAGAAAGGAAGCAGTAGCAATATAATACTAGAAAACGAGCAGAATGAACTATAGGAAAGAGCTTGCCAACATTGGCGCACATAAATTTCCAGACGCTCTTGTAGAATGAATGCTGTTATTGGTGGGTGCTCTTGCAGGTGCTGTTCCCGTGCAAATAATTATAATAACGAGATAATGAACATAAAATATCTAGGCGGGGCCGGAATGTGGCATTGTTACCTACGCCTTCCATGGAATACACACCGGTATTTCCAACCGTATAATGGGAACGCCATTTCTACTACTGAGAAGTGACACTGTCGTAGAACCTTTACAATTGAATTGAAATAACTTCCAGCTAACCGTGATTATCCACTCCATTTGTGCAACTGTAGACTCATAGTAGGTAAAAGAATACGTCAAAATATATGTATATTGTAACCTTTGAACTAAACTTCACTGGAAGTTTTAAGACCCCTGAATAGAACATCTGATATGTTGCACTCACATGACTTTCTCTACTCTTGTACTAACCATTCTTACAAACTCTTATTCCTATATCTTCTTCGTGTTAGTTGAGATAAACATTCGTACAAATTATCTTATTGCTTATTTCCTTGTAGGTACAAGGGGAATATTAGAATACAGTAGGCTTTGAGCGATAGTCAAATCTTTTAAAGCTTTCACATTCAGTTCTCTTTCCACGGCTAACATAAATAATGGACAACGATGTTCCATTTCACGAAACTTTGTTTTCCGAAACTGACACACAACAAGAAATATCTACACTTTTTGTATAGCAAGACATGGTCAATCTCTTACGATTTACCAGTTAAAAATCATCCAGAGTAAGCAGGACTATATAGGCTAAAACCACAAGGTTCAAAATATAAATTTCATTTGTCATAAAATATCTTAAACATATGGCATTTTAATCAAAATCGTTAGAGCCGTTTTCGAGAAAATCAAAATTTTCGAAAACTTTTCCATGTAAAGGGTAGTTTAGGGTGGAGCTATTTTCTTCAAAGTCTTCGTGTCGCATCCTTGAATGACACGAAACTTAAATACCAAGTTAGGTTTGTAACCGAGCTTTCGTTTTTGAGTTATGCTGTTCACAGACTGACACACAGGGGGTCTCAAAACATATATTTCCGGTGAAATCTCAACATCGAATTTTTGAGTGGTATTTAATACTTGCTCTACTTACTAGTAGAGAAAGTAAAAATGTGATAAGTTGCATTCATATGGCTTGCTCTACCCACTCCAGAATTATTCAAATAATATTATTTTATGCTATTAATTGCTTTTCCATACAATAGTCGTGTGTAGGACACGATTGGAAACGGTAGAATGAGACTGAGAAAGTCAACATAGTCAACATAGGTTGACGGGATTTGAACCACGGATCTTCAGGTCTCCATCCGCCTGCTCTAACCACTGAGCTACCATGGCCAACACACTAAATTCTCCAATCTTTTCGTATTTTCCCCAGTAAACCACACAAGGAGACCTATAATTTATAATAGTTTATAAATACTTAACCTCTATAAGCTATTTTGCAATAAACGAAAGTCGATTAATTTGAGACAATTTGACAAATACGTGTGGAAGTAACAGGATTTGTTAATTTCTCTGCTCTCTAGCTGTGATTGGTCCAAATTCAACATTTACTTTCATCTAAATGATCCAGTTGTTTATGACGTCACATAAATTAAACGGTCATTAACATTTCGGAATGACCGTAAATGACTTTGTTTATAACATTTTTATTTAATATAATTTAATATAATAATTCGACTTCACCAAAATTTCCTCTCTCCTTAAAAATTAGGAAGCAAGTTTTTTCAAGGGCCTTAATTGAAGAAATTAAGTAAGACACTTGTTCATTATCATGGTGATGGGACCTACAGCAGAAAATATGGGTCAGGAGGGAAGGAATTAATGTAGACAAAGTAAGAAAAGGTGCGCCCACACTGGAGTAACCTGGGAGCATGGAAAACTTACAAGTCTATTGACAGTGTGGTACACAAATCACTCCCAATTATAATTACACAGATTTATGAGCATTGTATGATAAACAAGCTAATTATAGGGCAACAAAAAAGAGGCTGCTCCGAGGAAGAAGGTGCGGCATTAGAACGGGGGGGGGGGGGGGGGGTCCGCTTTGTCTGGTAGTGCAATCTTAATGCATCCTTCGTATGAGGACGATCATGTTTTAGAGTGCTTCATTTCTGTGTTGATCATTGAAAAGCACTGTTCTTCTGCAGGACATAGGCTACACAGTATTCCTCAAATGTTTAAAATTGGGGAACGGTTTAGTGTGAGTTTTACACGCTTTATATTAGCTCCCCCTGTAAATATGTATGTAACGGAATTTGTTAACGGAATTTTCACCAACTTAGAGTCGTCTGATTGACCTGAAAATTTGCACGCAAGTCAAGGACCGATGACAATATAACTTTGTTCTATGTCCTGACCAGATTAAAAATTATATTGTTGTTTAACGACGCTGTTAATTGTCAGGATCACATTGGGGTCGCCGGTGTGCCGGAATTTTGTCCCACAGGAGTTCTTTTACATGCAAGTAAATCTACTGACACGGAGCTGTCGATTTTAAGCACATTTAAAAACCATCGCTCTGGGCTAGATTTGAACCAGCGACCTTGGGATCAGTGGACCAGCGTCTAACCAACTGAGCCACTGGTTGCGAAGATCCTCATATACTGACCGCGAGGTACTGGGTCACTGACCACTCTCCAGTACTGCACCCCAGTCGTGATGCCTGTGGTGGACAGAGGTAAGGGATGCAGTAGCCGGGCGGAAGGCCTTGGACCATAAAGGGTTGTTGCGCTGCGGGGTTGGTTATTATTTTCAACATCTTAATAACTTCGTCTGTAAATTAAAGCTGTAAGATAAAAGATGAAGATAGTCCGTAGTTTTCCTTTGAAGGACAAGCCTTGTACCTGCCGGTAGGATAAGCTCGGCGCTGCTTATAGGGTCTGAGTTATTTTATCCATAACTACTCACTTCTGTCAACATCAAATTTTGCAGCTTGTTATAGTCTTTGTACACTTCACTGACGAAACTTCTCGCTCTGGTCTGAATATTCTTTTTAGCCTACATGTGGTGGTATGTCTCTGTCTCTTGCAGTCCTGGTCCAGTGGACACCAGCTACCTTTTGGAAGTCTTGTGAACATCTGTGCTGGTCCCATACTGTTGCGGTGTAGGCTGGTTCATCCTGGCTACGTGTTCTCCCCAACTTATTCTGCCTGACGCATCTTCACTCCACTCTTCCTTGTCACTTCATCGTACCTTACCTTGTCGCTGATTTTGACGCCCAATACCCTTCTCTCCACTTTACACTAGCACACTTGGATTTTGTTCGTTTGTCCCTTTGTTTGGCTTCCGTAAGTGGGAACTGTAATGACGCAGGTCTGCAGTATTTCAAATCTTATTTTGGAGTCGAGAGATCTTTGCAGAAGTAAAAATTTTAAGTTCCAAAATTTGCCCCAGGCATCTCTCTTTCTCCGCCCCCTGACATGGTAATCGTTTGCCCTAAGTAGATATACCCTTCACTGCACTCTATCGTTGTAACCCCTAACTGCATTGCTGTCTCTGTATGGTTTGTCATGATTTTAGTATTGGGCGGATTCCTTGCTATATCTGCTTCATTGCTCTTTGTGTTCAGTTCATTCGGCATTTTTTGGAGTTCGTCTGCCGATTAAAAAACTATAAGACCCATGGAAAATTACGGGCTAGCTTATAGCCTCCAAACACTACCACCATCCCATTTTAAAATATGTTGCAATTACAGTATAATTTGAATCTGAACACTTCATTAAGGTGCGGTCGCTGTTGTAATAAATTTTAAAACTCTGATGTGTTGCACTCACATGACTTTCTCTACTCTTGTACTAACTATCCTTACAAACTTCTTTCTATATTTTGTTCACATTGGTTGAGATAAACATTTCCACAAACTATCTTACTGCTTATTTCCTTGTAGGTACAAGGGGAATATTAGAATACAGTAGGCTTTGAGCGATAGTCAAATCTTTTAAAGCTTTCAAATTCCGTTCTCTTTGCAAGGTTGACGTATAAAAAATGAATAACGATGTTCCATTTGACACATGTATGTTTACCAAAATTTACACAAATAACAAGAAATATCTTCGAAAAGGCTCACTCTATGAAAAAAATTTACTCGGACATAAATTGTGTGTTTTAGCAAAATGTACCTTTTTTGTATAGTAAGATTTGGTCTATCTCTTACGGTTTATCAGTTATCTAGAGTAAACAGGACTACATAGGTTATAGCCAGAAAATTCAAAATATACGTTTCACTTTCTATAAAAACATCTTAAACATGTCATTTAAATAAAAATCGTTAGAGCTATTTTTAAGAAAATCAAAATTTTCCGTGTAAAGAGTAGTTTAGGGTAGAGCAATTTTCTTCGAAATCTTTGTGTCACATCCTTGAAAGACATTAAACTTAAATACCAACTTTGGTTTTTAAGCAACTTTTCATTTTTGAGTTATGCTGTCCACAGACACACATAGACATCTTGACATAGAATTTTTGGGTTGAATACAACACTTCCTATGTACTTTGCTATACGTAGCAGAGAAAGTAAAAGTGCAGATGTGAAAATGATGTAGGTATTAATACTGGGATAGCCCGAGGGTGTAATGGTTAGCGAGATTGCATGCTGATCCCTGGAGGTCCTCAGGGATTTTTCCCGAACGAATCAGGACGGGTTCACCCCAGAGGTGACATTCCGCTGACCACGCGACCCCTCCCTAGTGAGCCCTCTGGGACGTAACCGACTCAGCAGGTCTTGACCTCACGAGACTTACACTTTCCAAAAATAATATTTGTTGTGCCAAATGTTCGCCCATTCTCTAAAGGCTGAGTTCAATTATTTCCTGGGTTTAGAAGAACGATAACATTTAAACCCATCTAAACTACACAGGCGAAACCCGTAAAATCTACGTGCAAACGATGTATAAATAACAGTTCTTCAGAGATCTACATTTTCCTGACGTAAGATTTTGTCTATCAGTTTAGCAGTTCTACAAAAATCATTCAAAATACATCTAAACTTTGCTAGTGATGTAAATATCTTAAATATAATCATAATCATTACAGCCATTTTGAGAATATAAAAAATATCGAATTACAAAGTAGAGGAAGTATTGTATTTCAATAAAAACTTCGATGTCGAGATTTCAGCGAAAATATATGTTTTGAGGCCCCTGAATCCAAAAAAGGCATTTTTAGAAAAAGGTCCGTGTGTGTGTGTGTGTGCGTGCGTGTGTGTGTGTGTCTGTCAGACTAAGCTCTCGATACGAAGATTTTGAAGAAAATTGAAGAAAATTGAAGAAAATTTGAAGCATGAAACTCTGGAACAAGTGAACTCCTGACTATCTGAGATAGTCTGCAGATCCAAACGGTAATCTCGAAACCACGTTCAAAGGAGCACACAGAGGCACACAGTGCATTCTGGTGGTAACCGCTGTTTGTTTTTACGAGTTGTTAGTCGTTTGTTTCATCTCATTCCGGAAATAGATAGAGATACAGCACGTGGAGGGTCCGATGACGTATCTCTCTAGTTCTAGGTAAACCAAATGTTGTGAGATTCTTGAAGCTACATGCTACGGTTTCCCACAATTTCTTTCTATAAGAGCAGCTTCAGTTATTTAATTATGTTTTTTGAAAAATGTTTAACATGATAGCAATTTATTTATTGTTTATTTATATATACTGCAGTCAAACAGTAATATAAAATTTATACAGAATATTATGACGAACCCCACTCCTGACACCAGTGTAACAATTTCACAAAAGTCCAGTCCAATAACTTTTACCTCATTTTATTTTCTTCTAAACCTTTTGCACAAATACACAGTTTTTTACCGAAGTTAACACAGTCTACAGTCTTTCGTGGTATTACAACTCAACTGTTTTCTTCTCGTAACCTTGACTCACTCCTTTTACTGTCTCTCTTCACTTTCACTGTCTCTCTTCAGTTTCACATAACTAACTTAATACTCGTGAAATCTTCTTCACTTCGACGCGACGTATCTTTTACGACACACACACACACACACACACACACACACACACACACACACACACACACACACACACACACAGCTGTCTTGCACTCTCTGACACTGACCGACTCATATCTCTAACAGTAACTCCTCTAACTCGTTGCCTCGTCTCCTTATATAGCCAGGAAGACGTAACACGGACCTTTCTCAAACTTCTACAAACACGCCGGTCCCCAAACACTTCTCGATAAATCTGGAAAACTCCTTTGACATACCGTGTTCATTGTTGCCACTTGTTTGCTCGCGCGAGTGACGTGAGGAAGCTTGACCTTGAACGCCTTTGTTACGCGTCGCGTCTTCCGTCATAATATTAATGAACAACCGCGTAGTCAAAAAGGTATGAGTGTCTTGGCCCTGTTTCACCAAGCGATGCTCAATTTTAACATTATGCTAAACTAAATTTAACACTGAAGTTAACACAAATTCTGCTTCATCGAACAATGTTAGCTTTAACGATGTCTTAAACTGGGTGTACATATCGTTCATACTTCCTTTCAGTTCTTCGTCTTAATTTATTAATTTTAATATCTTATAAATCCATAATTGATGTCATGTATAGAAGTAACAAAATTGTACTTTCCTTGATATATTCTGTGTTAACTATCCACCAATCAAAAGTGCACTTGTTCATAACGACACTGATATCCACCAATCAAAATATCCGCATGTAGCAATCAACACTTTGCCGTCTTCGTACATTTCTGCGCAGCTAAAAGCGAAACTATAGATTCTTTTATGTTCAATCGAATAATAACTAGTTCCAGAGTATAAAAGCTAAAAATGTCGGACATTGGCTAAATTCAACTTATGTTTTCGTTTTTGCGAGTCTAGTTTTTCAAAGGTTGTGGCATATATACTCTCTGTATAATTGTGTCAAGACCAGCATAAGAATAACAGTTGAAGGTGCAACTATCGATTCTGGTCTGTGCAATCGAGTAACAAATAGATGATTAAAATATCGGACACTAGTGACAATAACATGCAGCGTACAATATTAAAAACATTTTAACCTTTAAGCCTTTAACAATTATTGGCATAAGCTCCATATATGGGCTAAAACTCATAGACAGAAAACATTTGAATACTATTGCTCTTAAGGTTATTAATGATAGTTAAATGATTTCTTTGCTTCGAAGCAAGCAATTGCAGCGTAAAAAGCGATTGACAAGGCAGTAGTGGAAGTGCAGTGCTATATTATGTGGACTACTAAGTGCTTCTAGCAGAACATCATCCTGAAAAGAATAACATTACTAAGTCTTACCATTAAAGTCGTTAAAATGTATTAAAACATGAAACAAGAATGGGATAACAAATTAGAGAAGAATAAAAATTAAGCGGGGTGTAGGGCAAGGTTGCAGTTAATCATTCACCATAATTTATGTATACCAGTACAAATTGACGTGCTCATGCATAGTGAATGGAACAAGAGTTGCATGGCAAGTACCTACTCCGGAGTTGAGTTATAAATACACCGTTATAATACGCCAGTATCTTGGACTTTGTGTTCAAACCGTTCCATTGTACGGGATTCAACCGATTTGGATCATTCTTTCTTGGCCTACTGATTCTAACGTGCCGGTCCTCATGGCTGCGTCCGCCGGGGGATAGTGGTGCAAGGGATCGTGGGATCGAGTCTCGCCTCGGGCATGGATGTTTATGTATCCGTAAATGTCTGTGTTTATGTGCGGGTAAATACGCAAAAATAACCAGGAAAACTACAAAAAAGTAAGGGAAAAAGTAAAATAAAATGTCACGGGTTCAAACCCAGTCCATGCCGACGATTTTAAGTGAGGTTAAAAGCGACAGTCCTATTTCAGTATATTTGCTAACACCTGCACTCCTGCGGGCAAAATTCCGACGCAATGGCGGTGCTGTTATGATCCTGGCAAAATAAATAAATAAATAACCTTCCAATTTCATTTCATAAATAATTAAAATATTAAAAGTCATTTGCAAAGCCCTTATTTTTGAACAAAACACATTAAACATGCTTATGAAACAGGCGTAGGAATGCCATGGAATATGAACAGTCGCTGCACTCCAGACTTTAAAAACAAAAGCCGGTTACATTTTATTGCAAGGAATATACTACATAGATGACCACACTTCAACAAACGAAAGATAGTTTAAAAAGTAATTATCGATTCTGTGTTGTTTCTTTTACTGCCATTTATGAAATACTGCAGATACATCTGAATAACGTTTATTCTAATTCCATAGATGCATGCACTGAAGTTTCTGGATGCTGAACTCTTCTAATAACAAAAGAAAGACGAAACTTGATTGTGCTATGGTAGACATCAGATTGAAGATCAACGAATATTAAATGAAATCACTGTTGCTTTATTATTTTGTGAGACGGTGGAAACGTAAGTTATGTTGGTAATCCTCGAGCCTCTACAATCCTTCTACAACTATTGTTGACAGTTATATTTGGTCCCGCGGACTTCTGTAGGCATCACGTAATATTAAATAATTGTGTAAAATGGAGTGGAATTTGGAATTCTGAGCTAGACGGAAAGGTTATGTGTCACAAGTTTGGATGTGCACATAGGTAGAATGGTGAGAAAAGGTGGTATTTTGTGTAAGGGAGGTGACGCCCCGCCCGCTTGCCAGGCAATACATCAAGTGGGTGCACGTATACTGTCATGTATCGCTGTTGACTTGTACCACTGTTGCAAGTCACGTGATAACATCTATGGAGCAGACCGCTGGACGCGCGCTCCTAAAATGTCCTGACTGTAACAAGCTGTCAAACTGGCTAGCATTATACATCGTGGTCTTTTCCTTTTGCGTCTCAAAATTTTAACTAATATGCAGGGGTGTGCAAACTTTATCTCGCTTCCTTCAAATCAAGATAAATCTCGTGGAAAGAAGCACAGGGTGGCGCGGAGTCGACTAATGCATTTCAAACCTGAATGTTGTATGTTGGTTGTTGGAGTGGGAACCGGAAGAGGAAGGAACGCCATGTCACGTGGTCAGTTGTAGTGCAGCATTGGAGCAGAAAACGCAGTTATTGCGAAACTAAGTCTGTGACAGAAGTGCGACTCGTTTTAGACGTCGCGACGCACAGTGGGGTGTTTTCATCTAATTATTCTCTTTAAAACATACAAATTTAAATGTACCAGATATGACATAGATAAGTAAATTAGATAACTACTGAGGAGTTATGGAAGAAATTAAGTCTTTCTGCATTTAGTAGCACGTTGAGGGGATTTTCTAATTCTTTACCTCTCTGGCCGCATGTACTTTGCCTGTAGCTCACAGTTTCATTTGGGTAGAATAGATTAGTATTTCTGAATCCACTTCCGCACGAGGCTCTAGGACCTTTCGCCTTTTGCTTCGGTCGCTTGTCTCAATGAACGCCCTTAAAAACGACAGCTCCATGTCAGTACATTTATTGGCATGTAAAAAAACTCCTGCGAGACAAAATTCCGTCGCACCGGCGACGCTGATGTGATTCTGGCAATTGACAGCGTCAATAAAAATAACCACAAAATAATTCTTTAATGCATGGTAAGGTGAAATTGCAGTCGGCATTTATGTAGAAGTCATCCAGAATGAAGAGGTTTTCTGAGAACAGTCAAGGTACGACTTAGAAACTTTCATGGAATCTCCTGTTTGTGTCCGTCACTGGATACTCACTGCCTCTCCCTTCGACTGAGGAGTGGAGTGGGGTATTGCCACTCGCTGAGTAAGGTTCTCCAACCATTCCATTGTCCCTAGGTGACAATTTGGTGCGCGTCAGGTGCCTTTTTGGGATGGTAACCCCATTTTTTTTTTTTTTTTTTTTTTTTTTTTTTTTTTTTTTTTTTTCAAAATGGCAATCAAGAAACAGTCACAGGTATTTGCAACGTTATATCACTGCGATGCAAACTTTTGTTGAATCTTCCTTCCAACAACTTGACATTGACCCGAAGGGCCCTTATTTTCAGCAAGATGGTGCAACAGCCCACATAGTGCGAGAGAATATGACTGTTTAGATGGGTCTTCTCTTGTTTTGGAAATACCCTTGGCGTGCTCGATCACCCGATCTTACTGTCTTAGATATTTTCCATAGAGATATTTGAAGGACTGTGTTCAACAATTATATTCAGAACATTGATGGACTTAAGCCATTGTTGACGAGGTTGCGTCTATCTGAGGAAGTGGGTGTTCAATTTCCGGAATTCTTTACATGAGTGTATCTTTCGGACACTATTTACAAGATATAAACTTTTGAATGTTGGCAAGTAAATAACATATTTCAGTATATTTTTAGACTTCACTTTCTTTTTTCCTGTTTCCTTCGATAATATACAACCAGAATCAGCCCGCAGTTGTCATCAAACTGATTCAACACTTATTTGGATACATTTCACTAAATAAGGAAAAGAAACCTCAAAACGTTTGTTCTATATTGTTTACAAAAACTTTACATTTACGTTGCTAAATTTAACATTGCTAAGATAGGAAATTGCTGACTCTTCTTAAAGAGCTTCAAAAAGTGTATTTGGTAACATAGAGGTTTGTTTCTGAAGGTGCGCGTGTACCGGTGGGAGAGAGAGAGAGGTATTTCCTGGCACACGTTGTGACCTTCACTGTACACCCCTGGATTGTAGAGAGAAGGCCTTGTGGACATGAGTGGCATATCCAGTTCAAACAAAGCTGTTGGAAACTGAAGATCCAAACACCCCAATTAGTCTCCAGCTTCCACTGACTCCAAGATAGTCTAATGTTTATACATAGAGACGAGAATTTCGTGCATCACAAAATATGCAGGCATTCATGCACACGAAACATGCAGATCAAGGGAAAAATGCGTGCATTAAGATATGCACTTTCATTTTTGTTAATATTTGTACCAATAGGTGAAGTAGATACAACAATCAGTTCGACTTTAAATTGTTTAGTACATTTTATCAGAAATTATAATATACTACATTACTATGGAGAATTCAAATCGATTTGAGTTTTCATTCTGGATTGAATACTGCATTGAACCCCGGATCCTATCCTCTTAGAAGTGAGATCGGATCGAAATTTTGTTCCATGGAAACGCCTACTAGTTTCAGATCTATTTGAATCCACAAAAATGCTAACATTATTTTATTTTCAGAGCGAAAGTGGGAAAAAAACACTGTCTGTGTATGTGTGTGTGTGTGTGTGTGTGTGTGTGTGTGTGTGTGTGTGTGTGTGTGTGTGTCAGTCTGTGGACAGCATAACTCAAAACCGAAAAGTTTAATGTCATTCAAGGATGCGACACGAAGATTTTGAAGAAAATAGCCCCACCCTAAACTACCCTTTACATGGACAACTTTTCAAATATTTTGATTTTCTTGAAAATGGCTCTAACGATTTTTATTAAAATGCCATATGTTTAAGAAATTTGTATGACAAATGGAATGTATATTTCGAATTTTCTGGCCTTGGCCTATGTAGTCCCGTTTACTCTGAATGACTTTTGAATAACTCGTAAGCCATAAGAGATAGACAAAACCTTACTCTACAAAAGTTGTAGACCTTGCTAAAGCACATAATTTATGTCCAATTAAGTTTTTTTGTAGGTTGAACCATTTCGGTGATATTCGTTATTATTTGTGTCAGTTTCGGAAAAGTTTAAACTTTCATGAAATGGACCATCGTTGTTCATTGTTTTGTGTTAACCGTGCAAAGGGAACGGAATCTCAAAGCTTTAAAACATTTGACTATCACTCAAAGCCTACTGTATTCCCATATTCCCCTTGTACCTACAAGGAAATAAGCAATAAGATAATTTGTACAAATGTTTGTCTCAACTAACACGAAGAAGATATAGGAATAAGAGTTTGTAAGAATGGTTAGTACAAGAGTAGAGAAAGTCATGTGAGTGTAACACATCAGATTTTTATCCCTATAATTTTGCAACATATTCTTCTCAAAAGCATTCACTAACCTCGAAACATACTCGAATCAATTTTAATTCCCCGTAGAAACATAGAGATAGGTCTTACAGTTAAAAAGGAGATAATATCTTTAATTATTTTAATGAAGTTTTGTAATCAATTATTTTCTCTAAAATATACAGTAAATAGCAGGTATTGTATTCCATCAAAAAAAGTCAATACTAAGATTTCACCGAAAATACTTGTTTTGATGCGAGAAGTTCCCAAAAAGAGCGTCTTGCATCTCTCTGTTAACTGCATAACTAAAAAACGAAAACTCGGTTAAGTACCAAACTTGGTATTTAATTTTAGCATATTCCAAGTTGCAATACGAAGATTTTCAAAGTAATTCCACATCCCAAACGATCCTTAACATGTATATTCTAAATTTTCTGGAAATATCCTCTGAAGTCCACTTAATTGTGAATGACATTCGTGTATCTGGTAAACTGTAAGTGATAGACAAAATGTTAATATATAAAAACGTAAATCATGATAAAGCACAAAATATATCACATAATGCATTTTCTTTCTTTCTTTTCTTTTTTCAGTGGCGTTAACTATTTCCGAAATATCCTTTGTTATTGGTTTGAATTTAATTTTTAAATACTTAACTTTTGTCGATGGGAAAATTTTACCTGCTGTATTCTGATTCTGTAAGAACAGTTTGTAGTAGGTATAGTGAGTGAAGAAAACCGTGTAAATGCAATACAAACTCCCTTCCTCATGATGAAACCTTTTTTCAAATCAAGAGTTTGCAGTAAGAATTGTAAATTGCTTAAATATATTTGAGAAGATTGAAGAACACTTAGAAGACCTGGCAAGACTGCAATGTATGCTTACTATTAATGTCACGATATAACAATTTGTAAAAAAATATTGTTCTTTATATATTCTATTCCACTCATGCCGGATTATCACTTCCTAGTCGTGATATTATCACTTTGGTTATATCACCTTCTCCTTGCGGTTCCGCCAACCTAAACATTTTCGTACATTTCGAAAATCTGAAGTATCCATGCGCAGTAAAAGCAATAGAGCCATTCAAAAATGGCTGACAAAACATTTGGCGAATATTCTAGTGAGTATATTATTATTTTAATTGAAGAGGCGAATAAATAGAGCAGATCTACCTTTAATGAATAGTCTACTAACGCAAATTCGTTCATTTATATTCATTATAATGAATATATAATATAAGAATATATAATACATTATATTTTGATAGCAGCTAATAGTATAAAATAGATGAATTATTAATTACTTTATGGAATACTGTAAACAAATACCACTTAAGGTTTTCATATTTGGAATAATAAAGCCCTCTCGTATTAATACAGATAATTACGTAGCATTTTTAGTTATTGCAAGACATGAAATCAAATTATAATGAAAGCATACAATGAAAATAACAGTCACTGATAGGTTAACTACATTTCATTATCATTAATGCATTATTGTATGCTTTAGAAATCTTCCTGGACATTTCTTCGTCTTTTTCATCTTATGGTAATACACAGAGCGCACAAAGGTATAGGAATGACCATAACTTAATCAGCTGGCATACGACATTGTTGCCCAGGTAGCCATTTTTTGTTTCCCTTTCACTTTCAGCCATGTTGGACATTTCGTGACGCACTCTAAATACTCGCATTCATTTGTCAAAGCCATGGAATCGTTATCAAACCTTTGACCGTTTATTTATAGCATGTCCTTATTGACTTTCAAGGACTTTAAAAGTATTGGAGGCAATTCGACAAACAGATTGTGAAGTGTGACAACTGTAGGAAAGTCTGGTAAAGCAGTGAGTTTAACAACAATTTGTTCGTAGACAAGGAGGTTCGGTCTGTACATGTTTTGCTGCTGGTTGGACAACAAGCCGCCTGTAGCGCCACAGCACTCCTTCCTTATTTATGAATGATTTAATTGAGAAGTTGCGCATCATGCTGAGCAGCTAATTAGGATCCACGCACGCATGCACGTGTGTTCAACATCACCACTACATCCTGTCCGCATTAAAACATCACACACGCGCAGGCGCTTAACGCTACTCCATTGTCTTCGCGATTGTGTTTCTATCCTGGCAGAATGTCGCACTTTCTGTGCTTAGAGCGATCGTGGTAGTAGGCTTGCCACACGTCCGGATTCTTACGAGATTTCTCTAGTCTAGGACAGAATTTTACCCGTTTTATTTGACTTTGTCGCGTAAAATTATATGAACTCAAGATGTATGTAAGTAATATTTAAGTTGGTAGTACTGTTAACCGGCAAATTCCAGTATTTTGTTTAATAGTATTGCAATCTGTATAGTAACCGACCAAGATGGCTCCACGGTAACCTATGGGACTCGCATTCGGGAGGTTGTGGGTTCGATTAAAACAAAAATTAAATTAAAATCTGTATAATAACCCTGGCACATAATTAGTTAAACCAGAGCTAATATACCAGATTTTTAACAATTATTCATTCTATACATTCATACATACAACATAATTTACATTTTTTAGAAAAAGGCCCGTGTGTGTGTGTGTGTGTGTGTGTGTGTGTGTCTGTGTCTGTGTGTGTCTGTGTGTCTATAAGTGTATGTACAGCATAACTTAAAAAGAAAAGTCGGTTAAAAACCAAATTTGGTATTTAAATTTAATGTCTTTGAAGGATGCGACACGAAGATTTTGAAGAAAATTCCTCTACCCTAAACTACCCTTTACATGGAAAACTTTACGAAAATTTTTATTTTCTCGAAATTAGCTCGAACGGTTTTGATTAAATGCCATATGTTTGAGATATTTGTATGACAAACGAAATGTATATTTTGAATTTTCTGGCTATAGTCTATGTAGTCCTGTTTATTCTGGATGTCTTTGGCATAACTGGTAAACCGTAAGAGATAGACTTGTACAAAAAATGTAGATCTTACTAAAACACACAATTTGTCCAAATGTTTGTGTAGAGTGAACCGTTTAAGAGCTATTCCTTGTTATTTGTGTGAGTTTTGCAGCACAACGTTATTCACCTTGTTATATCTTGGCCGAGCAAAGAGAAAAGGATTTCAAAACCTCCACCTAACACACAGCTTTAAAAGGCTTGACTATCGCTCAAATCCTACTGTATTCCCACATTCCCCTTGTACCTACAAGGAAATAATAAGGTAATTTGTGAAAATGTTTATCTCAACTAACATGAAGAAGATTAATAAGAGTTTATGAGAATAGTTAGTACGAGAGTAGAGAAAGTCATTTGAGTGCAACACATCAGATATTCCCCCTTTGTTATCGTTCAGATGTGAAGGTATCTGATGAAAAATGAAGCCTGAACAGCGAGCTCCTGTGTGGTATCGTTAGTGATGGTTATTTGGTGTATTTAAAGACAGCCTTGGTGTGAACCATTTGCATGATTATAGCAGCTATACAAGACATCAAGTTACACTGCCCGCCAGACACTGACCCACCCAATAATCTCTGCCACCTTGTTATTATAAACTCATCGTCGCACTGCTAAATAACACACAGCTCAGGTCGTTTGCACTTTTAGTGCCAAGAGATTTTTGGTGTCTCACCATAACTAGTTTCCTTTCTTAGTCTTTTTACTTTTTAAAAGTGCATAATTTTATGAAGAAGAAAAAAGATAGAAATGTTAACTGGTATGGATTTTTCATCGACGAAATCTAGTAGTGGTTTACCTTCTCTAAGCTTTTATGGTCCAAACGATTTTGATTTATCTGTTACAAATGTGATTCATCCGCAAGATATGTAAGTAAAGTTTACTAGTGGCCTTCGCTTTAGCTATGAATTAAAGGCTACATTTTTTGAAGCAGAAATGTATTTGTCACAAGTAATAAACTGAGCTTACTATTAAGTGGAGCAAGAGTCAGACTATCGAATAATATTTATTTGAACTATTTCATAAATAAAATATGAACTTAAATGCTACATCGCAAAGATTTGATTAGGAAATGTTAAATTCTATAAAAAAAATAACCTAAAATAAACCCATTTCGATTAGTGTAGTTCCATTTACTGAGCCCTGCCAACTGAGGAAAACGAAACACAATTATATTTCTTTCGATCTTCTCTTGTCATAACAGAAAGCCGGTTTATAATCTGAAATAATCTCACTTTATTTTTAATATTAACAAATAAGTGTTCTTCTGGAAAAGTTATTAATTATTAAAATAATAATTGTTAAAAACACAGTTGTCAAATTGAAATAGGCCGCTATTTTGATTGTTAATCATTGTAAGGTGTAACAAATTGTTTTACAGCAATCCATGTGATACAGTTGGCGACACTGACTACACAGAAGTATTACCTAATGATAATTTGTACAAAACAAAAGAATGGCCAGATTGTAATGCGTATATGATAGTTTAAAGCTTCTATGTATGAAACAGTCAAGAATGTTCATCTGTTCATTATATATGAAAGCTACTTCTTAATGTTTTGCGAGTTGATTGCGGTGTAGTTTGTTGATTTCCTGCAATAGTTTGTTAATTATTATTATTTAAAGATTTTATGTTCACTCAAGTATGAATTTGACTAGAGAATATTTTCGGACCGAGATCTTTTACGATTTTAATCGTCATTAACGCCTAAACATTGCGAAGATCGGCTTAGAAATGCATTTGGCGAAGAATTCTCATCTAAGGCAACGACTTGTGGCTGGTACAGCGAATTCAGGTAGAGATCTCATTTCTTAGTGGTGAGTTTGACGCCGGGACGCGCCCCACAGATGTAACCAACTTCTTGTTGTAGCTGAGTAGGTATTTGTGGTATTATCCACGAGGTCGTATAGCTGGATTATACGTAAGATAATTTCAGTTCAGTATCGATCCCTTAGCCACGCCTATAGTGACCCGCTGGTTCCTTCGGCAAGGACTTTGAGTCCTGCCAAGTGTAAAACAAGAAAATGAAGGGAGATGGCGAGTTAGTTCTAACTATGGGTTTCCGTAACACGAAGCAGTCTTAAGGTTAACCCGAATGTGCTCCCTGCTCCCCGGGGCCAAATTGTCGGAAATTACACACCCCACACCCTGCTTTCTGGTCGGATAAACCATCTTCTTAATGTGGGGTCTTGAGACCTTCATCTTACACAATCCTGCTATCTGCCATGTCTAATAAACGCTGCCGAATTAAAGACCACACAAAGTCAAAATAACTAAACAAGACATTGTTAACTTCCTCTACTACATGCTTAAGTAGACGAATTATTGTATGCCATTCAAAAGTTCCACACCACACACTGGCTTCGAACTGTGTACTCCTACGTCATTGTAGAACGTATATCGGCGGTGGTGAGCCTCATGCACATAACCCAATACGTGCGGTTGTCTTTGAACATTTTCAATCGCTCCGTGGACTCGTGCCATAAGATCCTTCGCTGACGTTACAGGAGTGTCATACTCTTCATACACATGACCCAATACGTGCGGTTGTCTTTGAACATTTTCAATCGCTCCGTGGACTCGAGCCATAAGGTCCTCCGCTGACGTTACAGGAGTGTCATACTCTTCATGCACATGACCCAATACGTGCGGTTGTCTTTGAACATTTTCAATCGCTCCGTGGACTCGAGACATAAGGTCCTTCGCTGACGTTACAGGAGTGTCATACTCTTCATGCACATGACCCAATACGTGCGGTTGTCTTTGAACATTTTCAATCGCTCCGTGGACTCGAGACATAAGGTCCTCCGCTGACGTTACAGGAGTGTCATACTCTTCATGCACATGACCCAATACGTGCGCTTGTCTTTGAACATTTTCAATCACTCCGTGGACTCGAGACATAAGGTCCTCCGCTGACGTTACAGGAGTGTCATACTCTTCATACACATGACCCAATACGTGCGGTTGTCTTTGAACATTTTCAATCGCTCCGTGGACTCGAGCCATAAGGTCCTCCGCTGACGTTACAGGAGTGTCATACTCTTCATGTACATGACCCAATACGTGCGGTTGTCTTTGAACATTTTCAATCGCTCCGTGGACTCGAGCCATAAGGTCCTCCGCTGACGTTACAGGAGTGTCATACTCTTCATACACATGACCCAATAGTGCGGTTGTCTTTGAACATTTTCAATCGCTCCGTGGACTCGAGACATAAGGTCCTCCGCTGACGTTACAGGAGTGTCATACTCTTCATGTACATGACCCAATACGTGCGGTTGTCTTTGAACATTTTCAATCGCTCCGTGGACTCGAGACATAAGGTCCTCCGCTGACGTTACAGGAGTGTCATACTCTTCATACACATGACCCAATACGTGCGGTTGTCTTTGAACATTTACAATCGCTCTGTTGACTCGAGCCATAAGGTCCTCCGCTGACGTTACAGGAGTGTCATACTCTTCATACACATGACCCAATAGTGCGGTTGTCTTTGAACATTTTCAATCGCTCCGTGGACTCGAGACATAAGGTCCTCCGCTGACGTTACAGGAGTGTCATACTCTTCATGCACATGACCCAATACGTGCGGTTGTCTTTGAACATTTTCAATCGCTCCGTGGACTCGAGCCATAAGGTCCTCCGCTGACGTTACAGGAGTTTCATACTCTTCATGCACATGACCCAATACGTGCGGTTGTCTTTGAACATTTTCAATCGCTCCGTGGACTCGAGCCATAAGGTCCTCCGCTGACGTTACAGGAGTGTCATACTCTTCATGCACATGACCCAATACGTGCGGTTGTCTTTGAACATTTTCAATCGCTCCGTGGACTCGAGCCATAAGGTCCTCCGCTGACGTTACAGGAGTGTCATACTCTTCATGCACATGACCCAATACGTGCGGTTGTCTTTGAACATTTTCAATCGCTCCGTGGACTCGTGCCATAAGGTCCTCCGCTGACGTTACAGGAGTGTCATACTCTTCATGCACATGACCCAATACGTGCGGTTGTCTTTGAACATTTTCAATCGCTCGGTGGACTCGTGCCATAAGATCCTTCGCTGACGTTACAGGAGTGTCATACTCTTCATGTACATGACCCAATACGTGCGGTTGTCTTTGAACATTTTCAATCGTTCCGTGGACTCGAGACATAAGACCCTCCGCTGACGTTACAGGAGGGTCATACTCTTCATGTACATGACCCAATACGTGCTGTTGTCTTTGAACATTTTCAATCGCTCCGTGGACTCGTGCCATAAGATCCTTCGCTGACGTTACAGGAGTGTCATACTCTTCATGTACATGACCCATTACGTGCGGTTGTCTTTGAACATTTTCAATCGCTCCGTGGACTCAAGCCATAAGGTCCTCCGCTGACGTTACAGGAGTGTCATACTCTTCATACACATGACCCAATACGTGCGGTTGTCTTTGAACATTTTCAATCGCTCCGTGGACTCGTGCCATAAGATCCTTCGCTGACGTTACAGGAGTGTCATACTCTTCATACACATGACCCAATACGTGCGGTTGTCTTTGAACATTTTCAATCGCTCCGTGGACTCGTGCCATAAGGTCCTCCGCTGACGTTACAGGAGTGTCATACTCTTCATGTACATGACCCAATACGTGCGGTTGTCTTTGAACATTTTCAATCGCTCCGTGGACTCGAGACATAACGTCCTCCGCTGACGTTACAGGAGTGTCATACTCTTCATGTACATGACCCAATGCGTGCGGTTGTCTTTGAACATTTTCAATCGCTCCGTGGACTCGAGACATAAGGTCCTCCGCTGACGTTACAGGAGTGTCATACTCTTCATACACATGACCCAATACGTGCGGTTGTCTTTGAACATTTTCAATCGCTCTGTTGACTCGAGCCATAAGGTCCTCCGCTGACGTTACAGGAGTGTCATACTCTTCATACACATGACCCAATACGTGCGGTTGTCTTTGAACATTTTCAATCGCTCCGTGGACTCGAGACATAAGGTCCTCCGCTGACGTTACAGGAGTGTCATACTCTTCATGTACATAACCCAATACGTGCGGTTGTCTTTGAACATTTTCAATCGCTCCGTGGACTCGTGCCATAAGGTCCTCCGCTGACGTTACAGGAGTGTCATACTCTTCATGCACATGACCCAATACGTGCGGTTGTCTTTGAACATTTTCAATCGCTCGGTGGACTCGTGCCATAAGATCCTTCGCTGACGTTACAGGAGTGTCATACTCTTCATGTACATGACCCAATACGTGCGGTTGTCTTTGAACATTTTCAATCGTTCCGTGGACTCGAGACATAAGACCCTCCGCTGACGTTACAGGAGGGTCATACTCTTCATGTACATGACCCAATACGTGCTGTTGTCTTTGAACATTTTCAATCGCTCCGTGGACTCGTGCCATAAGATCCTTCGCTGACGTTACAGGAGTGTCATACTCTTCATGTACATGACCCATTACGTGCGGTTGTCTTTGAACATTTTCAATCGCTCCGTGGACTCAAGCCATAAGGTCCTCCGCTGACGTTACAGGAGTGTCATACTCTTCATACACATGACCCAATACGTGCGGTTGTCTTTGAACATTTTCAATCGCTCCGTGGACTCGTGCCATAAGATCCTTCGCTGACGTTACAGGAGTGTCATACTCTTCATACACATGACCCAATACGTGCGGTTGTCTTTGAACATTTTCAATCGCTCCGTGGACTCGTGCCATAAGGTCCTCCGCTGACGTTACAGGAGTGTCATACACTTCATGTACATGACCCAATACGTGCGGTTGTCTTTGAACATTTTCAATCGCTCCGTGGACTCGAGACATAACGTCCTCCGCTGACGTTACAGGAGTGTCATACTCTTCATGTACATGACCCAATGCGTGCGGTTGTCTTTGAACATTTTCAATCGCTCCGTGGACTCGAGACATAAGGTCCTCCGCTGACGTTACAGGAGTGTCATACTCTTCATATACATGACCCAATACGTGCGGTTGTCTTTGAACATTTTCAATCGCTCTGTTGACTCGAGCCATAAGGTCCTCCGCTGACGTTACAGGAGTGTCATACTCTTCATGTACATGACCCAATACGTGCGGTTGTCTTTGAACATTTTCAATCGCTCTGTTGACTCGAGCCATAAGGTCCTCCGCTGACGTTACAGGAGTGTCATACTCTTCATGTACATGACCCAATACGTGCGGTTGTCTTTGAACATTTTCAATCGCTCTGTTGACTCGAGCCATAAGGTCCTCCGCTGACGTTACAGGAGTGTCATACTCTTCATGTACATGACCCAATACGTGCGGTTGTCTTTGAACATTTTCAATCGCTCTGTTGACTCGAGCCATAAGGTCCTCCGCTGACGTTACAGGAGTGTCATACTCTTCATACACATGACCCAATACGTGCGGTTGTCTTTGAACATTTTCAATCGCTCCGTGGACTCGAGACATAAGGTCCTCCGCTGACGTTACAGGAGTGTCATACTCTTCATGTACATAACCCAATACGTGCGGTTGTCTTTGAACATTTTCAATCGCTCCGTGGGCTCGAGACATAAGCTCCTCCGCTGACGTTACAGGAGTGTCATACTCTTCATGTACATGACCCATTACGTGCGGTTGTCTTTGAACATTTTCAATCGCTCCGTGGACTCGAGACATAAGGTCCTTCGCTGACGTTACAGGAGTGTCATACTCTTCATATACATGATCCAATACGTGCGGTTGTCTTTGAACATTTTCAATCTCTCCGTGGGCTCGAGACATAAGCTCCTCCGCTGACGTTACAGGAGTGTCATACTCTTCATGCACATGACCCAATACGTGCGGTTGTCTTTGAACATTTTCAATCGCTCCGTGGACTCGAGCCATAAGGTCCTCCGCTGACGTTACAGGAGTTTCATACTCTTCATGCACATGACCCAATACGTGCGGTTGTCTTTGAACATTTTCAATCGCTCCGTGGACTCGAGCCATAAGGTCCTCCGCTGACGTTACAGGAGTGTCATACTCTTCATGCACATGACCCAATACGTGCGGTTGTCTTTGAACATTTTCAATCGCTCCGTGGACTCGAGCCATAAGGTCCTCCGCTGACGTTACAGGAGTGTCATACTCTTCATGCACATGACCCAATACGTGCGGTTGTCTTTGAACATTTTCAATCGCTCCGTGGACTCGTGCCATAAGATCCTTCGCTGACGTTACAGGAGTGTCATACTCTTCATGTACATGACCCAATACGTGCGGTTGTCTTTGAACATTTTCAATCGTTCCGTGGACTCGAGACATAAGACCCTCCGCTGACGTTACAGGAGTGTCATACTCTTCATGTACATGACCCAATACGTGCGGTTGTCTTTGAACATTTTCAATCGCTCCGTGGACTCGTGCCATAAGATCCTTCGCTGACGTTACAGGAGTGTCATACTCTTCATGTACATGACCCATTACGTGCGGTTGTCTTTGAACATTTTCAATCGCTCCGTGGACTCGAGCCATAAGGTCCTCCGCTGACGTTTCGGGAGTGTCATACTCTTCATACACATGACCCAATACGTGCGGTTGTCTTTGAACATTTTCAATCGCTCCGTGGACTCGTGCCATAAGATCCTTCGCTGACGTTACAGGAGTGTCATACTCTTCATACACATGACCCAATACGTGCGGTTGTCTTTGAACATTTTCAATCGCTCCGTGGACTCGTGCCATAAGATCCTTCGCTGACGTTACAGGAGTGTCATACTCTTCATACACATGACCCAATACGTGCGGTTGTCTTTGAACATTTTCAATCGCTCCGTGGACTCGAGACATAAGGTCCTCCGCTGACGTTACAGGAGTGTCATACTCTTCATGTACATGACCCAATACGTGCGGTTGTCTTTGAACATTTTCAATCGCTCCGTGGACTCGTGCCATAAGATCCTTCGCTGACGTTACAGGAGTGTCATACTCTTCATACACATGACCCAATACGTGCAGTTGTCTTTGAACATTTTCAATCGCTCCGTGGACTCGTGCCATAAGATCCTTCGCTGACGTTACAGGAGTGTCATACTCTTCATACACATGACCCAATACGTGCGGTTGTCTTTGAACATTTTCGATCGCTCCGTGGACTCGAGCCATAAGGTCCTCCGCTGACGTTACAGGAGTGTCATACTCTTCATGTACATGACCCAATACGTGCGGTTGTCTTTGAACATTTTCAATCGCTCCGTGGACTCGAGACATAACGTCCTCCGCTGACGTTACAGGAGTGTCATACTCTTCATGTACATGACCCAATACGTGCGGTTGTCTTTGAACATTTTCAATCGCTCCGTGGACTCGAGACATAACGTCCTCCGCTGACGTTACAGGAGTGTCATACTCTTCATGTACATGACCCAATACGTGCGGTTGTCTTTGAACATTTTCAATCGCTCCGTGGACTCGAGACATAAGGTCCTCCGCTGACGTTACAGGAGTGTCATACTCTTCATGTACATGACCCAATACGTGCGGTTGTCTTTGAACATTTTCAATCGCTCCGTGGACTCGAGCCATAAGGTCCTCCGCTGACGTTACAGGAGTGTCATACTCTTCATGCACATGACCCAATACGTGCGGTTGTCTTTGAACATTTTCAATCGCTCCGTGGACTCGAGCCATAAGGTCCTCCGCTGACGTTACAGGAGTGTCATACTCTTCATGTACATGACCCAATACGTGCGGTTGTCTTTGAACATTTTCAATCGCTCCGTGGACTCGAGCCATAAGGTCCTCCGCTGACGTTACAGGAGTGTCATACTCTTCATGTACATGACCCAATACGTGCGGTTGTCTTTGAACATTTTCAATCGCTCCGTGGACTCGAGCCATAGGGTCCTCCGCTGACGTTACAGGAGTGTCATACTCTTCATGTACATGACCCAATACGTGCGGTTGTCTTTGAACATTTTCAATCGCTCCGTGGACTCGAGCCATAAGGTCCTCCGCTGACGTTACAGGAGTGTCATACTCTTCATGTACATGACCCAATACGTGCGGTTGTCTTTGAACATTTTCAATCGCTCCGTGGACTCGAGCCATAAGG
The DNA here is from genome assembly GCA_030765045.1 of Tenodera sinensis. Classification (NCBI taxonomy): domain Eukaryota; kingdom Metazoa; phylum Arthropoda; class Insecta; order Mantodea; family Mantidae; genus Tenodera; species Tenodera sinensis. Next base: position 201,519,419 of record CM060963.1, read on the forward strand.
TCCTCCGCTGACGTTACAGGAGTGTCATACTCTTCATACACATGACCCAATACGTGCGGTTGTCTTTGAACATTTTCAATCGCTCCGTGGACTCGAGCCATAAGGTCCTCCACTGACGTTACAGGAGTGTCATACTCTTCATGCACATGACCCAATACGTGCGGTTGTCTTTGAACATTTTCAATCGCTCTGTGGATTCGAGCCATAAGGTCCTCCGCTGACGTTACAGGAGTGTCATACTCTTCATGCACATGACCGAATACGTGCGGTTGTCTTTGAACATTTTCAATCGCTCCGTGGACTCGAGCCATAAGGTCCTCCACTGACGTTACAGGAGTGTCATACTCTTCATACAACTCCACAGAAAATAGTCGAGAGGTGTCAGATCTGGCGACTGTGCTGGCCATGGAACTGGTCCACCACTATGTGACGTTGAGGTGATTCCGCACATTTACATCAAAGTGTGCTTGAGCTCATGTCGGCCATTTCAGCAGCTGTGTATTGGTACGTGTCGTACTCCTGTTAAAAACGTTACTGTGCTGGAAACTATACAAATAACGCAGTAGCATACGCACCAAGGACTCAATGGAGGAATTTAACGCATGCTCAGGTTGTTCATCCCTGTACACAGATACCTACCTTATTACGATACCAAAACGAGTGTTAACAAATTGTCACAACTGTTCGTCCTTAAACTTCGAACTTCTCCAGCGGCCGGGGAGGCTTCTGGTTGCCATCGTGCAGAACATACTAAGCTTTGTCAATGGTTTTTGGAACACTGGCGACGTGCACTGTTGCACGCGGTGTGACTGTGTGTATTTCTGTTTCTTTGTTACTTTTTTTTTTTTTTAAAAAAATTAACGTCCTCTAACATTGTGTCATATCGGACGAATGAATGAAATGAAATGGGTGAAATGATGCTCAAATGAGCCCGAGGTCCATGGAGGTCCAGTCGCCGACATTCGTCTTCTCAGGGTAGGGAGAACCTCGGAAAAAAACCTTACCCAGATAACTTACCCTAAGCGAGATTCGAACTCGCGACCTCTTGAACGTGAGGCAGAAACGCTAACCATCACTATCGAGGCGGGCGTTTCTTTCTTACGGTTTACCAGTTACGTATACAAAACAATTAATGATCAAGATGTTATCACAAGTTCTATTTGAAACGAGTAAGAGGATTCCGTGGTAACGTGTGAGGTTCGCGTTCCGGAGGTCATGGGTTTGATTCCTGTGGTTCCCAGGGTTGCCAGGCGAATGCTAGGAAGAATAATTACATCTCCCAAACTTGCTGTATCTCAATTTCATTTCATTCATCCGTCAATCCCGTTGTTTCTTTCTGGGTCACAAGTGTCATCGAAGGCGTTAGGTGCAGCTTGAGAGGGACCATATACGTACAGGAACTCTTTCCGTCCTTCGTTGCCCGTGGGATTCGGGTGAGGGGGGAGGGGGATGCTTTAATCTCTTCTTCACGGATTCCTCTACCTTGGGTTCTCATTTCCCTTGTCATCTTTCAGGTTTGGTTGCTAGCGCGGTATGTTCCGGCAAATGCGGACAGATGACACAATTGCTTGCGGTCTGGAATCCCTTACCTGGTCCTCTCTGGAAGCTGCTGCCCGAGCCCCTAGGGTCATCTCGTCGCCCTCTCCCTGGGTAGAGGAAACACTTCCGTTGTGTCAATATCTGTAACTGTTGGGGACCTCTGTGCGTCCCTGGGCTTCGTTGACTTCGCTAAGAAGTCTACGGTCTCACTTTGCGTTATTTCTTCTTCCTGGGTGGGTGGGGGGTGGTAAACTGCAATAGACCCATGTCGGGGTCGCAGTGGTTCGAGGTGTCCCACCTACGTTACCACACACACACGCACGCCCGCGCACGCACACACACACACACACATCTCTGGTCAATTTTACGATTACTTCCGATAACAATATCAGAAATTAGGCAAATAACCCACGCAAGGCTGGACGTTTTCCCACGTCGTTCAGCTTATACTAGAGATCTTAATTTCAAATTCAAAGGGGGAACATATTTATGAGATTCCTATAGCGCTCTTCATTACTAGGCATGTTTTCGTGAAATGAATTTGTTCACATTACCATAATATCTACATTCATAACGAAATAATTAAGGTTGCACTACAATTTATGCTAATGCTAACAAATTACAAGCACTGGAACTCTTGTACCATCTAATGCACCATATTTACATTCTTTTCTTATTCCAGATCTTATGTCAAGATAGAAATGTTATATTCAAAAGGATTATGCTTGGGAAATTGTGTCAAAAGCTTCGAAGAAAATACTATCAGTGGCTCTGGGAGAATCGAGCTGGGCATTTCTTCCTGAGAAAACGAATATCTAGCAATTTGTTTAACTTTTGTAAATTCATTCAAAGGGAGGAGAAAACTAACATTTTATGTTATTTTGTTGGAATATAATTAATAGTTTAAAAATGAATTTGAAAACGATAAATTATTTGTAAAATGGCGTGTTGAGAAGAAAGGATTTGTTAGCGATAGTCAGTTATTCCGATCATGAAAAATCATATTGCCATGGAGACTGAGAAAACCTTTACTTGGTACAAACGTGGCATCCAAGCTAGTTCTTCATTAAAGTGAAATAAAATGAGTGTTAGGAGTAATTTCTTAAATAGTGAGTATTATTTCAAGAAAATGTTCCGTAGATTCCTTCAGTCTTCACAACCCTGGCCTAGCTCCTTGTGATTTCTAGTTTCACCAGAGGAGGGGTAGCGATTGAACTTGCCTTACTCACCCCACATTCTCTTGAAACAAGATACTAAAACTAATAAGGAACTAAACCCCTAAGAAGCGAAATTATGTCGTCTCTTTTATACGTTTACAAATACGAGTATTCAGAAAGTACCTTTCCAAATTGTAAATAAATACCTGCAAGATTACCAAAGTCTGGTTTATGGTTCTGATCATAGTGGCGTTTGATGCTGTAATTTATAAAGAACTCTGTCTCACTCTTCATGAAACAGACGAAACGATACTCGCCACTGTATGAGGTGTCGCAAGCTGAACAGCAGTGAAGGGGAGGGATGGCCGATGGAGTGAGGCAAGAAGGCGTTTCAGTGGAGTGGATTTTTCCCATGGCTGCTGTAAGCATTTTCACGTTGCAGGAAGCATGTGGAACTGTATTGCAGTTATTATGACCTTGCGGTGCTGTGGTAGGTCATTTCTCCACAGGAATCTGTCACGTTTCTCCCATTAATCTGTGTTTATGACTTCATCTTGTATTGCCATCGTAAACATTTCTTTTCCGGGAACAATGAACTGTTTTAATGACAAGTCGTTACTCATTTTCTTATTCTACAATTGAAACTGTTGCTTCTACTCCTTTAAACACCTAACGGCGTGTTTATTATACACCCCAAGTGGTTTTATTCTTCATCATTCACGAGAAAATAACTTTGCTTATTTACTTCATGCAACATGGTACAGGGTCATTCAGAAGGCCTCGAGCAACAATTTTTTAAAATTTTAATATTTATTTTAGACGCACCTTAATGTAACAGAGCTAAAAAAAAAATGCATTTCTTTCCATACATTTTTACTTTCTCTACCGCAAGTAGGGGAAGTATTGTATTCCACCCAAAAATCCGGAAATACATGTTTTGAGAACCCCTGAATCCCAAAAGAAAAAACATTTTTAGAAAAACGTCCGTCTGTGAGTCTGTCAGTCTGTGCACAACATAACTCAAAAACTAAACGTAGGTTAAAAACCAAAGTTGGTATTTAAGTTTAGTGTCTTTCAAGGATGCGACACGAAGATTTTGAAGAAAATAGCCCCACGCTAAACTATCCTTTACATGGAAATTTTTTCGAAAATTCTAATTTTCTTGTAAATGGTTCTAACGATTTCGATTAAAATGCCACATGTTTGAGATGTTTTTATGACAAATGAAATGTATATCTTGAATTTTCTGGCAATAGCCCCTTTAGTCGTATTTACTCTGGACGACTTTTGCATAACTGGTAAATCGTTATAGATAGACCAAATCATACTATACAAAAAATGTAGATCTTGCTAAAATACACAATTTATGTTCCAATAAATTTTCTTGTAGGGTGAACCATTTCGGAGATATTCCTTGTTATGTGTATGAGTTTCGGAAAACTTAAAACTTCTATGAAATGGATCATCATTGCTCATTTTTTATATGTTAAGTCTACAAAGAGAAGCGAATCTCAAAGCTTTAAAGGATTTGACTATCGCTCAAAGCCTACTGTATTTTAATATTCCCCTTGTACCTAGAAGGAAGTAAGCAATAGGATAATTTGTGCAAATGTTTATCTCAACTAACACGAGGAAGATATAGGAATAAGAGTTTGTAAGAATGGTTAGTACAAGAGTAGAGAAAGTCATGTGACTATAACACATGAGATTTTTCCCTCTTATACCTAAATAGCTGTGTTGGAACTAGAGCATACAAAGTTAGTGTTGTACTTTTGGGTGGGTTCCTTGACAAAGACATTACTATTTAATGTGGGGTATTATCCACCGCTTAACTAGTCCCAATATCCCCGAAGTTATTAGCAGGAAGTTTGTGAACTGTCTCCGAGGCAACACTTTACCACAAGTCTCCCCGATACCAGGGAATAGGTACATATGACCTCCACATACTGCGTCATGAGGTGAACACATTAAGTGAACCATAAATGTTCTGGTCTCCTTTTTAGTGAACACATAACTTTTAACGACATAAACAAGATCTAGAGGAATTCATGTCGTGCTGTATAGGAGTTCAAACAGTTCATCTCTCAACGCGGTCATTTGATGTCGCACTGGAAAATGTTATGTGTGACACCAACTTCTGATTCCCCACACGTTATACCTAAAAGATATGCCTTATATGATTTACTATTTGTTATTGGTAGGACGATATCACTATTATTCGATACTGATACCGCCGTGGCCGAGTGGTTAGACCGCTTGACTCTCACCAAATCGACCTGGGTTTGATCTAGGGTATATGGTGGACACGCCGCTGCAGGGGCGAATTTTCTCTGGGTTTTCCGGTGTCCTCCTAAGACATTATTTACATATGCCTCTCCTATAGAGAAGAATTTAAATATAAACTTGACTTCAGTTTAATGTATGTTTGACTCTGTCTAGAATCATTCTCTTATCACCAGGTAGATTGTGAATTAGTGATAATAATTGTTGTAAAGAGTATTTTACCATTCACTTGTCTAAGAATTTCGTCCATATACATACATATATTAAAACACTGCGGAGACAGACTGCATCCTTGTGTAATCCCTTATTAACGTTCATTTCTTCTGAACATCGTACATTTCCTAACCTAATCTTTATTGTAGTTGCTTTATACTTATTTTAATACCTGTATTAAATGTGTGGGGTATCCTTTCTCTTCTAATATTTCCCACCACAGGTGTCTCTTTACTCCGTCGTATGCCTTTTCTTAGTCTATATGTGTGCTTAGGTTAAATTCTTTTCTTTTTTATATTATTTGGTTTACTGAAAAAAATATTATCTATGCAACTACGTCCTTTCCTATTTCCTTCGCCTTTCTTAAGAACTGATGTTACATTGGCTTGATACCATGATGTTGGAATTAGTTTACTTTGCCAACATCTATTTACATATATATTTTAATAGTCTGGCGTGTAGTTCTTCTCCAAATTTTAATAACTCCGTATTAATACAGTCAGGTCCTGGGGCTTTGTATTTTTTATTTTCTCCATTGCATGTTTTACTTCCTCTTCTGTGATTTCATCTACTGAATTATCAGTTTCTCCATTTCCTGTTGTTTCTTCTATGTTTTCTTCTGTCTCGTACCATAATTCCTTATAATGATGTTCAACTTGACTAATGAAATTCTCCTAGGATTCTTGCTATGCTCTTCTTATGATATATAGCAATAAACCATTTTACAAACTACACCATCCTGAGTTTAAAAACGTCATTAGGAAATATACTAACCTAGCTGACAGACAGACGAATGCAAAGATAATACGTGTATATATTTATATTTTTAACAATACATGTGTATTTATGTGTAATGTCTATTTTTTTTAATTATATTTCTTATTACATCCCTGACTGTGGTGTTTACAGTGCACACATTGCAAGCAAAAGAATGTTTGTCCATCCTAGCTCCAGTCATAAGAACGACAAAAGGAATGTAACCGATGTTCATTTGTTGCAGCGTGTGATTGTCACCCGATAGGAGCGTCGGGTAAAACGTGCAACCAGACGACGGGGCAATGTCCTTGTAAAGATGGCGTCACAGGAGTAACCTGCAACCGCTGTGCCAAGGGCTACCAACAGAGCCGCTCTCACATCGCACCCTGTATCAGTAAGTTACATCTTCATCACTATTTCGGCAACATTAACGTTACTTAAGGCACGAAAAATGACATATTTAGTTTGTGTGTAGTCTTTTAATTGCAATTTTCTCTTTAATCTGAAAGAAAACCGCATTTTTGAGCTATTTTATGTTCCTAGCTTGCAAGTTTAATTAATATTGATGAAAAATTCCATTGCATAAAACATTTTATGTACTGCTTAACGTAAGAAATAGAGCCAGTATTACTATACAAAAATGTAGATCTTGTTAAGACAGGTTAATTATGTCCAATTGCATTTTTTGTAGAGTGAACCATTTCGGAGATATTCTTTGAGAAGCGAATCTCAAAGCTTTAAAATCTAATATTCTAATATTCCCATTGTAGCTACAAGGAAATAAGCAATAAGATAATTTGTACAAATGTTTATCTCAAGTATCACGAAGATATAGGAATAAGAGTTTGTAAGAATGGTTAGTACAAGAGTAGAGAAAGTCATGTGAGTGTAACACATCAGATTATTGTTTATATATTTAAAGGGCACTAGTGTTCTCGTGTAACTTTACTGCTGTTTCTGAAGGATATTACCTGTTTCCGATGCAGTCTGGATATGGAGATCGTGGTACTTCCCCTATTCGCTGTACAGAAGGTTATTGCTTCTTCCAGCAGCGGTGGTGGAACAAATGAAGTGCGACTTGTTTTGCGGTTCGTGATGAGCACGGTGTACGGTTCACTACCTACAAACAATGTACTGTGTCTTGTGATTGGTTCCCATTTTGTAACGCCCACGCTTCAGACAACCATCTCTCTAGACATCCAAAATTACATTTTATTCCTCTCCTAGTTCATGGATTTAGGACCTTGACCTGCTTCCATATCAAGAGATGGAATTTCTCAATCTTCAACGAGTGGGATGGCTTTCGGGAGGTCATGGCTTCGATCGTAGACCGCGCACGGCTTTTTGCAATTCCCCCTTGTCTAGAATTTAGCTCTACCAAAACAACAGTTCGATAGTTTTGATACAACTATTGGTAGCATTGGTAGGGAACAAAACAATACAAAATACAACCAACTGAGAAATTTCATGAGAAATTGAAACATAATTATCACCAAAAACTGAAACCATGTGTTTGCTCACTGTGGTCCAAGTAAAAATTTTACTTTTCGGTTTAAAATAGCATTACTCGGTGTCTTCGATCTGCACCACAGCATACTTAGAGGAGCTTACAAACGTGTTTGAACACACTAGTGTTCCGTAGATTAAGCGTCCCTTCATACCCTCTCTCAGCTTCGAGAAGGTTCAATGTTCAGCGCTTCCGGTTTGTACAGGAATCTAGTAAAACATGATCAAAAACCGTAAACAATGCGATCAATATGAGGTAACGCCTGATATGTATGCAACACACCTACGTATTCCCATTTTCCCCTTGTACCTACAAGAAAATTAACTGTAAGATAATTTCTACAAATATGTTTATCTCAACTAACATGACGCAAATAGAGAAATGAGCGTTTGTAAAGTTAGTACAAGAGTAGAGAAGGTCATGTGAGTTCAGCCCATCAGATTTGTTGCCTACTTTCTGCATAATATTTTTTGGATCGTCATAACTTTTGGTCGACATTGTAGCAAAATTCACTTTTTACACCAGAACTTGTGCAACAGTACTTGTTCTCTCTCTTGGGCCACTTAAATTCATTCACTTGTCTTTGCCTGTGTATGCCCCATTCTAGCTTCTTTGTTGCCTTGTTTGATGTATTTTTCTCTCAATATACGAGAGAAATAGTTCCGTTGCTATTCAGAGAGTAGGGAGATAAGAGAAATTTCTACTCCCAGCCAGGAATGTTAAAAAAAAAAAAAAAAAAAAAAAAAAAAATATTTTGCTAACGACGCTGTTATTTGCGAGCATATCAGCACTGCCGTTGTGCCGAATATCGTTGCACAGAGTGGTGAGTAAACTATTGACGTGTGTCACTAAGCACACTTAAACACCATGACCTAGGCCAGGTTTGAACTAATGACCGGGATCAGTAGACCGACGGCTAACCTACTGAGGCACCCGAAGCGACTATCCGGAATGGAATACGAGGCACAGAACACAGAAAGAAGCGGTCAAGGCACGTTTAGTGAATAGTCACTTTAGTTACTAATAAAGAAAGAGACATAAAGTTGCTGCAGTTAAGTTTATCTTAGAGATTTGATTAAGAGGCCTAAGAGCGGCAATAAACACGATCTCTGTGAAAGGTGCCGCCCAGGTAAGACGTTATTCTCAACTATCTTATGCCATGCGCAGTAATACGTTATCCATGATCCTTTACATTAAAAACACATTAAGATAAGCAGGATTGAGATATTCCGGTTTAAGCATTACTCACGTGGCTCAGTACAATGCATTAACCATCTCTAAAAGGAGACTGAAGGGAAAATGCGATAAAATTGCTCGCAAAGAACCTTTTAACATTTGCAAGTCAATCTGCAAAAACATGATATTTCAATAGAGAATAGTGTCTATGAGCGCTGACGTATAGTTGTTGTTGTTGTTTCAAACAAATGACTGTGGTAGAAAGTACCAACCTTGCAAAGCATAAGTTTGAACTCTCGCGATGCTACGTTGTTTTGCATTTGTTTGGCAGCGTGTTCTGTGTTGGCAGCCATCAATAGCATTTGTCTTCATCTTAGAATTGAAGTACTTTGTTTAGTGAATGCAAATTTCTCTGTTAATTTGAAATTTACATTAATTTGTATATAAATTCATTCACAAATGGAGAAAAGCGCACAATATATTCGATATAATTTCTCGTTTTTCCAACTCGACATAATGCATAAGCTGTATTTGATTTTGTGGGAGGGGAAGCGTAACAAATGGATTATTTGTGAGGTTAAGTGATTAAGTTGAAAAGGTAAATAATTTTCCTAATACGTTTGTAACTTAAGTGAGCTAACCTTGAATTATTTTCTGATTTAATAATTGTTATGAAACCTTCTCATGGAGAGCCACACTCCATATTTTGAACTGTTGTAGTGTTTCCTTATTTGCCAGTGGCGGCTCGCAGTCAAAATTTTAGGGTAGGCAAAGTGTAACAGCAGCAGCAACAACAACGACAACGACAACGACAACGACAACAACAACAACAACAACAACAACAATAATAATAATAATAATAATAATAATAATAATAATAATAATAATAATAATAATAATAATAATAATAATAATAATAATAATAATAATAATAATAATAATAATAATAATAATAATAATAATAATAATAATAACAATAATAATAATAAACAACCCCGTTTATTCGAAATATAGGGGGCGAAGTCATTGCGGATAACGCAAACAATATATTGTTTGGTTGTTTAATAAGAGCAGAGTGAATGAGTGTGACTTACGGACGAATTACCGCCAAAACTAAAATCACGAGTGTCGGCAGACTTTTTTCCAGGGGGGGGGGCACATGTTGGAAATTTGCAATCATATAATATTAAATCATTATTTTACTGTCAAAATGTATAGTATTTGTCGCAGATAACCGTATTAATTTGTGCTAAACAAAAATTGTTCTTTACATCAAAATTAAAATAATAGTTTAATAGTTAGTAACTGACTGCACATTAAGTTCACCAACTTCCAAGGGGGGGTATTACTGGTATTACACACAGATAACGACACGATTCAGATCTCTGAGATCGGCGTTCGTGGAGTATGGCTGTTCGGAAACTATTGCATAATTTCGGATTTGGGCAGGCAAGTGTTCGGACTGCTGGCAGACGCGTCTACGCATGCTCGGAGTGCATATACAGATGGAATGTTTCCTTATCCCTGTTCAAGGGCCTCGTACTGAGGAAATGGGGCCGGGCAGGCAGAGGTTAAGCTAGCTGGCTCTCCACTACCCAGGTTCCATGCGAATCATTTCTGCCGCGCGTTTCAAACATGTAGCGCAGTTTTGATGAATCGCAATTGAGATTAAAGGATTTGACCATGCGCTGGTCATTATAACCGAGAAAACTTTTCTTGAACTGCATTTTAGGGGAAAATGACGGTTCAAATGATAAAATGCAGAATCATAGTTAAACATTATTTGTTGATGTATTACGATAGGGTAGGCAATGCCTACCCTGAGGAGCCGCGCCTGTTATTTGCACAAAGAGACAGGATAAACACGCAATGTTGAGTCTCGTATGTCTCTTGTAAGTTTGCATTGTGGAATAAATCTCATATCTTGCTTTTTATTATTGCTGTGGAGTTCCTTTGGTAGCCGAACAATATGAATAAGAATGAACAGCTGATATCTTCCTTTCATAGAAAGGATACTTCACATTCTTCCGTAATTATCCCTGAATTTAGAATTTTAAATGCTGTATTACATCAGAGACATTGTTAGCAGTTATGACCCCATACAATGTGGCAGTAGCAGAAGTGAGTAAAAGGCTTATGTCTTATTTCACTAAATAGTGAATGCTCTCAGCGAATTTGTAAATATGCATAAAATTATATTAGTCATCATTATGTGATAAATACTTTCATTTGATTGGTCTTAGTCGAACTAATATTAAAGCTGAGAAAGGGCAAGTTAAGATCGCAATTGTCAGCTACTTGTGGTTTACATGTAGAGTTTTGCGCATAATATTTGCCATTGATAATTACAATATTGCGCATGCTCAGTTGTGTATTTGCTGGTGCTGTTGCACAGTGTGTGACCAGACTGTGTTTTGTTTTGTCCACAGAGATCCCCAAGATGTCCAACACCCAGGCGACTGCAGGAAGCGACGAAGGCGGTGGTGCAGGCACCAGCAGAGGTACGTAATGTGCATCTCGTGCATTATGCACACTTCTTGCTTCAGGCACAAGGAGAACAAAAAACACATTGTAAGATCAAGACAAAGTGACATATGACTCCCTCTGTAATTCGCTGGGGGCAGTTTTTCGACACCTGCCCTTGCTAATATTGTCAGACAGAGCAAAGGAAATGGTAACCCTTTGGTGGCTCTAATGAAGCACCAACTTTCATACTTTCACAACAGCAACGTCACTTTTATACTTAAAGTCGCTGTTCCAAGGTTCAATTTTTTTGACCCAACTTTTTGTATCCAATGGAATTGCACACATTAATAACAGTGTCTGTCTGTCCCACTATGATTCACTTTGGTCCAATACAAATGACAGTTCACGTAGCAAGCGTGAGAAATAAACATGGCGGACACAAATATTAATTTAGCGATTGCAATATTAAGTATAGGTTTGGGATATATTTCCACGAGTCTGTCTCAGGAGGAAGAAAAGATATATTAGAAGTAAAAGACGTTGTCATGGTTACAGGACACGGGCCGAGGTATATTGGGTCTACTACTAAACGAATTGAGGTTAGAGAACCCGGAAAACTATTGCAATTTTCCACGAATTAGCGAAGATTAATTTCTCAACATTTTACATCATGCGTGTGTGTGTGTCTGTATGCGTGTGTGTGTAAAAACGAAATGACGATTAAGTACCAAACTGTGTATTTAAATTCAGCATCTTCCGAAGTTGCGACACGAAAACTTTGTAAAAGTCCTCCACTCAAAATTAACTTTACATAGAAAAAGTTTCAAAACCTTTGATTCTTACTTTCTCTACTACGTATAGGAAGTAGGGAAAGTATTGTATTCCACCCAAAAATTGTATGTCGAGATTTCATCGGAGGCCCCCTGAATTAAAAAAAAAAAAAAAAAAAAAAAAAGCATTTTAGGTCCGTGTCTAAGTCTGTGGACAACATAACTCAAAAACGAAAAGTTGGTTAAAAACCAAAATTGATATTTAATTTTAATATCTTTCAAGGATACCATACAAATATTTTGAAGTAAATTCCCCCACCCTAAACTACCCTTTACATGGAAAATTTTTCGAAAATTTTTATTTTCTCGAAGATGGTTCTAACGACTTTGATTAAAATGATACATGTTTAAGATATTTTTATGACAAATGAAACGTATATTATGAATTTTCTGGGAGATAGACGGCAGATAGTAAGAGATAGACCTAATCTTACTATACAAAAAATGTATACCTTGCTAAAACAGATACCTTATGTCCAAATGAATTTTTTGTAGAGTGAGCGATTTCGGAGTTATTTGTGTGAGTTTCGGAAAACTTTGAAACTTTCGTGAAATGGAACACCGTTGTTCATTTTTTTATATGTTAAGTGTGCAAAGAGAACGGAATCTCAAAGGTTTAAAAGATTTGACTATCACTCAAAGCCTGCTGTATTCCCATATTCCCCTTGTACCTACAAGGAAATAAACAATAACATAATTTGTACAAATGTTTATCTCAACTAACACGAAGAAGATATAGGAATAAGAGTTTGTAAGAATGGTTAGTACAAGTGTAGAGAAAGTCATGTGAGTGCACAACATCAAACTTTTTTCCAAAACTGCTCTAATGATTTTGTTCAAAATACCATGTGTTTAAGGTATTTTCATCAAAAATGAAATTTATGGTTTGAATTTTGTGCGAATAATCTCTGAAGTTCTGAGTGACTTGTGAACAAACTGATAAACCGTAAGAGACGATGTTATTAGGGCACTTTTTGAGAAAATCATTTTCAAATTATTTTCGATCTAAAGTGTAGTTTGAGATTATGGGGTTTCCTTGAAAATCTTTGTAAGAGTAGAGAAGGCCATGTGAATGTAACGAATTAGAATTTGTTCCGCCTCTCGTTTTAGTTTAGTTTTTCATTGTGTATCCTGGAGCTTACTTACTCGAGAAAAACGTTAGCCCGGTAACTCGCGCTCACCGAGGTTCGAATAGGGACCTCTTGCATGTGAGTGTAAGTCAGTTCCCGGACCAGTTAACGTTGTTGTGCGTGCGCGCGTTAGTGTGTGGGCAACATGCCTGTTGTGCTGCTAGGTTGTACATACATACTGATATATCAATTGACTCGCGGGCACTTGTCATGAGCGATACGACAGTTGAAGGAAGCAAGGAAGAAACAAGAAATTGTGGTCAGTGTTGAAGTAGGCCCGTCACGTACGCACCCAATCGGAAGGAACAGCTCCCTGGAGTGTTGCCACCTAATGAAATTTTTGGTTGCCACCGCAGTGTTGCATGGGTTGGTATCTCGTATTCCGGACACGATGCGCACAGCACACAATACCTTCAAATTGAGCAGGCACATCGCCTTGACAGCTTTCCAATTGCTCACTTTGATCAAGTCGCTCGCTCGGTTCTTTCTTTTGTGCACTTCCCGTTACTTCGTACCACCATCACTCGGCAATCTAGAAGCAATTAAACGCTCATCTCTTTAACTGGTTTTTGTTTCAAGCTTCACTGGCTCCCCAGTATGTGGGACGCTTGCAGACTCGCGCAACCAATCACAACATACATCCATACATCCATAATATACGTCTCCAATTTCTCGTCTTTGGCGAATTTTTAGAAATAGGTCCGCGCGTGTGTATGTAAGTCTATGGACAGCATAACTCAAAACAGAAAAGTCGGTTAAAAACCAAAGTTGGTATTTAAGTTTAATGTCTTTCAAGGATGCGACACGAAGATTTTGAAGAAAATAGCCCCACCCTAAACTACCCTTTACGTGGAAAATTTTGATTTTCTTGAAAACGGTTCTAACGATTTTGAAAAATGTCATATGTTTGAGATACTTTGATGAGAAATGAAGTGTATATCTTGAATTTTCTGGCTATAGCTCCTGTAGTCGTATTTACTCTGGACGACTTTTGCATAACTGGTAAACCGTTAGAGATAGACCAAATCATACTATACAAAAAATATAGATCTTGCTAAAATACACAATTTATGTCTCAATAAATTTTCTTGTAGAGTGAACCATTTCGGAGATATTCCTTGTTATGTGTGTGAGTTTCGGAAAACTTGGAACTTTCACGAAATGGATCATCGTTGTTCATTTTTTTATATGTTAACCGTGCAAAGACAACAGAATCTCAAAGCTTTAAAGCATTGGACTATCGCTCAAAGCCTACTGTACTCCCATATTCCCTTTGTACCTACAAGGAATAAGATAATTTCTGTAAATGTTTATCTCAACTAACACGAAGAAGATATAGGAATGAGATTTTGTAAGAATGGTTAGTACAAGAGTAGAGAAAGTCATGTGAGTGTAATACATCGGAAAACGAATAATTTCCACACTTAAAGTTATTTATGTTATAAACTACCACACAAAGTTTTGCGCAGTCTGTCTTATAGTTGTGAGGGAGTTAATTATTCAATTTATTCACAATGTGAAAATACCTTAATATTAAAAATATCCCACGTGCATTAAAAACAAATACTGCAACAGTTTTATTACTTTATAAATTCTAATTGCCCAATGCACACCATCTATCACTGGCAAGAAAAAATTATTACTTTTAAAGTAATTCATTGCTTTGATGGACAATGAAAATATATTTTAAAGTTTCTTTGTGTATTTAATTTTTTAAACCTAAAGCATTTTCAGATTTTGGAACAAAAAATTGAAGTTGAAGTCACATAAATGGAGTATATACTGGAAAAATTCTAGAAACAGCAGAAAATTTAATGCGCATGTACCAGATACTGTATTAAAAACTATAAGTCGAGAAAACTCAATTTTTCTATACACCTGCATCATGATCACGTTTGCCACAGCTTTCCTCTTTTGTCTAGTAGTCTCTCTCTCTCTTCTTTCCGCTGAATTTGCTTGTTTTCAGCCCTTGTTGACCCATGTGTTCAAATACTGCCAACATTTAAGCAATAAAGGGCCGTTTTGATTCACCAAACATGGCATCCACCTTTAAAATAGTGGAATCTGAAAGATTTCGCTGCCAACCATGACTGAAGGTTTCAGCAACATTTATATACATCAACCAAAATCGTCAATTTGATAATGTTTCAGCCCCAGGATCCCTTAATTCCTTAATTATTATGGAATCCAATTCCTCGTATATTTCTGTTGGTGTTTAGCCCTTAAAACCGAGGTACTGTTATCAGAGTTCTGTATTAGGAAGCTTGTTTTCAACAGATCTCCTCTAAGAGAATATTTATCAGACGTGAAACAGCCGCCCATTTGCCACGGACCTCGTGCACGCGCTTTTTTCTCCAAGACTTAATTTTGCGTGACGAGGTTATCTATCGATATTCAGAACATCGATTCCACTTAGAAATAATTAAGTCGATCGGCAGGTGGCGGGCGGTACAAGAAAAACATTAGAATTCCGATCAACCATCCGAGGAAACGCTCTGCGTTCAAAATTGATTTTTTAATTTCTTCCGCAAATTAAAAAAAAAGGAAAGAACAATTTCGTAACCTTATTAAAACAGGGAGCAAGCTGAATGCAAAATGAGCAGGGATTGCGTTACGGAGCGGATCCATGATGCCAAAAAACGGGGAAAAAAGAAATGTGCTTATT